>JAWNPI010000056.1:162500-585000 GCA_035047625.1 Drosophila mettleri
AATATGTAGAACAGCAGCAGTGGCGGTGGCGTCGGCACCAACAAGTGCGAGTCCCCTGCAAAGAGTTGAAATTAATTTATTTTTTTTGCCGTTACGGCATCTATGCAAGCACAACAATAACATGCTAAAATATGCGCGACGTGCCCACTTTTTGAGCAACAACAAGATCAACTGTGTTCTTGTTGTGAATGTGTGTGTGTGCAAATGCATTTTAATCAGTTTTAGCGACACCTTGCGCCGCCTCAAATGCAAATGATCCTGGCAGACACGCACTCACACAGTCTCACACGTCTCTCGCTCTCGCCGCATATCCATTTGAATGCCTGCTCTCTTGAATAAGCATACATACACACAAGGCGAGGGTACTCAACAATTTTCGCCATGCCACCCTCTCTTGTTCTTCGACTCGCTCACTCTCTTTTACCTGGCTCGAAATGTTAATTGAAGAATTTATTGTTGTTGTGTTTACGGCTGGCGACGACGTCGGCGACGGCGGCTCTTTTTTCTTTTCTTCAAATTGTATTTGTATTTGTCGCGTTTAATTATGACAGCAACAACAACGGCGACGGTGGCGTCGGCAGTGAGGCGATCATTGACTTCATTGCGTCGCGTCACTGCTGACGCCTCCGTCGCTCTTTTTTTTGTTTTTGCTTAAAATTTTCGACTAAACTGTTCACTTTGCTGTTGATGGGCCTTTGCATAAGATACAACGCAACTGATCCTATGAATCGGAAATACTTGTGTGTCTTCGCCTTATTTGTTGTTTATACTTTTCAAAGTACGAGCAAACACACATATTCATACATATGTATGTATGTATGTGACATATTCGCCATCATATTTATCGCTATACATTTTAGGTTATATCGAATTCGCTCCAGACAAAAAGCACATTACGAACTTTGCAACCCGTTGACATGTTAATGACATTTTTATAATGTTGCAAAGCAACAACAAGAGCAACACAGGCGGATGCAGCATTTCGTTTTATTAATGGAACGGCGAGAAGGGAGCGGCGGCAACAACAAATCGTTTTCGCTGTTCTCGCTTGTTATTTTTTTTTTGTTTTGTTTGTTTGTGTTATTCGTGTTTTATTTTTTGGCAAAGGGAGCGGTCGCGGTTCACAAATAATGTACATAATGCATTTATTTCCATTGACGTTTCCCAGATTTAAACGCATTTTTGATGTACGAGCTGTATCTGTGTTGTGCTTACACACCGATACACATGCATAAATATGTACATACTTATAAAAAAAGCTCAAATACAGACACGAATACGCAAGCTGTAAAAGGTAACGGGTACACTGAACTCGGCGCAAACTCGTGCGTTTTAAAAACGCCTGCAACGTTTGAAATGACGTGACTAGCGCTCACAAGGAAAGCAAAAGCTTTTTCCTTTTACTGTGTACAGAAACATACACATATATGTATGTATGTACATAATTGGCGAATGTGCAGAACCAAAACAAAAAGCTCAAGCACGCAAAATGGCGGCAAAAGAACAGAGGCCGCCTTTGCTTCGCCGCGGGCGTTATACAACTCGCCGTGGCACTACTTCAACAAGAGAAAGAGAGGTCGTGGTCGTGGTCGTGGCCGTGCTGATGTTATTTACTGTCGTTTGCCTTGGCCCAATTTCACCGTCTCTCTTCATGCGCTTCACCAGCCTTAGGAACTTCTTGCGGAAGTTATTCACATTCCAAATGAAGCGAATGCCGAAAAGTGAAGACATTTCTATCAAGTGCAGTTATTCCTTTATGCTGTCTTCATGTCTCTTTGTTTTTGCTTTTATTAGCACGTTTTGCTTTTATGACCGCAGCGTGATTTTTGCTTTGTTGCTGCTATTTAACTGCGTCGCAGCTTTTTATTGTAGTTTTCTCGTTGAGTTTCGGCAACAGGTGTGGCCCTTCTACAGCAATAACAACATACTTTATATATGTACATACATACATGTGCATATGTGTATATGAAATAGCCTGTACATTGAACTTACAGGCGACAGGCATAGACCGTCATGGGAATGACGTGTTCGACATCCTTATCGCAACAAAAATAACAACAACAACAGCAACAGCAACAGCGTGACGTCTTTGGGACATTTCCTAAAAATTGTGTAGCGTTTTGAACTGGCTTACGTGACCATGACTCATAGCGGAGCAACCCGCTTCGATTTCTAACCTACATTACTCGAGCAATCGTCGTCGGCTGCGCCGTTGCCTTTGTCGTTGCTATTCTTCGTTAAATCCGCCGTCAACTTAGTATGCGCAGCTGACTTTTGCTATCACACGCGCGCTCTCTTCGTGTCTCTCTCCCTCGCTCGCACTTGTTCACTCTCACTGCCATGCGTTTTTTTGTGTTTTGCTGCCGGACCTAGGTCTACAAATCAGTTATATACACCACACTCACACATGCGTGGCTGTACAGAAAGTATTTATGCATGTTCATGCACGTTTAATTTCGCTGTAGAGTTTAACAATATCTTAAAACTTCTCGCTGATTTGTGTGAATCGAGATTGGTTAGGCAGACCCATAAAAAAAAGTTCAATCAGCCAGAAAAACAAAGCAAAACACTAAATGCCTTTTGTCCAAGAAGCAAAGCAAATAAAATATTAAACAAAATAAACAAAGACGAAACTTAAATGCCCTTTTATATATTTACTATATATTATGTAAATATTATAATATAAATACAAAAATGTATGTATGCATGTAAAAAAATATTTTAAAAAAATTCATAGAAGGTCATAATTTTATTTATGTATAAATATTAAAAAAATTCTTTCAACTCCTGCTCTTGGCCTATCTCTAAATCGGATATTAATGGTACTAATATAATCTCAAAATGTATGCATAAATAAGTTACTTTGAAAATATCCCTAAACTTCTTAAAAAAAGGATTTTTCCTATTAAAAATATATGTTTATATGTGCATACATACAGACATATGTATATATTTGATATATTATAAGATAATTTCATATTCACACAGAATTCTTAATGAAATCGTAATAGCTTTTGTCAAAGGGTATATTAAAAATACAAACAAAGTAAAAGCAATAAAAACAAGCTGAATTGTGTCTCTGGCTCTGGTATTTTTTATGCCCTCCGCTCGAAAGTGTCGGACGCCGAGGCATACATACATATTTCAAGTCCGACTTGTCAAGCGCTAAAGGCTCGTAAAGCTAAATCTGAAATCAGCAAAGCGGGCTTTTGGGGTAATTAATCGACGGCTGCCACATGGAGCAGAGACATTCGGATACAGACACAGACCGAGACCCCAAACAGCCAAGCAGATCCCAAAAATAAGAATCAGACCCTGATCGAGGAGGGGCATTTGCGAAATAAAAAAAAAAATTAAAAACACTTTTAAATCTTGGAGATTTAAAGTCGGAATGCAATTTCCATTTGAATTTAAAATTCACTTATTTTTAAGATCGTTAAAAAGTTTATGTAATTTTGGTATTATTTTCATTTTTATGTGATGTTCTTCGACTAATGCATTAAGTCTCCCGTTCATACATAGTATACTTTTGGGAGTATCTCTTGGACTTATCTCAATATATCAATCATATCTAAAAGTACTTTCTAAATGTGAAAGTATTCGAAATATATCGATTATTCATCTCATATTGAGTATTCAGTTTAACTTATAAAATATTTGTATTTGTATTGAAAATTAGATTAAAGAATATCCGACCAGACAGCAATATATAAAGATATACCTCGCTGGACTTGACACCACAGATAAAACATTTCCACATTAAAAAACCTCACACACCTTAAAAAAAGAACCGCATAAAAACGAAATACAAATAAAAATAAACAATAAAATCAAAGCACAAAAGTAAAGTTTAAACAAGTAGAAGTTTGAATACTCTTATTGATATTTGCTGGCTTGTCAGATATTATTAAAATTCAATTAAAAAAAAAAAATTTTATGTATTATATATTTTTCTTTTTAATTGAAATTGAAAAATAAAAAATTATAGGTATATTTATATTTTATTTGTACTAGCAATGTTTTTTTAATGATCATAAATTTGTTATAAAACTTGCTCTAAAGAAACTGAACTTTTATTTTAATCACTGAACATTTTTAAAATATTTTTTATTAAAAAATTAAATAATGAATTTATTGTATATTAGCATAATTTATTTATAAAGTCTTTTATATGTTAATTTATAAAATTTTATAAATTAACTTAAACAAAAAATGTATATTTATAATAAATAAAAATCAGTTTTGCTTGCATAAAACATAGAATTATTTTTTCAGCTAAATATAAAAAAGCTTAAGCTCTGCTCTTCAAGCTGCATGCCAAAGATGTTCGGGCCATTAAGCCATATGTGTTAGGGTATACAAATGAACGCTTGATCATAAATAAAATTTTCGTCGCCACAATGGCAAGAGCTCATGCAACCCCAACAATAATAACAACAGAGCTAAGAAAGCGACGCAGGCGCAGGAATATGAACAGTTTGTGGGTGTTAAGAGAGTAAAGGTTCGATGTGTGGGGGAATGGGGCGGCGGGGGCTCTACGCAGCTCATCTCAGCTTGTGGCACACACAGCTGTGCTGTTATTATTGGTGTTGTTTGTTGCTTTTGTTTTTGTTGTAGCGTAAATTTTAACTACCGCAACGCTGGCAGGGCAGTTGGCAATACAATTCCTAGAATTTCACAATCAACGCGATTCGCATACAATGGCAATATGTAAGCGGGTATATTTATTGTGTTTACATGTGCATGTACATATATAACAAATACATAACCAAACATTGGGTAGCTAAAATGAATAATCTTTTTAGAATATTATATTTTTCAAGTTTCAATAAGAAACAAGTTTCAAAAAAGTTTACATTAAATTTTTGGTATTATACGTATTAAATATGTAAAATTAAAAATCGGTAAATATAGATAATCATTGTAGATTTTACAAACATAATGTTTGTCATGTATCAGGCTCAAAATTGTTTTATTGCCAAATCGACTCACTGCTCAAGAGGTACATACATATATAGTTATATATAGAAAAATTGTATATTCAAATGATTTGATAACTTGAAGTAACAAGCTGAATACAGGGCATCTATCAGTCGAACACAGGCCTCGTTATTGCTCTTACTTATTAACCGTATCTTTCTGCTGCTGCTGCCGTTGCTTCTGGTTTGCGTAGTCTTTTAAACATATTTGTGAAATTGAATTTATTATTTCACAATTTTCGGCACACAAACAAAACAGGCATAAATACACTACACATACAAATATATATACATACACATACATACATACACACATAAATGCGTGTGTGTGTGTGTGCGCCTTATAAGTCGCGCGACAATGGCAGCCTGTAATTGACCCACTTACGATCGCTGAGGCGCGTGTCGCGGCAGCGGGTGGCGGCAGCGGCTGCTGCTGCTGCTGCATGTGGCTTGAACTTTATGCAGCGCCTGGCAATGCCAATTGAAACCAAAAAATAAAAACATTTTGCACGTGTGCGCCAAAGCCAAGCCCCACCGAACAGCTTTGCCGCAAAACCTGTTTGCAGGCGCTCTAATTGCGCTCGTATTCAGATATCCAATACAATCCTGCTCCCCCCTTTACCCTGTCGGCCCCATCATCCCCCTTGCGTATAGGTGCCACATTTTCATTCAACAAACTGTTGCATGCAGCCGCCAGTTGTAAATATTGGCCGCTCGTGCCATAACAACCACACTTGGACCAAACGTCTCAATGTCCAAGGCGCATGACTCATTGCAGAGGCCTCAGCTCGCCGACTTTGTTCTGCTTGTTTCGCTGCTAGCGATGGACACGTGCGCATGCACGACACGGCGCAACACGAACATGAAGATGAGCTGGAGAAGCAAAGAGAAAGCTGAAAACGTTTATTATAAACATATAGGGGTTTATTGTATAAATTATAATATATTACATTAATTATAATAATATTTTAGTTTTATTAATATTTCTAAGATAACAGATTTTTTTTTTAATTATTTAAGTATTTTGTGTTAAAAAAAATATTACATTATTTTATTTACATTTAATATATTTTCATTTATTTATTTTCATTTATTTTAATTTTTAATGCTTTAAAAAATAATAAAATGTAACTAAAACTAAACTTAGTTAAACTATCTTTGAAAATATACATTTTTTTGCTCCTTAAATTTATATATATATATAGAGAACCAGGTCTATTCGTATATCCGTTTGCCTATATGAGTTCATATTGACATTTACATTATACATACATATATTGAAATATGCAAGACGTATTTATTTCTCTAGTTATCTAGACATATTTATATACCTAAGTTCGTTTATTTATTTATTTTTTCTGGCAATAAGTATCAGCTACAAAATTGAAACAATAATATAATCTCTGATCTCTAATCCTCTTTCATATAATTCTAGATATGGAAACCTTAGATACAGCAACATCTCATACACCAAAGCAACACGATCAAATGTCACGTAAAACGTGCTAGTTCGTGTCACGCCATGCAGCACAATCATCGCCAGTTAAGATCCTCGCCTCGATTCTGGGCTATTATCATACGGAACACGCATTTGTGAAGTTTATCTGTTGCGGTTTGCGTTTTGCGCTTTGCGCGGCTTTCCTATTTAAGCCCAAGTTGGTTTCTGGTCAAGAGATGTGGCGGGTGGCAGGGGGGTTCGACTAGCTGTGTGTGTGCTCTCTGGGCCCATTGTTCGGTATTACGGTTGAAACTTTTTATTTACATGTTGCTGTACTTAAGTGTCTGTATATATATACGCATATGTATATATTTGTTTTGGGGGTTTGTCCATTTAGCGACAAAAGTGTGTGTTTCTTATTATGGACACACATACATACTCAAGCACGCACACTTATCTATGCATTCTATATTCATATTTGTACAAGCTAAACGGAAACCCAATCATAAGTATGCTCCGCACATAGAGCTCTTGGGGATAACCCTCGATGAGACATGTTGCAAAGTAATTCAAGAAAATATATATATGTAGTCTTTATAATATAACTCTACAAATATATGGACTAACATATTTCACTGGAAATTTAATATTATTTATAGAGAGCAGCTAGCAGACCTATGGCCAGAGTGATAGGCACAGATGTGCCTGCATACATACATATGCATATGTACATATGTATATATATTCAGTTGAAATGCATAAGCATTATGATATCATCGCTCCCTTAACTTCTAATCTTTGCTGACTTACAAGAAGATAGCTGCCACTCGTCTAGCTCTAGCTAGAATGACTAGCGACAACCTATCCGGAAGCAAAATTATTCAACTAGTTTCGAGCACTACTTAAATATTAAACTCTTACTAGAGCTACATAAATGTCGTTGCTGCCAAAGTAAGTATTTTGTGCTCTCTTCTTAAATCCTTAGATTTTAAATTTTATTCATATTAAACTCGAAAATATATTAAAATCGTACTGAATATGTTATTACTTATATACGAGCATACTGTGAATATTTAACATCTGTGGATATAGTAAGATATATGAATAAATATATATCATATAAATATTTAAATTAATACGGAAAAATATAGAGTAGACAAACAGACAGACGTTTAGGCATACAGACAACCAGAGAGAAAGGCGGACGGCTGAACGGACGGACAGGTCTAGCTAGATTGACTCATTTCGTCATCGTGATCCACCTTAGGGAAATTTGCTATAATTTATTTTGAAATCTATAATTTTATTATAATTTTTAATTTAATTTAGGAAGCGTGGTGGGTGGGATATTTTCTTAAGTGTAATAAAATAATAACATGACTTGAAAGTTTCCAAATTATTTCACACTTACAAAAGGTTAAAATGAAATTAAATGAGCCCAATTTCTTTTTTCGGTAATCTTGATGCAAAGCCCAGTTTAAGTTCAATTATACAAAAAGAAAAGTAAAAATTAAAAATGAGTAAAAAATATATATCAAAACATAGGATATTACACTTTTCAATAATATATATTTATTGAATACTATACTATGTATACATAATCATGTCGAAAAATATAACTATTTCGATTGGCTACAAAGTTACAAAACCAAAAAAAAAAAGACAAAAGCAAATAAATGTTCATCATCATCTGAGTACAGTCAATAAATTGTGTTAACTAATCAGATCAACCATAATATACACTGTAATACAGATAATGATAATATTATTTACTCCGCTACCAACTGTTTGTATGAAAAATCGTTATCGGTGAGCTACCTGACAGTCAACATGGAAACTCATAAGACGATAAAACTAATTTCAACTTGTATCAAATGCAGGTCTCTAGGACAGTACAAAAATAGAACAGAAATCGTGAAAAATAAAAAAAAAAAAAAAACAAAAAAGGTTTACAAATTTTGTAGAACCGCTCCTAAAAAAAAAAGAACAAAAATAAATATTGGGGAAGCAAAACGCAAACACAAAACGTAAAACATGAACATTAAAACATTAAGCAATGTGAGCTGCAGCTAATTTGAAATTTTCAACATTTTTTTTGCAACAACAAAAGATGCCGAAAACAAATCTTGAGCTAAAGTCAAAGCCAAAGGCAGCGGCTCGTTGCGCTTTGATTGAATTGAATGCGAAACGTTGACGTTAAGGTTTGACTTTAATTTGCAAAAAGGCGAATGAGGAATGCACGGCTAAGCGATGCCCTGAAAAAGTTTATCATATATAATATGACGTGTTCTAAGTATGTCTATATATAAGCATAAATTTTGAATAAGTGTGAGAATATTACATATATTATATTTACATATTCTTATTTATTTAAAACTTATTATTTTTTTCTATATTTAATTTTAGCTTAAAAACATAGTACTAAACATACATAAAAATAAACTACATACTACTTCCCATAAATGTAGAGGCTAAATTTTATATAAATTGTCAATAATAAATAAAATATAAATATACGTTTTTATGTATTCATTATAATTAAAAATAAAAAATAAATTATATACAATTACCTAAAAAATACCCTCTTCATTGTATATAAATTCCTTATAAATAACCAATTACTTTTTTTCTGAAGCTATAAAAAAATTAAGTGTTTATTTAAATTTAATTTAATAAAGTAATTAAAATAAAAAATGATCATTGCATTATATAATATAAGTATTTAATTTTTCTATTATTAAAATTAATTTTTATTGGTTCTTTGCGTATATACTCCAATCATCAGTTTCAAATGAGCTTTTTCACAGGGTATTTTGGATTGGTGTTGTCAAAAGCATTTAATGCATTTTGCGCACGCTTAAAGCGAGAAAATTATGTGAATTTTATGAATGTTGTGATGCAGTAGATTTGTTGCTGTTGCTGTTGTTGTTGTTGTCGCACACCTGCGTGCCAAATTAACCGCGTCGGTGACAAAAAACAAACAAACAAACACGAACACGAGCAACAACGTCAGCAATAATATTTCAAGTTTAATAAGCGCAAAAATGGGTGGCATTTGATTTGGCCAAGACGCCGCTTGGCTTAGTAGCTGGAGGGCTGGCGGTGTGTTAGTTTCAGCATTAACATAATGATCTCAATATTTGCACAGCTTTATCACGATCCGACAGCATTTAATTATACGATTACGATAATATCACAGCAGCTCGCTTCATTTTCTGCCACACACATTAGACACGCGATCAATCGCTCGCTCGGTCGCTTGCTCTCTCTCTCTCTCTCTCTCTCTATATATATATATCTCTCTCCCTCTCTTACTAGCTGGTTAGGCTGGGCGTATGAGTAATGCACTCCGTGCTGCACTGTTGTTAATGCTGTGATTATTGCAATTGTTGTTGCTTGTCAACCAAGCAAACCTCCCCCAACAAGGCCCCGACGCTCCCTTAGTACATGGAAATTGTTCTTAGCAATGATTTCAGCAACTAAAAATACACTCCAAAGACATTTTCGTTGCTTTTGTTGTTGCTCCAAACGTAACTATTTCACGCTGTGTATTCATTGAATGTTGCTCAAATGGGGTATATGAATTTGGAAAGCAAACAGATGCAACAGTCGGATAGATTAAGAGTTGAGTGCATTCAGCTGAGTCCAGCGAGATTACTGAGCATATGCATAATAGTATCGATAATTATCGATTAATATTTTTAAAGTTTATCTAGCGATCTCTTATATCTATAATCGTACTTTTACTATTGAAGTTTAAGTAGTAATATTTTTGTTTGAATTTTAAAAATTCCCAACCCAAATTATAATTATAAATAAGTTTTAATATAGTCTAAAATAACGACGAAAATAATTTCAGACACTAGCCCAAGTGCCTATTAAGGGTATCGCCTAGTTAGTCATGCTGAACTAGAGCAATGCTCGTGCTAGCACAAATAGCTGTTTGAGTGATTGACTCATGGCCAGGCAGCTCCAATACGATTTCAAATTCAAGTGCAGCCAAAATCAGCGCGTGAGAAATGCAGCAAATCAAATTAGTGCAGAGTTGACGGCTCGTCGTACCTATAAATAAGTAAGTGGAGCGCCTTAAATGAATGGCGTGACGGGAACGAGCCGCGTGAAACGATTTGCTATAATTGAGTATATGCAACGAGGGGTCTTAAGCTGCGGACACGACACTTTGCCGATTGCCCTTATTGTCGCTGGTCAGCTTATATATAATAATAATCTGTAAGCATTTTACACTGACTAAAAATAAGTTTTCTATTTTATTGAAGCTACTCAAGTGAATATAGAGACCGCGGGCGGCGGTAGAGAGTTTAGCTCTGATAAAGAGAAAGCTTCGATTGATTTTTTTTCCTTACAAAATATTTACCTTTTCTTCGAGAAACTCAATTGATCTTTCTCAGAGCAAACATTAATAATTCAGCAAATTAAAAAAAAAAATGAATTTTAAATTTAACCTAAATTAAATAAATCTTATAAAAGTTTGCTGAGAATTCCATACAAATTTCACATTTCCTAAAAATATTCTAGAATTTACTTTTGAGTTTGATATAATTTATATTTTAATTTAATACGAATTCTCCAAAATATTTTTAAAAATAATTTAAATTTCACAAATGATTTGCAAATTCCCTAGAAATTTCATATAATTTCTCTATATATATTATTCTTTAATTATTTGTAAATATGACTTTCATTTTACTATTTAATTCAATAAATTAAAAAAAAAAAACCCAAGCCAATAAACAGTGATATATGTGTGAGTGTTTGCATCGCTCCTGCTGCTGGAAGAGTTCTGGGTATCCCCTATGAAAACCGTCTCGACTATAGCATTATTATTTTGTATAATTTTTGGTATTTCTCTACATTATGAAGGTACCTAAGATTAAAGAAATTATCCCGTATCCCGTATCCCGTAACCGTATTAATCTGTGATGAATAAAAAAAAAATCTCTTGCAGTAATTTCTCAAAATATTTCAAGAACATAAGCAATAAATTAATCTATAAAGACACCCAAAAAGTAGGCTTTAAGTATTTTGTATTTGACTTGATGCCAAACGTTAGTTTAGAAACATGCTTGGCCAACTGTCTTAAGGGTTTTCCCTTTTCCAGATGGCAGAAGAAAAAGGCAAATAAATTCTTTCTTGTTATTATTATCTAAAGCCTGAATAAAGAAACATCTGTGAGTATTGTCAATTGCATTTTTACAGCCAAGAGCGATATCTGTCAGCGAGTTGTGTGATCTATGCGAGCACTTCACTTCAGCTCTATCTGAGTGGTCCTTGAGCCACTGGCGGCAGCAGCAGCAGCAGCAAAATAACAACAAAAACTGTTAAAAACAGCTGTCCAAACAGACATTTAAATACAATACACGAAGCGGTTAATGCCATTGGTTTAATTGTTGCAATTAGCAAACAATGCGAAACAGTTGTTAAACCAATTTCCAGAATCGACGGACCATTTGCATTGAGCGTTGTCCGCAACGAAGACTTAGCTGAGGTGCCAATCCATTAAAAAAAGAAAAGTTAACTAAAAACGCTCTTCATGCGGCCTTAACATATGCAAATATTTACTCTATATTTTCTATATACATATGTAGAGTAAAGCTAGGTAGAGTTCGGAGAAAATTTATTTATATCTCTATAACATTTCACTAAGAGATAAAAGTATATTTGATATATTATCTAGCCTAGTTTTAGAAACAGCAAAAAAAAATATTTTTATATATATTTATATTGTCCAAATAATTAAAGAAAAAAAGAAATTAGAAGAAGAAAAATAAAAAATATTTATATTTATTTCTGCTTAAAAAATTAAAGAAAAATAAAAAATTTTTATTTTTATTTTTCTTTAATTATTAAATAATGCTAAAAATATTATGTATTCATTAATAAATAAATTACTTAAGCTCACTTTGTAACTTAATCCCACATATTTTTTTGTCTCGCACGTAAAAAAATTAATACACACTTTATATGTTAAATTTTTCAAAATTTATTTTTATTGATGATTAGTACTAAATAATTTAAATTTTTTTAGTTTTTTTTTTCCTATTTTTTTCACTTTTTTTTGTTTATATATCATTTACCACTTTTAATGAATTTCTTTGCAGTCTTTAAAATTTGTCTAAACAATGAATTTTCATGTTTTGTTAGTTTTTCGTTTTTTTTCTTTTTTTTTTTTTTTTTTTAATATAAATTTCATTCACTAATTTTTATGTTGCTCTGAAAATTGTATTTTCTAGAAATGTTATTTAAAATGAATGCCACATATATTCGGTATCTAGGGAGCTTTACTTTTGGTTTTTGTTTCTTTTGGTTTTGATAATACTTTCCTGCTACATAAATTGCAATAAATGTGCCAATTCATATACAACTGATGCGACGATGACAACAATCAGATTATGTTTTCAAAATTTAACATGTTTTTTTTTTTTTTTTTTTTATAAATTTTGTGATTTTAGTTCTTTACTTCCGGTTATTGTTTTCTGTATTTTTTCATTTATGTTTTTGTTTTTGAATATTAAAAAATATATATGGAAAAATTGTACACTGATATTGAGGTATTGGAAAAAATCGGCGTATATGTATATATATAATATATATATGTCAAGTATATACAGGCTTTAATATATATGTATATATATATATATATATTCTTTTTTTTATTTAACTTTGACATGCAAAAAATGGCTTGCGCTTGGTGCTGTTAGTGGGAAAATTCACATTTAAAAATTGTTGCTACCAAAAATTTGGGTTTCTTTGTTTTGGTTTTGGTATCTTGTTCCTATATAGCAACATAGGCAATAACAGGTGCAATTTTTACTACGTACAAATTGTTATACGAAAAAGCTTACAAATTATTTCGTTTCATAATTGCTTGCGGTTTTTCTGTATGTGTTTATGTATTTACTATATAAAAATACCGTATATATATATATATATATATATATATATATATATATATATATATATATATATATATATATATATATATATATATATATATATTTATTAAAAGTCACAATTGTTATTTTGTTTTCCATCAGTATGCAGACAGCAAAAATGGCAATACAATTTGTTTACAGCGTTTCTAAAAAGTCAAGATCTGGAATACTATAATTATTTGGATTTAGTTTCTTATAATTCTGAAAATGTCTGAGCAAATAATTAAAGGATCTGTTGATACGATGCACGCACACGCACACACACACATACACACACACACACATGGATACCTCATGTAAATGGAAGTGGAGCAGAAAATAGCTGTATCGCCCTCACTGCAACCTGCAATCCATGCACGGCTTCAACGGCTTTATCCTTGATATATTTTCGAAATACATTTGGAGCCTGCTCGAGTCCAGTGCACATACAAATACTTGTCATGCGTTCACACACTCACACACACCCACACACATCCTTTAGTTATTGGGCTAAGTACATTATAAATTGCAAATTATTTACTAGCTAGTATGTTATTTTCATTTTTAGTAAAGTTTGTTTTACATTTATGTATTAGACTAAAGAGGATCTAGATAAATGCTTAAAACAAATCGTGACAATAATTATATAAGTATGAACATTTTTATTGCGCCTAGGGGCAAAAAATCGAAATGGAGACTTACACATCGAGTTGGCATTCAATGCATACTCGAGCGCACACTCACGCACATACACGTACATGGACACGCACACAAACACTTACACACATCGAGAGAGAGAGGCACACACACGCACACAGAGTTTATACAAATACATGCATACACTTTAGGCTTATAGTTGGTTGTTTCTTGTTTTTCTTTTCTTTTGGAATAAGAGCTAATAAATATACAATGCTAAAAATTGCAAGCACTTTTGCTGATTTTTTCCCTTTTTTGTTTCATCTGTAAATCCTTTTAAAGCTTTTTGGCGCCCAGTTTTAATGGGCCAGTTGCACGTTGCGCTCGTCGCGCCTCCAGCTCTCGCTGACGCTGCACCTTCTTCTCCTCGCGTTTACGACGCGCTTCATCCAGTTTACTGTTGCCTATAAAAAAATGTCGCATAGTCAGATTTAAGCACGCTATTGAAACATATAATTCGAACCCACCCAAACCGGGCTCGTCCAGGGGCTCAAATTCACCATCCGCCCAGGAATCGCTGTTCCAATTGGCATTATGCGTTGAATTATTCAAATGCGATGTTGGCGGGCTTATGTTATTGCAATTGGTCAATGCGCCCGGCGTTGTGGGTGAAGTGTTGGCGCTGCTCGACAGATTAGCCAGCTCCTTTGGTCGCAGCTGCTGCCGTGATGGCGATAAGGTGTTGTGTGAATTCAGTTTGGCCAACGGCTCGATTAGATCGTTTAGCTCATGCTGCTGCAGCTGCTGTTGATGCTGATGTGGCAGCAAGGGTCGCTGCTGTTGCTGGCTAGATGAGGTCGTTGAGGAAATCGATTGTCTGGCCAGCTGTTGCTGTTGCTGCTCCTGCTCCGCTTGCTCCTCCTCCTCGCACTACAAAAGTGTATTATAAAAAGTTAATTTGCCTTCAGATTATTTACAATTTGTGTAATTGACTTACCGGATCCTCTTCCAGGCTGCCCCATTCCTCATTGTCCCAACCATCGCGCACTTCAGTCAGCGGATTGGTTGCTATCAGTTGACCATTGTTGGAGCTAGCAGCCAGCGGACTGCTGGGATCTTGTGATGTCTGCTCAAACCAATATTCAATATATCAAATAAAAGTTGCACGATTCTCAGATCAAACTTACATCCATTTCTCCCCAGTTCTCATTATCCCAATCGTTGTTGCCGTAGTCAGACGCTGAGGCGGAGGTGTCATTACTTTCGTGCTCCAACGATGTCATGGATGTAACGCTACTTGTAGTGGTCGATAGACTGCTACTCGATGGTTGTTCTGTTTCAAATGAAATACATTTTGTTACCAGTTTCACTAGGAGTTCTGTGAAGAACTTACCCAACGACGCTGGCTTCGATAGATTCCGACCTGTTAATGGCGGCCTGGGTCTGGACGAATCGCTCTGACTGCGATAGAACTTGGCTGTGACGGCGGTAACTGCCCAGCCCGCCCAGGTGGCTGCCGCATTGCCAATGGAAGGCGTTGCTGTGTGAACATCCGCTTCTGCAATTCAATACTTTAGTTTCTCATTTCAAATTGTGTGTGCGTGCAGTGCTTACCCATTGTCTCACGCAGGCTGGGATCCTCGGAGACCTTCTCCAGTTTGCCCAAAAATCCGCGTATTGTTTTGAAGGCCGGATCGCGTACAGTTTTCTCTGGATCAACACTCAGGGAACACAACGACGGTAAGACACGATTGGCCACCTCACTAAGCAAAAAGTATTGCTGAGTAGCTGCCAGAGCCAAGACGCCAGCCACACGTGCCGGCGGAAAGGGATCGCGCATGGCACGTATAAACGCCGAGACGAGAACTCGTTGACGCACCTGCGGATGCAGATGGGGCGCAATCTTGCCCAGGCAAACTGTTGTATTGGTACGTATGCCGCCCTGATCATCTCGCGCTTGTAGTCGAGCAAAATGTCGCAGCACCTCCACATTGAGATTATTATAGTTCAGTTTGGGTGCCAAGTGAATAATTGATTTAACCGTCTGCTCGCGTATGGTGGCGTTTGTGTCCAGAAAACCATGCGCTACTTGTGGGAATATCTGCTCATTTACCACCGGCGGCTGCAAATGCGCAATAAACAGATCCAATTGCTGAAGCAGACGAGAACGGGTAACGCGATCTGTCGAAGCGAAGAGCTTCACCACACAGGGCACAATACGTTTCTGGTACTCCACCTCGTCCAATAATTTACCAAGCTAAATGGGGGTGAAAAACTAATTGTTAATGTGTTGATTCGATATAGGTTAATTATAGTTACAGCACCTTAAACATGGGCGCCAGCACCGCTGAGCCAGCATCGCCGTACTCGTAAGCTGTTATCAGCTGTGGAAGTATTTTGTGTTTACAAACATTATCCGGAAAGTTTTCCAGATGTGTGGTCAGACCGCTAAAGAAACGATTCTTTTCCGCCTTGTCTTTGATTTGAATTTCTTCGAGAAAGAGCAGTGTGTCCACCAAATCGTTTTTAAAGAAACCACCTGGTTTACGACAGCGCGTTATAATATCAGCCGGATTGGGGCGATTTGAAGGCGATGCGCCAACTAGCTCGCAATATAGAGATTGCAGTGATTTGGGTATGTGTTCGATGTCTTTAAGATTGGATCGCTGCTTTAGCACGCCATTGAAGGCCTCCCAAACGAGACAGCCCAGACCCCACATGTCCACAGAGCTGTTATAATACAAATGGTTGAATTAAATATGTGATGGAATGTAAATAAATATATATAAATATACCACTTGGTGGCTGCCTTGAGCTTAGTCTGATCATTCTTTTCAGGCGCATCATAGACTTCTAGCGTAACGGGTATTTTCATAGGTGGCATGGGGTTGCCATCGGCAGCAGCAACATACTCTAAGCTACCTAGTTTCCATTCGCCGGAGGAATTGACGAAGACCGACCAGGCAGACACATTGTTGTGCCTCAAATTGCCATCGTTATTGAGAAAGGAGAGAGCACGCTATAAGCAATTAAATAATTTGTTATTATGTGAATATAAATTTATATTTTCTTTGACTTGCCGTAATTTGAAAGATGCCCCATGCCAGATAGAGGCCTTTCTGTAAATTGTCTGTGGCTAGCTTGGTGAAATATGTGCCCAATGGTTCCACAGACTCGGTGGCTACATATAGCATCTTGTCCGTTTCCAGTGAGTCCAGAAATTGAAGTATACTCGGGTGACGCAACGTTTTGAGGCGTTTTAGTGACGCCTTGGCCAGTTCACATTTTGTATCGGATCCGTTGCGTATATCATAGACAAAGACAGAGACCTCCTCTAGGGTGCCCTTGCGTTTGGCCTTGTGTAATGTCCATATGGAATAGTTATCAAAGCCAGCGACGGGTTCGCCAATGTCATATGGAAAATCTTTGGAGGAGTCGCGCGAGAAGAACGACCACATCATGTGTTTTGCTCGACGGCTCAATATTTTGTTACGTCCGACAAACACACAAAATGCGACAACACAGAGACACCCACACACACACGCGCTCACACACACAGCTGTTGCTGTTGACTATTGTTTAAGGCAGTAGAAGAGAGGCGCTGCCGAGAGAGATAGAGACGTTAACGTTAAAGCGTGTACACCACCACCACCACCACCATTGCCTGCTACATACTTTTCAGATGTTTGCATTTATCGTATTCCTTTTGTTTTTATGCCAGCTGTTAATGTGTCGGAAATTTGTACTTATAATTTATCTACACATTCATGAATCTTATCGTCAACTGGTCTGATTTTTTAGTTTTGTTGTTGGGCTTCCTATGCACAGCAGCAACAATTTTCCAACATACTCTAGTGTTTTGTAATTCGTGTGGTATTTGGGCTTAATGGAAAATTAAAGACTAACGCGTTTATTTTTGCACTATATTACATTATTAACTACTGCGTTGTTTCTAATCAGTATTAATTGCTTAATTAATTCTAAACTTTTTCCCGAGTACGTCAGCTTTTTGCTTCCTCTTGCTTTTGGTTACTTTAGTGATGACACGCGAACAGAGGTGAGCGCACAATCGAGTAGTTGAGCAGCTGACTTCGTCCAATGTTATCGTTTGATTAATTAATATTCATATAACAATTAAAACAAATTATCAGAATAATAAAATATTAAGCAGATAAGAACCAAAATAAAATAATAATAGTACTACAATATGTGACCAAAATTTTGAACTGTTCTTAACATTGACGTTTTAAACGGTTGCAATTCACAGAAATAGTTGACACTCAGAGTGAACACTTGACAGTTGATCAAGGTGGCAACACTGCCCTGTGTTATAACATTCGTCTCGCTGCCAACTTCACGCAGGTAAATTTTCGCTGTACGTTGAAGCAATTTTTGTGCTAATTTCTTGTGCAGGAACTTCAACAGCTCACAGGATGATGATGCAACGTACTACGCTTTTGCTGCCAATGGCTGTTGAAGCCACCGCTGCTGCCCAACAGCAGCGTGGTATGGCCACATTGAAGCATATTTCCATGCGCCTCAAATCTGTAAAGAACATCCAAAAAATTACGCAATCAATGAAAATGGTGTCCGCGGCCAAATACTCCCGTGCCGAGCGTGATTTAAAGGCTGCGCGCCCCTATGGCATCGGTGCTCAACAATTTTTTGAGAAAACCGAGGTCCAGGCTGATGGAGCTGCCGAGCCCAAGAAGCTTCTGATTGCCGTAACTTCGGATCGTGGCCTCTGCGGTGCCGTGCACACCGGTGTGGCGCGTCTGATCCGTGGTGAGCTGCAGAAGGATGATTCTAACACCATGGTGTTCTGCGTTGGCGATAAGTCGCGTGCTATTCTGTCCCGTCTGTACGGTAAGAACATCCTGATGGTGGCCAACGAAGTGGGCCGCCTGCCACCTACTTTCCTGGATGCTTCCAAGATTGCGCATGAGGTATTGTCGACTGGCTACGATTATACCGAGGGCAAGATCGTGTACAACCAATTCAAATCTGTGGTTTCGTACAAGTGCTCCACATTGCCCATCTTCAGTGGACCCACTGTGGAGAAGTCGGAGAAGCTGGCCGTTTACGATTCGCTCGACAGCGATGTCGTTAAGAGCTATCTGGAGTTTTCTCTGGCCTCGCTCATTTTCTACACCATGAAGGAGGGTGCTTGCTCTGAGCAATCGTCCCGCATGACTGCCATGGACAACGCCTCGAAGAACGCCGGTGAAATGATTGAGAAACTGACCCTCACATTCAACCGCACCCGACAGGCTGTCATCACACGCGAGTTGATTGAAATCATCTCTGGTGCCGCTGCCCTAACATAAGAAGTGTACACGTAACACACTCCAGTTTGAGTCGCAGCTTTAGCTTGAACGATTTCATCAAATCTAATTACAACATTACGAAGATTCGAAGCGCCATAGCTGCGTATTAAATGATATAAAACTTATAATTATCTGAGATAAAAACCAGAATAAATAGCGTGGAACGAATTAATCGAATTTTTAGTTAGTTTACTTTGAAAAGTGGAACAAGGATCTTCAAGATCAAATAACACTTTATTTCGTTTCAATTACTTAAACTTAAATATTCTTTTCGAAATATTTGTTAAATGTATGTTGGATAATTTCAAAAACCAGAATTACAATTAACTTTTTGCCTAAAAACTATGGAATCGTGCTGAACACGCTAAGGCCTGACTGACAATGACTGGCCGCTTTTGCCCTTAACTAATTCTAGCACATATTCTGCAAAACATTCAATATATAAGCGCCAATGTCTTCATCTTGGTTAGTCCAAGTGATCAGTAAAGTCTTTTGCTTGGGATCCTTTTCATCCTCCTCCACATTGATCTCAACGGTCTCCACGGTTATGGTGCCGCTCTCTTGCAGCATTACGGTCCAACCATTCAGTTTCTCTTCCAGCAATGTTTTCAGCTTCTCGCTGGTGCGCAACTTTGGTCCTGGGTCATCCATTTTGACCTTTGATGTGAAGCGCATCACATGTCGATTGATGCCAATCTCTTTGAGTGCCTCAGTCAGATTTTGTAGCATAATGCGATTGTCTTTCATTACCAGCACGCCATGTATGAGGCGCCGACGCTTTGGATCCGGCGGCTGGGCATTGTAGGAGCGAGCCTCAGCTTTCAGCAGCGAAATTGACGCATCCACGGGTATTTTGACGGGCGTGGAGATTACACAGGTCTCACCATTGGCGGGCATATATGTTTCCAAATTAAACTCGTCTCGTATTTTGGCGCGCAGAAATTTCATTTTCTCCGCCTCACCGTGCACAAGCATTACGTGCTTGGGCTCACAGTTCTGGATAAGCTGCATGATGCCTAAAATGCATATAAGATTAATTTTGTACATTGTGGACTCATCTATTAATGTTACCCTTGGCATCGGCATGAGCCGAAAAACTCATGTATTCCACGGCCATTTTGACTTCAACGACCTGACGATTCTCGAATTCGACTTTTTTGGCGCCACCTAGAATCTTGTTACCCACGGTACCCTGTACACAGTAGCCGGGCATAATGACCATATTATTTTCATTGGGCGCCCATTTCTTGAAGATTTGCAGCGAGAGACCGGCGTGCAGCATGCCTGGAGTGGCAAAGACAACCATCGCGCCTGGATTATCTATATACGCCTTGTCGAAGGGTTTTATGTGCTTGAAATCGAACATGTTTCGATGCACAAACGTCTTGCGGATCTTTTGATTTGTCCAAGTGATAAACATTTTGTAGTATGTATTTGCTTTCTCAGTGAGACCCAGAGCAAAGTAGATGGGATACTTTAGGTTCATACGCTCCCAATATGTTTCTAGCAGAATGCACAGCTCTTGCGCTCGTCCCAGTGCAAAGACGGGTATCAAGACTTTGCCGCCTTTTGAAACGCATTCGTGTACTTTCTTCAGAAAATCTCGTTCCCTACAGCGCTTGGAATCTCGTATTGTTGTGGCGTAGGTACTCTCTGTTATAAGCAAATCCGGTCGGCATTTGTCAATCCAGGCAGCGCCCAAATGCCGATCTGGCGTCATATTGTAATCGCCGGTATATACAACACTTTGCGAGCCAACTTTGATCCAAAACATTGCGGCGCCAAGCACATGACCTGCATAGTAGGCCTTGATCTCCAGATCTGTGTCCACCATCATGCTCTGATGTAATGTAACGGGTATGACCTTCTTCATGCAATCCTTGATCATTTGTGTGGTAAAGAAATTAGATTCGCCTTTCCGTTCAACAGCTACTTTTCGCATATCTTCGAGTAGGATGGGTGCAATAGCCTTGGTCGGATGAGTCATGTATATTGGACCAGTGTAGCCCACTATCTCCGACATATAGGGTAGAGCGCCGCAGTGATCTAAGTATAAACGATTAAATTAAAATGATCTTGGAAGCTGGATATATATAGATATTAGTTACTGCTCACCAAGATGAAAGTGTGAGATGATCACGCAATCAATGTGGCTGGTAATGGGTCCTTCCGGCACAATGTACGAGAAGTCCGGAAAGCGTCTTTCATCGTTGTAGCCCATATGCATGCCGCAGTCGAGCATTATGTTTTTGCCGCCCATCGAAAGCAACAGACAGCTGCGACCCACATCCTGACCGGCGCCCAATGGTGTTATTTTAATATCCGGCATATTGTGTGCGAGTGCTCGAAAAATTCTAATACAACAGAGATTTTGTTAAAGCGACCAGCCATCTGTTTCGCTCGAGTGATAATATGGCGCTGCCACTGTTGCCGATGTTAGTGCATATGCGATGCATTCGTCCAGTGAGGAGCAATTCTGTTAAAGGTTGAGCTAAGTTTTCGATATGTTATTTTCGCTGTTGATGGCCCTCTGGCTATTTTAATGTTAAACTTAGTTTTATTGTTTAACGAGTCGGTCCAAACGGGGGTTCGCGTTTTATAAACGATTTAAGAGTTTCTCAAAATGCCTGATACGCTGGAGGATGCGGATCCTTCCACGGTATCGCTACGCATCTGCTTGGAGGGACATGCCAACGCCTTGGCTTTAAACAAGGAGCATAATCAAATTGCAGTAGCCGGACGCAGCTGTAAGTAACAATCGAATTGCTGAGATTCCATAACTAAAATTTGTTCTCCCAGTGCTCAAAGTCTATGCGATTGACACTGAAGGCTTTACAGAAGTATGTAATATGCGCGTGGGTAAAAATCAAAATCTCAGCTATTCGTCTAATGATGTTGCGTGGAGCACACTGGATAGCAATATTTTGGCCACGGCAGCCACCAATGGTGTTGTCTCCGTCTGGGATCTGTCTAAGTTTGGAAGGCAAAAGCAACTGCTGGTCTACAATGAGCACGAGCGTACCGCTCACACAGTCACATTTCATAGTACAGAGCCGAACATTCTGATATCTGGCTCACAAGATGGCACAATCAAGTGCTTTGACATACGCTCCGATACGTCGGTAAACACATATTTCAGCAACTCAGAGTCTGTGCGCGATCTGAAGTTCTCACCGTACTCACCGAATGTATTTTCTGCCGTCTCGGAGAACGGCACTGTGCAGCTGTGGGACCTGCGCAAGTGGGACAAGTGCATGGTGCAGTTCACGGCGCACAGTGGACCCATCTACACCTGCGATTGGCATCCCACGCGCAACTGGCTGGCTACCGGCAGCCGGGATAAGCAGATCAAAGTGTGGAACATGGACGGACGCGCCAGCTTGGAATACACCATTCACACAATCGCTGTGGTTGGCCGTGTGAAATGGAGGCCGGATCGAACGTGAGCTAATCAAGTAACAATCGATTTTTTCTCTTATAATTATAATAATCTATTATCGGCAGATATCATATAGCCAGCTGTGCTCTTGTAGTGGACTACAGCGTGCATGTGTGGGATATACGGCGTCCCTATATACCCTTTGCCTCCTTTAATGACCACACGAATGTTACAACGGATATCGCATGGCAGGGCAGTGATTCCCATTGCTTGCTCTCCACTAGCAAGGACTCCAGCATTTATAAGCACGCGTTTAAGGATGCCACGCGTCCGGCGCTAAAAGCTAATGCTCAGGGCGCCAGCTTGGGCAGGCATGGGGACATATCATTCGCTAATAAAATCAAGGAATATGCAATTAAGTCGAGCGGCTATTCCAATACCAAAAGCACTAATTTTATGTAAGTTGAAGCATATAGAAATATAATCTATAATAACAATGATTGCACCTTGCAGAAGTCGCCGTAAATCAAATTTGCCGGGCAACATTCAGTTCCATCTGGACCATTCCAAGATGTATATGTTTATGCTCAAAAATACGGTAATAACAGACTAAAAATTTGCATATCAATTTGACTTTAATATTGAGCTTAAATAGAACATGGCCTCAGGCCCTGACTTTCCCGCGCATGACACCACCACGGAGCTGCGAGTGCATGAAGTCTTTATTGGCTGCGCCCGAGAGCTGCTGCTAAGCGGCAAAAAACTAGCCGAGCTGTGCGAACACAATGCGGAAGTCTCAAGGAAATATGGCAAATATAATGTAAGTAAAATTAGAGTTCTGTGTGGTTAGAGAAATATTCTATATCTCTAATTTAAAATGTTGTATTTTCAGGCTACCACTCTGTGGAACTTTATTAAGCTTTTTTATGGCACCAAACACTTTGAGCCGCCCTTTGAGCATCGCTCCTCGTTCTCGAACCAAAAGAATCCCATTACTTTGCGTCGTGCTGCACAAGTGGCCAGCGATTGGACGCCACATGATCAGGGACAGGAATTAAATGGCAATAGCCAAGAGACACAACATGAAGCAGTCGATGCTAATGAGGATGGAGATGATCTGGTTGTCGGCGGCAAACAAAATCCGCCGCCAACCAGTTCGGTAATACTCTCTGAAACGCAAATCATTAGTGAGATTACGTTTGATAACTTTGAACTGTTGCGCAATGGTTTCATTTATGTTGGACCCGCGGACTTAACAAAAGCGCTGGCATTACCGGACACGGCATTGCATCACGATGTACAAGCAGCTCGCTCACAGCTGGATCTCAAGACGTCCGAGCATGAAAAGTCACCCGTAAGCAGGAATAAACATAAATTGGGAAAATTAATAAATATTTTGTACACTGTTTTAGCCACCTCAAGTGCCCAGCATATTGAAGGTGAGCCACGTCCCACCCATACCCATGTGGGAGCCACATCAATTTGTGGTGGATGCCCTGATGCTGCAGAATGATGTAGGCGATGTGCAAACTGCTTTGACCATATTGATTGTTATGGGTGAAGCACGCCAGCTGCTGCCCATTGAAGATGTTGTGGTCGTAAGTCTCTCCTCTCTATGAGTAGTATTCATGTTTAGAATTTATGTTTGGTTATTCTCCCATAGGAGCACTGGTTTCACACATATGTGGATCAGCTGCATCGCTACGAACTGTGGAACGAGGCTTGTGAGGTGATAAATCGCGCCTGGGTGCGCTCTGTGCGCCAATTAAACCAGCAGTCCACGGTGATGCCGACCAACTGCGGTGAATGTGGTCGACCGCTGGGCGGCGCTGTGGGCTGGTATTGCGACAAATGCAAGTCTATGCAGTCGGCCAAGTGCACTGTTTGTAATCTAATTGTACGCGGCGTGTATGCGTGGTGTCAGGGCTGCTCGCATGGCGGTCATATTGACCATTTGCAGCAGTACTTTGCCAAACACTCGAAATGCCCCAAGTGCGGACACTTGTGTGCGTTTTCCTGACACCAAGAGGAACCCTACACCTAAGCCGATGGCAATTATTTCAAATGTGATGTTAAAATTAAATATAAATATCTAAGCATATTGCCCAACAGGTTGTCTAGCACCAAAAATGGTTAATTTACCCGAAATTGTACATAACATCTTGTTGGCATTATTTGTTTATTATTAATTAATATATATATATATCATTGTAAAAGATTATGGCTACTTGATGAACGTGCTCTTAAAGGGCATTATTACAACGACCTTTGTGTTTATTATTACAAACGGGCGCCACCCACATTCAGTAGCAGAAAGGAGAGAAAAAATTGTAAAATTGAGAGTTCTGTAAGAATTTAAAAATTATATAGAGCACAACCAATGGCGGTTGTGTTGGCCTTGTATTAACTACTTGTATGTCGTTGTGGCATGAGCCACAAAGACACCACCGCCTGCCAGCGCTGTCCAAAAATCCAGGCGCCAAGCGCAATGAAATTTGTGCAATTGTTTATGTTGGGATAAATGCAACAAATAAAAGAATCCATATGATATAATGTTTACATTGCGCCTCGCGCAGTTTGTAGCTATAGATGGGTTTGACGATCTATAGCTTGGATTTTGGAGCAGCGTTGGCGGCTAATTGTCAAGAGGCAAAATCGAGGCTCACAGTTTGGTAAGCATCGCCAGTGACAGCCGATGTAGAGTTGCGCTTCAATGTTGGGGCATCCTCATCGTAGCGTATGGTCATTGAATTCGAGTTGCCGGGTATGAGCACATAGCCCAGGGTTTCATAGAATTTGATTAGCTTGTCCTTGCAGTCCAACGACATTTTGTAGCAACCCAGTTGCTCGGCCAGCAGCGACACGGTAACAACAATGCTATAATATACATATATATAATAGGATCATAAATAATTTAAAGGTTGCCCAACATACAGCTTGCCCAACTGCTTGCCGCGATACGTGTCGTTGACTACCACATCCTCCAGACGTCCACGCTGCAAAGAGAGGACGTTTCAATGGGTTGATAATTCAGATTGAGTTTTAACTTACCACTGCACAATTGTGTATAAATTTGCGCTCAATGATGAGCGAAGCGGCGCCAATGATCTCACCCTTCCGTGTATCCTCAATGACCGTTACGTAGTAATCGCCGCTGGCCTTCATCTGCGAGAAGCGCGCTGAAAATGGATATATCATTGAGCATTTCTTCATTACTATGCAGAGCAGTGCACTTACTCAGAAATTGGGTGCGTGTAACATTGCCCACTGCGGTCAGCTGAGAGAGTAGCTGCAGAAAGCCTCGATCGTAGTCCGTATCCTTTAGTGGGCGCACCTGCAGCCATGACTCGCCCGGACTGGCGGCCGAGATGAATGGCTGAAATTTCGCTGGGCTGCGATGAAAGTCAAGCTTGAGCAGCAAGTTCGGATCGTACAGATACGTCTCTTGCTGTAATCAGCGAGCGAATGCCGATTATTAATTAGTATATATGTTGTAATGGCATTTGATTAAATGTATACCGTATCTTGCACCATTTTCCACAGCCTACAAAAACGACCAACGTCAGCACTTGATAAGCTCAACAGACAGCCAGAAAATAGCGGGTGAAGTTGCTAGCAGGAATGGTAACTGCCAACTGGTTTCATGCAACGCTGTCGTTTTCATTGGCTCAACTGGACTGGTTTTTGGCTAACATGTTTTCGAAACGTCAGCATAAACCGGTAGAATGCGTAGTCTTTGTTATACACTAGCTGAAGGCATTATCACTAAAGGAATCAGCTACATAGTATATGTATTTAGCAGAGACACAAAAAGGCGAGCCTCTCAGCCTGTATCAATGCTAAGCAGACTGCCAGCTTGGTACAACATCAAGAAGAACCAGTTCAGTTTGGAACATGTACGCTATAGATTTGCGAACCATTTTGGACTGTATAACTTGAATAAATATAAATATTTTGGAAAATAATATTTGACATGCGTTTTAATAAATATTTAAGTCACGTCTTTTGAGGGTATTTAAGGTTCGACTAACCTAACCATAATCGATCTGTCGCGCTATTGATTAAGGTGTTTGTTTTTGTTTTGCTATGAACAGGATTACATTAGCAAAACATTTCAAGGTCGTAACGGGCTGTTGTGTGAACGTTCGCCACATGGTCACGTTTTTGTTGGCAATATTTTTTCTAGTCCAGCAATTGGTCTAGTTGGCGATTTCTTATGTTTACCGAAAGTACTCACCATATTTATTTATCTGTTATTTACGTATGATATATAGATAAAACTAATACTACAGCGGTTGCGACGGAAGTCTTTTGCGTTTGTTTTATCAACAACTGCCAGGAACCAAAGTTAGAGTGAGACTGCGGCGGCAAACGAGTGGAGCAAAGCGAAAGCAAATTGCGAATACTTTTGCCGCTCGCGCGCCTCTAATTGGCTGTCGTGGAATGGCTACGTCTGAAGTCGAAGCGCCTTACAAAATGTGAAATGTGAAACCAAATTGCCAATAGCAGTACCTGTTGTATTTTAACAGACAACAATAAAAAAAAACAACAACAACAACAATCGACCCTGAAGATTGTGCAATTGTAAACATTTAAACAGCTGATTCAAGAGAGCATAGATGAGCGAAAGAGAGTAAGAGAGAGAGAGAGAGAGAGAGAGAGAGAGAGAGAGAGAGAGAGAGAGTCGATGCTAAAAGAAACGTGCATTTATTTTGATTGCTCAATTTTCTACAATTAACAGATATTTGCTTTTATGTAGCTACAATATACTTGGGTGTTTTGTACATTTCGTATGCGAACTCCTCTCGATGGCTGGGATCGAATTCCAGGCCCACATAATCAATTTCTAAGCCAAATGGCCCATCCATGCCCTTTTTGGCTGCCACAGAGAAACCAAAATGGGTTACACAATCCAGCTGTATGGCGTTCTGTCGATCCTGGACACGACCTTTCGAGGACAGAAAGAATTTGGAGAAGGGTATCTTGGCTATTTGCCAGTGAGGACCACCGCGTGTATACAGCACATAGTGATATATATCATTCCACATGAGATCGAAATAGCCCTCTGTGTGCAAATTAATTAGATAACTGCGACCGTCACCACGCACTTTCATTACCAACATATTGTACTGTGTCCAGTCGTATGTCGACTCTCTCTTAAACGATTTCTATCAAGAAAAAGACTCAATGAGAAATAAATCTTTTCACTCCTTATTCTTTACGTACCCGCACACGCTTGGTGCGTATATTCGCATAGCCGGTGCGCTTGATGATGCCATCCTTAGTATGTTGAGAATTGACCTCACCGTGAAAGAGTCCCGCTCCTGAGGCGCTTAACTCCAATGTGGCATGGCTTTTTCCCTCACCGTGATCCGCATCTGTCGTCACTGTCCATTTATCGAGTACGTCTGGTGCTTTGAAATCGAATACAATGTCCGTTTCTCCAGGTCGAAATACCAGTATTGGATCGCTTTCTAGCTGTTCCTTAACTTCCTGACGCCACAATTTTATTTCCTCTTTTAACTCTCGTAGCCCATCGAGTAAAAGCTGCTTCTTCGAAGGCTCCGTTAGTTTTGTTTTGTAGCCGGACTTCTTCTCTCGCTCCCAAAAAGTGCGCTGCACAGCTGTTGTGTGAATCTGCGCTGTCGGCAGCCAGCAGCTTAGACGCTGGGTTTGTCTAGCTAGGCAGTGCATTTTAACATAATTTATTAAATAAAATAACAATTAAATAAGCGGCACCAAGAACCTCAACGTAACACTTATCAGCTGTGCATTTTTGACATTCACATGATTGCGGCAAGCGGCACTGCCTTTATATACATATGTTATGTGAATGGTGTTGCAATTAAAAAGCTGACCGTTCAATGTGAATAGCAATATTTAATTTGTTTTTGTTAGTACTGTTTGCAAAAGTGCAAAGTTCTTTGACTTGAAAGTAAAAATTTTTTATTATGAAGTTGGATGAAGTAGAAAAATGTGCACCAAGTAGTGATTGGAACGTGCTGTATTGGGTGCTTGGTAGTATCCTAATGCCTGTGGCTCTGCCACTGGCCATTATCAATTTATGGCAACGCTTTCGCGCCCAGAAGTGCCGCAATCAGTTACCGGGCAAGGTAAAAGAGGAAAATCGTATAAAATCGCTTTATGCTAAGTTTTGATTTAAACACTTATACATAGGTTGTGCTTATAACGGGCGCCAGTTCTGGCATAGGCGAGTCCCTTGCACACGTCTTTTATAAAGCGGGTTGTAAGATTATCTTGGCCGCTCGTCGCGTCCAGGAGCTGGAGCGTGTAAAGAAAGATCTTATGGCATTGGACGTGGTAAATTGTTTTTTCTATATCTATTGAAACATTCATATTTATATATATGGCTATTTGCAGGATCCCGCATACCCGCCTACTGTTCTCGCTTTGGATCTATCTGAACTTAATTCAATCCCAGATTTTGTTACGCGCGCTTTGGGCGTTTACAACCAAGTTGATATCTTGATAAATAATGGTGGCATTAGTGTGCGTGCCGACGTTGCTAGCACTGCTGTCGATGTCGATCTTAAGGTAATGGTAGTCAATTATTTCGGAACGGTGGCGTTGACAAAAGGTATTTCCTCGCAGACATCTTTGCGATAAAATTTATCATACATTTTATTGCTTTCATATAGCACTGTTGCCTTCAATGGTAAAACGTCAGAGCGGTCATATATGCTTTATTAGCTCCGTGCAAGGGAAATTTGCGATACCTCAACGAGCGGCTTATTCCGCCTCCAAACATGCACTGCAAGCATTCGCTGATGCGCTGCGTGCTGAGGTGGCCAATAAGAACGTTTTCGTATCTTGTATTAGTCCTGGTTACATACGCACACAGCTCTCTATGAACGCCCTGACTGGAGCGGGCAGTAGTTATGGCAGTTAGTATAAATCTGATTGATATATGTGCTCCTAGGTAATTAATTTCTGTTTTCTCTCCCTTCAGAAATGGATGAAACTACGGCCAAGGGTATGTCGCCCGATAAGCTAGCGAAACGCATATTACAATGCATTATGCGCAAGGAACCCGATATAATTGTCAGCGATATCCAGGCAAAAATTGCTTACTATTTGCGTCACCTGCTGCCCTCTGCTTACTTTTGGATTATGGCAAAACGTGCCTCAAAATTGGAACGGGATGAAAAAAAAGTTAATTAATTAAAGGTGTTGCGGTTCTGTAAGTTTTAGTTTCATTTTTTTTATTGTTATTTAAATTTTGCTTGAAATGAGAAAATTATATAAAAATATTGCAATGATGTGCCGTGTTAAAAAATTAGTTACATTTTGCATAAAATTTTAATGATAATATTAATAAATTAATAATTATTATTAAGTAAAACTTAAGTGTCACACATTTGCTCTCGGTCGCTGTCTGTTCGCAACTTATATTATTTAAGAATTATTGTACTTAAATTATGCTTGTTTTTGTTTTTAGGCTTTCGAGTTACGCGTTATTTAATTGACGACAGAAATACTTTTCGTACTTGATACGTTCTTTGACAACATTTAAAACTTTGTTATTTAACTAGGGGGTTTTGGTTATCTACGAGGGTTTCCTGGAATGTGTTTGTCTTTCTTAAAAATTCACTTAGCTAAATTATAAAAAATAGTTGTTATCAAACCAGTGAAGTGCGTGCAAAACTTTTTTTAAATAAAGACAAAAATACACAAACAAAATTAGTTACAATTGAGGTACACACAGATTTCAAAATCGTTTTGCGACTAAATTATTATTTATGCATATATATATATATATATAATGCATATATATATATAGTTTAAAATCAATAAATTTCTTATGTACAATACACAAAAATTGTTCATTTCGCGCTAAAATAGTCTTTTTCTGTCACGCTCAAAATACTTTCAGCTTAGATAATAATTATTTGCATTTATTATATACAATACATAAACATTGGCAATTCTATTTTTTTCTTTTCTTTTTTTCTTAAATTTTCTTGTTTTTGGTAAATTTTACGATATTGCCGAGATACTTCGATGTTATAAAAGAATCTGCGCATTGTATAGTTTCATATTTAAATAGTTATCAATAGGTAATTCGTGTTAGATTTGTTATTTGTGGTTTTCTCTTGTTCGGTAAGACAAACTTAAAACTATATTTCGTTTTATGTTACTTTTATTTTTCTTAATAAGCATTTCAAAGCGATTGTCGCGTAATTTTGTTTTCTCTTCTTGCTTTTGTTTTTTTCCGTTTCATAACTTGCCTACGCGTTTACGTTAACTGTCATTATTTTCACTTGTTTCGGGTTGATCATTTGAGCTGAGCTTATGTCTACCTAATAATGTGTTGTATATTCCAAAAAAATATACCCATGTGCTCACTGCACGCTCCCATGTCAGTATTTTACCTAGCCAATGCAAATGCAAATGCAAATACATATCAGAACTATACGCAATTTAAAAAACGACGAGCTTTCAACACATTGCTTACATATATGTATGTGTATATATATATATGGGGATTATTCCGATTGGCTTAGACTATAAATCGTTAGTTATTTGGGGCAAGCCGTTTGCTTTCCTTTGTGATTTGATACGCTACGTGACTATAGTATGTAATGAATATCGGTTAGGTGTTTGTTCTTTATTGCTTTCTAATTTGTTATTGTGTTCTTTCTTTTTTGCATATAAAAACTATTTGTCTTTCGATTTTGTTTCTTATATACACTACTTCTAAGAATGGCGCAGGCAATAGTTTGTGTGTGTGTGGGGTGTGTGAACGTGGGAATAACTGCAGAGTGCGGCTCTTTTAAAACTGTTCTAAGTTTTCATTTGATTCTGTTGCGACTACTAATTACTACGATTCGATGCATTTTACTTTTGATTTATTGACAGTTATCGTTGGTTATAATTGTTACTAATATCATTTATTTATGTATATTACTTGCAACTTTCCCGGTCTACACTTTCATCTCGTCTACAAATCTTACAATCATTTTTGATCTTCTTGGAAAATACTCATAAGAATTTTCTATACTTTTTTTTTGTTTTTGTTTTAAAATGTTCTTGGTTAGAGTTTCGCTTATGTTTGCTTTATACATTCCTTACTAAAATAGCACCTTGTATTGTTGTTCTGTGTGTCGAAGCTTATAGAGACAATGGTCGTTGTTCGAAACGTTAAGAACATGATTTAAGAAAATAAAGATATGTTTTTATAAAGATAACGTAATACTGTGTAGGAATTCATATAAAACAGACATAAATATTTTAACAGTTTGAATCTGTGCAGCGAACGAACGTGTGTGTTACGTTGTATCGATGTATATATATATATATATATATATATATATATATATATATATATATATATATATGTATGTATATATTCAATCTATTATAGATTAAATATTGATCGGTCTATTGTTATTATTACAAAAATAGTTTAGCTTAAGCCGAATTCATTTTGTTTCTTTGTCAAAGCTAATAAAATTCTATTAGTGCAATACATTAGTACAAATTTCAGATCAGTTAGGATATTGTTGGTTCATACATACAATACGATCGTATTACGACAACTGAACACAATTCACATAGGTATAGGACAAAAGTACAGAGTTACAAGTTACAGTTACATAGATCACGAATACAATACAACAGTAAATACAGTTAAGTAGTATGTAGTAAAAGGTACAATGTGCGGTGAGTGCATCTGGCTTCGGCGGTGGCATTGGCGTTGGCGTTGGCGCTGGTGTTGGTGTTGGTGTTGGGTGAACATTCAATGGTTTCGATTTGTTTATTATGCGTGTGTGTGTGGGAGTGTGGGAGTGGAGCCATAAGCACGAGCATTGTTAGCGTATGTATATGTATGTCTACCCTTGCAGTGTGGATCAAAGTATTTTGTTAAGATATGTACATAACACAAATATGACGATGAAAAAATACACTAAAAAAAAGCCTTTTCATAACAGAAAATCATTTTTGCCTTAGTGTGCCAATATCGGACTACTTTACAATATATCTCTATAGGGTGCATTGAATTAATTATTATTATTCTAAGTAGTTCAACTTTGTGGCTGATCAGAGTTAACACCTAAATCCACTTATCTGCAAGGATATCTAAAATTCGATTATCCGAACTTTTCTAACTATTATTTCTTGGTTAATGCGGGATTCGTGGTCGTTTTGTTATGTGTGGAGGGGCGTGGCATTCACATATTCAGCAGAAACGGCAAGTTTAAGGCAGTGTAAAGTACATATATGTATGTATTTATGTATATATATACAAATCTAAATTTATATATATATGCATGTAAACCTATGCGACAATTTGTATAACTAACTTTAGGACTTATCACTTTCACTTGGTTGCTTTGAAATGTATACGAGCAGCAACTGCGTTGCTCTTAGCTAACCAGGTTCTCAATGTCTGAGACAACCACTTCCAGATCCGATGGCAACTCGTTGTCCAACGTTGTTGTTGCTGTCGTTGGGGGCGCTGCCGCAGCGGCTGTTGTCGCATTGGAACGTGCTCGGAAGTTATTTAGACTTCGTCGCATCGGCTGCGTCGCTTGCCGTTGGCTGGGCACAGCGCTTGTGGAGGCGGATTGTTGCAGAGGCAGAGGCAGAGGCAGGGGCAGAGGCAAAGGTACTGCCGGTGCCATACCGCTAGACGATGTTGTCGCTGTGCTACTAGAGGATTGACGTGAAAAACTCGGCGCCGTCGTCGTTGCGGAGACGCTGCTCTGGCCATTGAGGCTGGCGCGTGGAATGTTGCTGAAGCTGTTGCGTGTGTTGCGCGTGGGTGGCACCGGAGCTGCCTGGGGCGTTGCGTTCGAGCTGCTACTATTTCGACGCAGGTTTGCATTGGAAGAGGAGCGACGTTGGGGCGCTGGTTGAGCTGCGGTGACTGCTGCTATCGCTGTGGGCGGATCTTTGCCATTTTTGGCGGCGCTCGCTTTCAGATTGAGACTGCTGCGCTTCTTGGACTTCGCCATGTTTTGGCTAAGATTTATCAGATTTTGCGTGCTACCAAAGTTGCGCGTCAGATTTATGGATCCACCGGCGGGCTGCGACTCAAGCTTGGCTGTTTTGTTGCTGTTACGCCGCGGCGCCACTGCAAATGGATTATGCGTGGACAACGAATTGGAGCGGCGATAGGAGTTACGTTGTGATCCAGGTACAGCTGCAGACTCTAAGCTCGCACGATTGGAAGAACTTGGCGCAATTTTGCCCGCACCACTACTGCTGCTGCTTGGTTTGCTTGCGCCGGCCGGCTCTGCGGGCGCACTGGCAGCGGGCAGTTCCACATTCTCGTAACAGTGGTCTGTGCTGCGCGGAGGCGGCTTTAGTGTCTCATAGTTGGGCTCGCTAACCGTCAGTATTTGGTTATCGTCATCCACTTCGTTGCACAGCAGCAGAGCAGTGCGCTTCGTGCGATCTGTGTATGGGCCGCCTTTGGTTGTTGTTGTTGCCGCCTGCCCGCTGGAGCGTGTGTTCTGCGCCTTCTGCGTACGCTTTGGACGCGCGCCAGCGGTTACGCCCACCACGTGCGTCTTAACCTTGGGCTTCTTCGAAAGACGCAGCGAGAACTTGAACGGCGGCTTGTAGACGACCTGCAGCTTAACCTTCTCATTTGAAAGATTTCCCATGGACTTGGTCTTTTGTGGCGTTTTCTGCACCAGTCGCTCGGGCGTGGACTGCGATTTGCTCATCACCTTGCGCACACGCGAGCTATGATCCATGTGCGATAGTGGCTGTGCCACAATCGGTGATTCCAACAGCCACCGCTGCACCTTGCCAAAGGTGTTGCTGTGATTATTGGTAGTTGATAGATTTGAGGCATCGTCGCCACCGGTCACATTGTTGTTGCGATGCGAATAGTCGATGATTTCCTTCATGTGCTTGCCCAGCTTCTTGGACTTTTTGGTTGGCTCCTCCTCAGCCGCAGTTGCTTTCATCTTCTTTTTGGTCAACGCCTGCGGTCGGCTCGCTTTCTTTGACTCCACATTCCCGTTGGCCTTGATTACAGCGCTACTGCGTACTCCTGCGGCTGTTGTTGCTCCTGCTGTTAAGCCGTTTCCAGATTTCTTGCTGCGCTCGCCACGCACCTTTTTCTTGAATGGCACCTTAGTGCGTATGGCCGTGTGTACGATCACACCGTTGTTGTTCTCCGGCAGACGCACCGTTTCCGTCGTGGCACTGTGTATGATGGTCACTGATTTAAGCTTCAGATTCGAGCGTTTCGCCAGCAGCTTTGTGCTCATGACCTATGGACAAGAATGTAATAAATTATTAAATTTATGGCAAATCAATTCGGGTGATTGGATTGTGTATGATTGGATGAAAAAAGAAGCGTAAATGGGCTCTACATAAGCGCCTAAGATCAATGACCAATGAACTGAGTTCTACGGGTTTCAGTTTCAGGTACATTGCTGGCCTCACCATCGCCCAAGGCCTGCGTTTTGGCCTCATACTGATCCCTCAGCATACTCGTGACCACACGCATTAACTTGTCAAACAAAAACGTATTAAAACATAATAAATAAATAAAACGTTTCTTCGGACAACCGAATAGTAAAAAAGTTTGAGATATTCACATACCAGTAACAAAAAGACGCCAATAGCGGCCAGAGCTACCGTGTACCAATGATGATGCACCCACTTCTTGAAGGTAGCAATACTCTCTTCGGAGAGTAGCAGCTTGCGCAGGGTCGCCAATGGACCCGAGGGATCCACCTCACGACATTTTTGGAAGACATCGCAGTAGCTGTCGGGAACAAGATGATTAGTAACAAATTCCGTTATTTATATGCCATAAAATACCCATTGTAATCATTGCAGGGCGTGCCCGGTTTGGAGTACATATCGGGCACATCGAAAGGTGCCTCGTTCCACTCGAATGAACTGCGGCAGGGATTATCTTCACCAGGTAGCTTGCAGCATAGTTCGCACGACTTAATGCGATCATCCTCTGGGCCTGGTATGCACTGGCAAGACTCTAGCCCGTATGCCAAGCAAATGCTGCCCGTGCAGTCGCCCATATAGCATACAAACTCCTTGTTGCAAATCGTTTTGTTAGGTTTGTTCACCGAGGGCGGACACTGCGGTACGCGTCCATCGCAGAATGAGGGATCCCGGCAGCCGTTGTCATCGCGACACTTGTCGCCGAATTTCACCTTGCAATCGGTAGTGCAGCAAGGTCCCTGCGAGGGACTGCAACGCGCATGTGGCGTCAGTGTGCAAGGCGTTTCATCCAGATGCGGCTGCCTCGACATGGGAAAACAGCACGAATCCTTACAATCCTCCTCCCATCCGCAATCGCACTGCTCTCCTGGTTCGACAACACCATTCCCGCATATGGATGACTGTGGCTCCGTGAAGCAACCCTTCATCGAACGCGCTTTGGCGTTCAATACGGGCTCAATGGATTTCAAGGAGCAGGCACTGAATTTATTATTGTTCTTTTTGTCCCCCGAAGTAGCGCGGGCAAACATTATAAAGTTGCCATCCTCACCGCCTGGCGTGCACTGCTCTGGATCGTGCTGTGGTTGGGGAAGAGAATTTGTAAGTGGGAAATGTATATAGTATAGATTTTACTTACCGGTGAGCCAAAATTATGGCCAATCTCGTGAGCCAGCGTAACATGCGAAACAGCGGGTGGCACATGTTTGCCATAATTGAGGAGCGTGACAATGCCCGTGTTTAAGGATTTAAGTGAGCCACGATAGTGACCATTTTTCTCGCAAACGCCACCTGCATTTTTTAGATCACCCGTCCAAGCTAGGCCCAGAGTGCCCATCTCAAAGTCTCGATAGGTGAACATGTAGGCCAGGCAGAATGCATCATAATCCTCCTCTGTAATGTACAGCATAGAGGATATTATAAGGTAAATCGCATAAAATGAATCAATCACTCACCTGAAAACAATTCCAAGAATTTTTCCACGCCATAATTACCAGGAAATCTATAACTAGGATCTTTCATGGCGTTCATGTTGTGCACCTTAATACGCTTAATCATGAACGTAATATTATCGGGCTTGCCATCGTTATTGAAATCGGTATTACGATAAATGGAATTGGCACGCTGCACGTGACGGGTGATGGCCTCAATAGAAGCCTCATCGCTGCCCATTTTCTGGAAGAACGTGTGATCTGCCTGTAAATATAGCATGCAAGTAGTCTTGCGATCATACAGCAGACGCGGAGAGTTGTGTATATCATCGCCTCGGCCACTCAACAGATTCGTCATCAACATGCTATTGAAACTGGGATTGTGTGGATTCGGTGCGAATATAATCTCTGGATTGTAGTTGTTAACAATAATGTTCGGCTTCTTAGTGGCACCGTTCTTTGTGATGATCTCCACGTGCGTCTTGTGGCTGGGTCTGTCGTTGTTACCCATTGAAAGCGTTGTCCAATTCGCATTGAAAAAGTTATTTGGCAGGCTGTTACTATTATTGGCATTGGGTTCCTCATAGGGCGTACCGAACTCCGGCTCTATGGGTCGATTGTATGTGCTGACGATGATGTTTTTGTGTTTCGTGTACAATTTTCGTACATTGTTATTGTTGTTGATATTGGTATTGGTATTGCTATTGCTGTTGTAGCTGCGACTGGTGTCGCCAACATTGGAGGGATTATAGTTATTTACAAGTATGTTGCGATTGGGCGTAGGCTTCGTTAGCGTGGCTAGAAAGCTTTCTGTGCTGCGCATGGTGGTTGTTGTGGACTTTTTAGATTCCTCCTCGCTGCGATTCTCCTCAGAGGCCAGCACCCGAAAGTCATCATTGTAGGGCACTTCCAAATCCAACGGCAACGGCGGATTTCGGTTATAATTTGGTACTGTGACGTGCTACGAATAAAATAGAAAGCATTAATATAAATATTTGTATTATTGTATTTAATGTCTACTTACCTCCTCTTCAGGCAGCCACCGTTTGCGTCTCAAACGCTCACTGGCGCAGTGCGTTTTGAGAGGTGCCTGTGAGGAGACACCACTGGCAAACGAATTCTGTTGGTGCATATTTACATCGCTCAGCTTATAAACTATGCTGTGTACGCCACTCTCAGCCAATTGCTGTGAATATCGCTGCGCTGGCTCTATATAATAGTGCTCCGCTTGCGTCTCTATGGTACCATCTAGGAGGTTATCACTTGTGAGTATAGCTTGCACATGGGCTTGCTCATCATCCTCCAGGCTGCCCGTGTAAATGCGTGAGACATCGTAATCGATGGGTCCCAGTGTATTCTCAATTTCCACGTCATGTGCAAACACTGAATTTGGTTGCTGACGCAGCACCAGCAGGAAGTCTCTGTAAGCAAATGAATGAGTGTGTGCGGATAAAAAAAATGAGTTGCAGTTTAGTTCCCTGCTACAACCCACGCTCGCACGTACCTGTCATGTGCAGAGAAATTCAGGCGAATTGTGTGCGCCAGTCCCACAGGTGAACCACTTGAGGGCTCAACCTGCCGTTTTCGACGCGTGCGTGCTTGTTCCAAATGACGCAGCTGCGCCGCCTGCAGCACCGCGCGATCAAAGTTCGCCGCCTCCCAGTGCTTGATATATGGCGTTAGTTTATGTGTGTAGCCTAAATAAGAGCGTAGGTTAGCCAAAATGTATTTGGAGAAAGTTCAATTTGTGGCCTTACCTGGTAGCTTAAGTGGCGTTGGGATTGCTAGCAGCTCGCTGATGGCCAACAGCAACGCCAGGAGCGCCAGCAGCCAGCCCATGCTTGCTCTAACTCTGTGTATGTGTGTGTGTTAAATTCTATGTTCGTGTGTGTGTGTGTGTGTATGTGTGTGGAAACCTAACTAGTTCTAGGCTGCGTTTGCTGGCTTCGATTGACCTTTGTTAGTCCGTTGTTTCTTACATTATTGCATCAGTTGTTGCTTCGCCAATAAGAATTGCCAAACTGAAAAAATCCGTTACAGCCGCAAAGCAAATAACATGCGACATCTCACGCGTAGCTGCTGCAAGAGAATGAGTAAGGTTTATTAATGAGTATTGCAATAACGGTAGACTGAACAGTGGTAGACTGAACACAAAGAAATTGCACTTTTATAAATACGAATTCATACAAAATATCACATACAGCATCCACTTGAGAAAACAACAATAAAAAAATACAACAAAACAAATCTTGCTTTCACCTTTTGCGGCGAGTTCGTTAACTGGCGAAATTCGCAACAGATCAAAACAATAAAATATGTATGTACATCATTTGTTCAAAATTTACGTATAGATTTTGCATAAATGGCAAAAGCAACAAACTGCTGGCAAGAGGAAGCACAGCATCAACATTCAGGCATCAGCATCTCATTAGCACTTTGTTCGCACACATACACACACACACGCACGCACGCCAGCACGCACATAAATACACACACATGTTAAGCACTGAGCTTGTGTTTGTGTGTGCCCGTGAAAATTACTGTTAGTCGGTTTGTTTTTTTTTTTGCACACATCTCTAGTTAGTTAGTCATTAAGTGGATAATAATCCTTTACTGTGAGCTTTTGTTTAGTTGTATATGTATCTGTATTCTTGGTGTGAACCAAAACTCTACTCGTTGCTGTTGTTGTTCAGTAGCCAAATTAAGATACGTAAAATTCAATTAGCCACCGTGAAGGGGGTTATTCTTTTTACACATAACAATTGTTGCACTTTTTCGATTTGGTAATTGGATTTAGCTAACTCACAGGCAAAATATTAAAACATCTACAAAAGCACATAAACACTCATACACACACACGCACACATAAACACAAGCACACATACGCAAAACAATCGACCTCCGCTCGCTGTTGTATTGCCATTAACGCTGTGGCGTAAATGGTAAGCCAGCCAAGTTTTTTCTGGCCTAAACCTGTTCCCTGGCTTATTCACGGCCCAAAAATAAATGTTGGCTTCTTTGTATTTTGCGCATTTTATTCACTTTGTTTCTTCAATTCACAGAACTCACTTTATAATTAATCAAACGCTTGCATTTTAATGCAAATAATTTAAAAACAATTATTTTATTTTTCCCCACATAAAAAACGGCTGCAGGTACCAAGTATCGATACTCTTTGAGCGCAGCCTACCAAAATACCCGATAACAATATTTGTGTATGTGCTTGTCAACAATTGCAATGGAAATCAGTTATCGATACATAAAACTGCTGATTTTTGTAATTGGATAGAATACATATGTATGTATATTAACTACATCCTTAATTAACTACCTCCTTTATTAACGTCTTTTGCTTTTGGATTCCCTTGCATAGATTTGTTGCATTCTGTTCTAGCTTAACTCTACACGCTAACAGATTTTCCTTTTTTTCTTCTAGTTTGCCTTCCATTATTGCCAATTTCTTAACTTTTTGGTCATATTCGTCAAAAACTTGCCACCATGCTTCAAGAGTTAAGTTTTCGGGCTCTGTTAGAAGAGCGTGTTCCAGAGCTGCACTGTTAGTGGCACTGCTTCCTGCTGGCTGGCCAATTTCGAACGTCTCAATATCCGCAAGCATTTCATCTAGATTGGGTGCTGTCGGTGGTGGTTCTACCTTAGGCTTTGATTTTTTAAACATAGTTTTAAGTATTTGTTGAAGTGATGTGGTTTGTTTTTGTTAGCTGAAAACCAAATGACAACGTCAGCATTATACTCAAATAGCCTATATTGCACATATATGATTTTACATAAATAGTATTTACATATTATGGCCCTGTTTTAAATTGACGTCTATATGTTGTGTTCACAGCCTTTATTTTTAATATAAACTAAGTTAAATCCCAAGTGGTTGCGTTGTTTACTTGTTGATAGATTGTTAGTGCTCTATAATACGCGAAGTGGTAACCAGGGCTGCACTTTTAATTGTATACAACACTACTTTCCCGCTTTTAGGTGCGTACCACGCTCTGTTAGGAAGAATATATAAAACGATTCTTACCAAACATTAAATAATGACGAATCGAGATGATCTGAGCTCTGCTGCTAAGCACAAATTAGTTGAAGCCGCCTCACGTGCAAAAATTCCACTTGACACTCTACCATATGACAGCTACAAGTCGAGTTTTGGTGAGGAGTTTAAACTATATTGCCGCGCCAAGAGCGATATGGATGCAAAGGCTCTCAAATGGACATTTAAACTCGCGGAACAGAATGTAGGCCCATTCTACAAACAACTTAAAATGGGTTGGCAGCCAAAAATTAAACAGTCTGAACTCAACAAGAACTGGGCGCGCTTCTTGGTGGCCCAAAATCAACAGAAGCAGCCAGTGGCTTACACCATGTTCCGGTTCGACATGGACGACGGTGACTGTGTGCTCTATTGGTAAGTAAATGATCTTGACAATATGCTATGTATTAAATTTGATATCTATTATAGCTACGAGATACAAATTGTGCCCGAGTACCAAAGAAAGGGACTGGGAAAGTTCATGATGCAAACGCTCGAGGCATGTGCTCGGCTTTGGAAGTTGGAAAAAGTTATGCTCACTGTACTAAACAATAATGAGAACTCCTTAACATTTTTCAAAGCGCTTGGCTATGCCAAGGACGAAACATCGCCAGATGTCTTGGAAGAGGCTGACTATCAGATATTAAGTAAGTCCATGCTGGGCTGATTATTTAAATAATTTTAACATTATTTTTACAAAAACAAATATATATCAAACATCTAGTTTAAGTCATTTAGTTCAATAGCTTTGCCTGCGCCTCGAAGTACGTGGCCATGCGTATGTCCTGGCTACTCAGGCCGCCCACGTCATGGGTGCTCAGCGTAACCTGTATTTTGTTGTAGCAGTTGAACCACTCTGGATGATGATTCATTTTCTCAGCGAGTAAGGCTACACCCGTCATAAAGCTGAATGCCTGATTAAAATCCTTTAGCACAAATTCCTTGTATATAGCATCGCGTCCCTCAACCAAGCTCCAGCCTCCATCCAGCAGTGGCTGCAGCTTCTCAGCGCGTTCTTGTTCTGTCAGTTTCGCCTAAGAATGGTTGAGATTGTAGAAGCAACAAGTCTTTAGTTCAAATTTGTTTAAGACTGCGGTTTCTGCTGCCCTTGGGGCCAGTTGTTGACCTCGCGTGGCCTCAAGCGATAAGTGCGTTTAAGCCGAGATATATTAAGCATTTGGTTTTTTTTTTGAGTTTGGAATTAGTATGATTGAACCAGATATATATTCACTTACCACCATTTTACGTTTTTTAACTGTTGCAGTTTGGGTGAGAGGTTGTTGCTTACTGTAAAATCTTAGGTGGTCAACACCAGTTGCTGCTGCTGCTCTCGTTGCCGTTGTATACACAACTGAGCTCTCGTATCTGTTGCTGCTGCTGCGCAATCAGAGCTTCTCAAATCTTGTCAATAATCGCAGTTTGTACTCGTACTCACCAATACAATCGTTGCGACCCTTCACTCCATTGGTTCGCTTTCAATGTTTTTGTTGCTGCATTCGTTGGCCAGCAAAATTGTTTTTGCTCGTTAAGCAGACTTGCAAGTTTTTGAAAGCTTCGCATGCCTTGCGCATATTTATTTGTTAATAACATTCTAAATAACTGGTTTATGAATTTTATTCTCTAGCGGTATGACTATGCCTGAAGACCGGTATGCTGCTTTCAAGAGCTGTTATAACACAGCTGAGAGCAGTGTGACCTTTTAAATTGTAAAAATATTTTAATTAAAATTTCAGTGGACCTTTTTTATATAAAATTTGGTCACTCTAAATTAAATAACAATTTTTAATTCTAGCAAATATAAGTGTGTGTGTGTTATATTAGTTAACAGAGCGATGTTAGCTACTGCTTCTTCTTCTACAACTGACAGTTTCTTGTAAAGAAAAAGGGGCGCGTAAATTTGAAGTTAAATTTGGATATCACTTTATTAAAATATTATATTATATATACTGCATATATTATATAAATGAATATGTATGTATTAAAACTGACTCATAAATGTAATTCATTTATGCACCATGTTATCGGTTTCGCCATTTCCATAGTAATCATAATCCGGACTGGTTGTTGAGGTGCCCACTTTTGGACGCTCCGTTGAGGTAACAAGGTCCGCGGCTCGACCAGTTGTAGCCTCTGGCACGGCTGTCGTAGTCTTACGCCAACGCAAACTGTAACGGCTGCGCACAAATGGAGCCTTGGTGCCAGCAATGTCTTGTCCGAAAGCTGCAGAGCGAACTGATTCTAAAATACACATAGAATAAATAAATATTGATGGCTTTACCCAATGTGAAAAGGCAGCAGCACACAACCAGGAGGAATGCTAGCTTCATTTTGTCCAATTTTGAGTACGAACTGAGGCAATCACTGCTGTGTTCGCAGCATTTATAGGCAGAAATGATGCTGATAATCCTATTCCCACGGGTCTATCGTAGTGAAAGCTGGGCTCAGCTGTGATCTGATTATCCCTGGGGTCCAGCCTACCAAGTTCGTTCACCTCGGTTTTTTTTTATTAATTTATTTATTATCTTTGATGAACACTTACTAAGCTTATAAAATTACATTATTGAACGACAATATATCAAATCGAAATGCTTAAAGAAAATGGTAATAAATACGCGTATATTTTGTAAGGGGCGATTGCCAAGACACGCCTCAATTTGGTCTGGGGCGCTTTGGACCCGAAGGTATTGGCGGCGGTGGCACATCGGGCACATCTATATTTTTATTTCCCGATCCATTTTTGATGTCATCGAAACTGGGCGTAGCATCCAGGCTGTCCAGCGGCAAAGGCTGCACCTCTGGCTCTGGTTGTTGAATAGGCGGCGCGTCAGTTGTTGGACTACGCGTCGGATATCCTTGGCTGGGGTAGTAATCGTAAGGTGGCAAATAGTTTTCGCGCTGTCGGACGTAGCCCGCCTGGTCATATACCACTGGGTACTGTTGGTAAGGATAGGGCGGCAGATGCGTGGGCTGACCGTTGAACTGGGATGAAAGCGGTATCAAAACAGGCGGTAGTCCTCGATCATTAAGAGGTAATGGTAGCTGCTCCTTGCCCTTAAGCTCCTTTGGCGCTGTTTCGTCAACGGCTGGAACTTGGGGTTCCAGCTCCTGTTGTGGCTGCGGTGGGGGCTGCTGTTCACCCGGCAGAATATTGGGCTGATGAGGATCATAGGATGCATACACAGGTGGATATTGCGGAGCTGTTGGCAGCGGATACGGCAGCTGTAAGAGGATTATAGAATTAGCTTTTTATAGAAGTTGTTATAGCAGTTAACTCACCCGCTCATTGGGCGGCAGACCTGGCACCAATGGCTGTCCAAATCTCACAAGCGGCGGACTGTAGAAACCAAAGGGATTATAGGGTCCGAATGGCGCATAGCCCGGCTCATGTATGGTGGGTTGGATGACCGGATAAGCGCGACTCGATGTCAAATTGTCGTCCGTGGTGATGAGCGCATTGTAGACCTTCGGCTTCTTGCGCAGTCGACGTCCGCCCTGACAGCAGCTGATGCAGAGCGAGAGCGCTAAGAGCAACAACAGCAGACTGAGCTGAAAGCGTGGAAGGGAGCGTGTGTGGGGAGGCATTAGACATAGCTAGAGCTTTATTGTGGGCAAGTCCATGATTTGTCACCAAGACTATTTAACGCTGTTTAATTGATTGCCGCAGCGATCATCAATCAATGAATTGTTTACACCCTGGCCACAATTATGGCCTCTGGCCTCTTTGACGGAAGTTTGGGAACTACGGACAAGGAAGCCTGCGCTGAAGAATGGAAGACCACAAGCTCGACGTCAGCGCACATGACTTTCAAATGCCAGTGTAGAGTAGTGAGATCGATTCGCTTCGATCTCTAAGTATTGAGTATTGCATTCAAAACGTGCTAGAACGACACGAACAGTAACAACAACAACGGCAGCAGCAAGAAAATAAAGAACGATCTATAGACATGTGTGTTACCCATTGTTGTGAATTAACTACAGTTCATTAGTTTTGAATTGAAATGTAGATTGTTCCTTTAATTGGATTACTATGGAAGCCGATCAAACCGGACGGCAGCGACCAGCCCGATCGACATGGGCTATATACCATTGGAATTTTGAGCCTTTCCTTAGGCAGCTTTGTCATAGGTCCGGTTAAACGAGTTGACCACTTGGCATGGAAATGCGCCAGCCCATGAAGCTGTAACACACAAACACACACGTGTACGATCTAGGCGCACACACACACACACACACACACACACAAACTGAATGTGATCTGTGACCGAGTTTTCGTTGATCTTGATCTTAGCAATTGCACGCCCCACTCACTCCCAATTGTTATATGCGCCGGCTGCGCTCAGATTACCGTACAGACATTACTGCTGGGCTTCCCCCTTTGGAGCTGCAGCTTGTAATTGGCTTTGCTTTCCATGCATTTCACTTTGACTTTCCTTTGGCCATGGACAGTAATAAATGAAAACATTCTCCGCCCACGCACCAACTCATGATTGCTCGCCAAGCATTACCCGATCTCCGGAATAGATGTCTGTCTATGTGGTTGTGCGTGGTGTGTGTGTGTGTGCTTTCCAAAGACGATCAGAGGGCAATTTTGAACGCTTTTCCTTTTTGGCTTTGAAATGAATCCAATTGTTTGAAATTGAATCAACAAACAGCCAACAAAAGCAATAGCAACAATTGCACAGCTCGTGCCGAGCATGAGACGCTCATGCTGCTGATGATAATGATGATCATGGCGATCATGATGATGAAGTAAGTAAGTGCACTTCAATTCTCGAAATTGGGCCATGTTAAGTGCCAAAAGTCGTAGCTTCAACAACAACAACAACAACAACAACAACAACAACGAAGATCGTTAGCTGCTGCACAAGTTAATGCGGTTCGCCTTTGAAGATCACGCTCTTGGCCCTGGCAGTGTCTTGGCTTAAAAGCCTAGGCTCACAAAATAGTCGATTATCAGCTTTTTTTTTATGATGTGGGTGTGCCAAGTGAGCATTGGAAAACTCATAAACATTGAGAAAAAAAAAGTGATGTTGAACCTAGATGATCCATAGCTCCAAAATGGAGTTTGAATAGCATTTTTTTCCATTAACATTTTAATTGGCCAAACTTTGTGAATGCTTTAAGTCTTGTTAGTACGATTATTGAAATAAGCTGTATGAAAATAAATTTGATTTTGGATTGACATACAACAGGTGTGAATCAGTGGCAATACCAAATTTGTTGTTTACTCTTAAACACCTGTGACTTGTTTCCGTTCTAGCTAACATAAGTATAAATTGTTGAAGCAGAAAAACTTCAATTTTTTAAAGATCTTTAAAATTGTGATAATATTTTGTAGTTATCTTAAAGCTTGCAATTTTTTTAGATAGGAAATTAAAGTAAATTATCTGGATAAAAATTGGACTAAATTTCTAATTTTCAAGTTTATTAAATATAATAATTTAGACATGTATAGAAATCATCTATAAATTTCTATTCTGTTGAGTAGAGTTTATGATTTTAATGAGTATATATATATATATATATATATATATATATATTATATATATATATATTTATATATTTTATAAACTGCATTTAAAATTCTTAAAGAAGATATCAACTGAATATATATATCTCTAAGAATTTTTATAAATTTATATTTTTATAACTTGTATGCAATTTATAAGAGTTTTGAATGCCAACTAGACTACAGTGAATGTCCAATAAGATCACTAAATCTTTTTTGACTCTTTATTAGTTAGGGTATACACAGTATTCGCTGCAATTGTAAAGTCTATTCGTTGTTCATTGATTTTTACGCCGTATCTCATAACTTTAAGTGAATGTTTTGTGGAAATACGAATGCTTTCAGTCTGCCGTGTTCTAGTCTATGCATACTGATGTAGAGTGTAGAATGAATGACTTACAATTTGTGGCCGGTCTAGTTAGGTGTGTATGTGCGCACTCATTCGCTTTGTGTATGTTTTATAACTAGCTTGCATTGCCAGTTTTGCATGTTAGACGGACGCTGAGTCAGCCAGCAGCGGCTGGCCCGAGTCATGGCTTAGAGATCAGAGACCAGTTCAAAGGCAATAAAATGGACTCAAATGTGTAACCTTAAACCTGGCAAAAACCAAAAAGTGAAAGTGCTCTTGCTCTTGCACACACACACACACACACACACACACACACACAGCGAGCGCTGAATCTATAACAAATGGAGCTCTCTGTCTGGCTGACTGCCCCAATACACCCAGTGCCCAGTAGTTAACATTTACCTTTGAGCTGTGCATTGCTTTTGCCTTTTTGGTATGCAAGTTGTGTTCTGAGCGTATTCGCAGGAAGCTCAAGAAATGTCCAAAAAATTAACACATAAATCGTCAACTGCACTCGGGATTTTCTGTTTATTTTTTTTTTTTTTTTTGCTTTTGTTTACTTTTATTTTTGTTGAGTTTTCGTTTTTAAACTTTTAAAATGCACAATTTGAGGACGTCGCACGACACGTTGTGACTTTATAAAAAACAAGCCGCTTTGGATTATATTTATATATGTGATATATATATTTATTTATTTATATATATATATTATATATATTACATATGCAAACTAAATGCAACTCGAAGTATAACGGCGCTCTTTAGCATGGGATCTCGCGAGTCGCAACTGTCGGGCGGCTGCGCACGCGCGTTTCTTATTGGATTTTGAGCGAGCACTGGGCGGTCTTCTACCTTTTATACCTTCAACGGCGGCAGCGACGTCGACGCTAGCGGCAAATGCTGCGCAGTTGCTGCGCTGTGCTTGGCTTTGCGAAGCTTTATGACTCGCTGCAGGAACTTCATTTGCAATTTGGCCCAGTTTTGAGCATCCAGCTGGAGGTTCACAGCAGGAAATGTCCTTAATGTAAATAGGCTTAAGATATAAAGTCGAAATTAATGCATTTCTCTTTGGCACAAGACTTTAGCTTGAGGTGAAATTCTTGTTGCAAATTGATTCGAGTTTCAAGAACATATTTTTGTAAGTCATTGAAAATTTATATTCTTGACCTGGCTAAAAATAGGAGCAGCCTTAAGGTAAATTAAAATTGTTTTAATTTTTTTTTTTGTTTGTTTGTTTGAGTTTTAGTTTTTAATTAATTGGCTTTGGCATCGCAATCAATTGGATGCAATTAGCCGAGCGAAAGTCCAGAATAATGTGCCAAAGAGGGACGGAGAGAGGGAGAGGGAGAAAGAGAGACAGACTGTCTGTTCAGCTATTGATCGAGGCTTGGTAACGCCTTCCATTCTTAGTCCATAGCCAATGCGCTTAACAATAATAGTTTCACTTTCATCCACACAATGGCTAAGAACTACCATGAATTGTTGTTGTAGCTGACGATGTTGTTGTATTTGCTATTTTTGTTGTTGTTTACTAGTTGCCACACACCCCACACTGTGTACCAAAAACAGCTATTAAATTGCCCCCACAACAATGGCCCAACCGCTCTTGCTGGCATTATGAATATACCCTGCAGCTGTGAGTGCCTGAGAAGAGGTATATAAAGCCGATTGATGTTCGACTAAAGTGTGTATCGCGTGTTAGCATACCTAATTATATGTACTGATACTGTTATTGTTATGAGTAATTTTATAGGGTATCATTTGGTCTGTCAATTCGAGCTTGCTTTGTTGTAGTCACGTTCACTGGCAGAGGTGATAAGTGTCGGTCTGTCAGCTGCGCGCATATCCCACCCACCCACGCACACATTCACACACATACACACACACACACACACTCGCACAGACAGAGAGGCGACTGGAGATGCCGACAGCTCTTGGGGTCAATCAACAATTTGTAGATTTCTTGTTGCTTTTTGCTTTTAATTTGTTGTTGCTGTTAGTTGTTTGCTGCATTTGTTGTTGTTGTTGTTGTTGTTGTTGCTGCTGCTGCTTGCCTCCTGTTGCGTTTTCTTTATTGCTTGAACTTTCGCTTTCCCTTTTTACGTTTGCCGTCCGTTTGATTGGCATAATGAGTATTTGAACTTTTCGTGGCAGCCTGATCTGGCAGGTAACAGTTCATTAGATGTTGCTGTTTCTCGCTTTGAGCCAGGTGTCTTGATAAGACTGTTGTCTGCCGGACCAATCAAACAAATGCTATGAATTATGTTCGCAGAGCTTTCTACAGAGAAAGAGGAAAAAGCAATGCTAATTAATATTATTAATTAAAATTAGTATTAGTATTATATATACATATATACGATTATTTCATGTTGAAATGCTGTTTCAAATCTAAACTTAAAATATGAAATACATTTTTTTTATTTTTTATTTATTTTTAAGATATAAACATGAATTTGTTTTTTTAAGCTAAATATTCAAAGATTTCAATTGAATTATTATATTATATTATATATATATTTTTGGTCTGCTTAAATGGGAAATTAATTATGGCATAGGAAAATTCTAAGTCGCTTAATATTTCTAAGATTTGAATTTGTAACGTATAAAATAAATTTCCCCATTGCTCACTGTACAAAGCTCATAGCTATTAGCGAGTACATATGAGCTTCATGGCATGCTGCCAGATGGCGCTATATCATATTTTTCACACAGATGGCGCCAGTGGTAAACTCCAATCTAATCAGAATGTGTAATAAGGCAACATTAATTAAATGACAGATGGCGCCACTAGCGCATTTTACACTCCTAGACCCAAAATCTGATTAGCTAATATCATATTGGAATCTAAATCTAAAGTCTAAGTTACAAATGAATTCTAATTGAAGCAACTGTTGTTTGTGACTGAGTGTGTGTGTGTGTGTGTGAGTGTTTTGTCGGTATGTGACAATTAGTCTGATACACTCTTAGACCGGTGATAAGACAATCAACTTGAGGCAGTCAATCACATTTGGTTGCGCCGACCTTAGCAGGTGATCACCAGATGTGCTGAGAACCTCCCAGTTAGCTATAAATACAAATGCAATCGCAGCACAAAATTGCAGTTGCAATCAGCGCTAAGTGAATTCCAGCATCTTCTAAGCCAAATCCCCAGCATGAAACTCTTTATACTTTTGTTGAGCTTGACTTTGGCCCTCGCCGATGAGCATGAGCATCATGGACATGACCACGGCTCGGCCTATGTGGTGAAGACGCATGAGGATCTGGTCAAGTTCCGTCAAGTGTGCGCCGAGCAGGTGCATGCCAGCGCAGAGGATGTGGCCAAGTATGTGAAATGGGACTTTGCGGATGAGGAGAAGAGCCGTTGCTATCTAAAGTGTGTGTTCGAGCAGTTCGGTTTCTTCGATGCCGTCCACGGCTTCAATGTGCATAAGGTGCATGAGCAGCTGGCCGGCGGCTCCCACGTAGACCATTCGGATGCAGTGCATCAGAAGATCGTCGACTGTGCGGACAACAATGCTCAAGGCAGCGATGCCTGCAGCTGGGCCTATCGCGGCGGCATGTGCTTCATGCGCTCCAATCTCCAGCTGGTGCAGCAGAGCGTCAAGGCCTAACTCCCCACTTCACTGCTAGACACGCCCAAGAATTTGAATTCGTCTTGATTTTAAATAAATTTTTCTTTTCCTTTATTCAATTGGCTGCATCTGTTCTTTGTAGTCCCTCAGCCAGTGTCCCAGTGTGTCGGTTGTGGCGCACTTATAAGCCGCATAGGCCCACTGTGCCGGCTTCTGCTGCCACTGCCGCTCCCTATTGTTGCAGTACTCGACTACCAGCACTAGCTCCTCCACTTGCTGGCGCGCCGCAAAGATTTTGGCTATGCGCCTGGCATTGTAGCCCTGCTCGTCCGTCCACAGACCCAGCTGCTGCGCCAGGCATCTCAGCTGCTTGGCCGGCACGCCAGCTGAATCCTGCTGGCAGCTCCGCTGTATGCGCAGCATAGCCTGCGCTGTGGGCAGCTGCCAGCTGGGCGTGCCGGCAGCCAGCAATGCGCCCATCAGCAAGCACAGCAAACTCAGCTTTAGCTGTTCCATATCAACTTCAGATGTGGAGCACGCGCATCTCTTTATATATGTCGCAGTCAAGAAAACCAGTTCCGATTCTTGCTCTGACATTGGCACTAATAAAAAATAATTCGTAGAACTCGACTCTAATTGCTGTCCCTCGCACGTATCCAATTGGAGCCACACACAGGCCTCGGACTTACAGCTTTTGTTCTGCTCATGCCTTGGACTTGTTTCTAGTTACTTTTTTTCGTTTAGTAATTGACTTTGTTGTCATTGGCCAGATAGCATCTTTATAGTTCTACCTGCTTCATGAATTCCAGCTGTTGCCATAATGAGTGATAGTAACTGTCGCATGTGTATCTATTTTTGCGACCAGCATAGTTATGGCTCAGCTTATGCCTGCCTTCATATTACTTTGAAATGTTTTTGGCTTTTGCCATAATTTACAGGTGATAAATATGCCCAATGATTGAACTTTGCTCGTGGTTTGAGATTGCGAATACTATGATAAGCCTCTGTGCGCGGGAATGGTCTGTGAGACGTCAATTGAATATATTATTGAAAGCTTGACTAAACAGTGACTAATGCGAACCTAAATAAATATATTCTAATAAATTTTAAAAAAATTAAAAAAAAAAATTACATATTTTGATTGACAGCCTGCAGCTGCGCACGATGATAACCCGCGGCTATTTCGTCTGCCAAATGTCTCAGTATTTTGATTTGTATTCAATTTTAGATTACATTCATTTATTTGGTAAATTTTATTAAATATATGTGTAATAAACGATTTTATATATATCTATATATATAATTTTTAAATTATTCATTGCCAAAAGTCTGTCAAATAACTTTCTATTAAGCATATATCAATTCTAAATTGAATCTAAGTTTGAAGTAAAATTATAAAAAAATTTAAAAAAGTGTTTTTAATATTTAATTATTATTTATATCAAGCATCAGTTCATCACTTATCTTATATATGACAGTTTATATAGCATATAATTTCTATTAAACTCTTTATTCAAATTTGTCTGATTGATCACTTAATTCGTTAAGGTTTTCATCTCTTCAACTTTTTTTTTACATCTTCAGATATGCCCAAATTGTTATCTATTTTAAATAAATTTCGACTCAATTTTCCTCCTTAACTACAATGGGGTGGTCTAAATTGCAACTGCAATTATAAGCTTGCGGCTGATTGAACAATTCGTGGCCTAAGCGAATTTGCCGAGTGCTTTGCAATGAGACGTGAATTTCAACTTCTCTTTTTATTGTGGCTTCAGCCTTTGACTGCAGTTGTGGGGTAGACCCGAAGTGGGCAGAGGGGTGAGGGTGGGCGACTTTCATAGGTGACTTTCTCCGTTGACTGTGACTACTTCATTAACAACTCGCTGTGTCGTTTTCACGCTGCAATAGATCTTTCCGCACCATTCAAGCTCAACCGGTGCATATGTCAGCCGCGTTTGACAAAGCTAATTTCATTGCGACGAGCGCACCGAACCGGGCGCTACATAAGACCCCAGCCCGCTCCCTTTGCCCCACCCGCGCAGCGCCCCACGCAAAATGCAAAATGCCAAACAAACACTTCACACGACCTATTCAATTATTTCTCAATTAAATGTCGTGTAAAGAAATCATCGAAAGCAATCGTCATCATCCGCTACGTCCTCATCATAATCATCATCATCGTCATCATCATGAATATCGTAGCTGCTGGCGTTTGCATTGAGAGAAGCTCATCGTTAAGCCCTTGACACTTTTGGCGGATCGCTCTATAGGCGGGGCTGGCATGTGTTGGGGGAATTACAGTCAAAGGCAAAAGTGAATTCAATTTGATTTTTCATTTCAGCTTTTGGCCACGACGAGCTCAGGTCGCTGGGCTCGAGCTGAACCAATTGCTGAAAGTAAAACTAGGATTTGAAAGAAATAAAGTTGGGTTTTTAGGCATGCACAGTAGCTGATATTATAGTTAGTATATAATAATAATATTAAGATATTGATAGATTGGGTAGAGTTACAAGAATTTTGCATTTATTATTTTTGCCCTGAAGAAACAATGCAATAAAATGAATAAATATGATTTAATTAGTTATGATAAAGAGCTAAGCAGGAGCTGTAATTTAACATATATATATGTATATATATAATTATATATTAGATTTCTAGTATTATTATGATTATTATTATTGTTAGTAGTGTTTTAACAAATTCATCTAAAAAGATGATTTTTTTTTGTTAATATAGATTAGTTAAGTATGAAAGATTAAGTATATGTAGAACTAAGCACAGATGAGTTTCTCAGAATCTCCCTCTCTCTCCTGTCTCTGTCGTTTTCCCCCTCTTTTTTTCCCTCTCATTATCACTCTCGCCGTCTTTATCTGTCTGTCTCTCCTTACTTCATTTTCTATATGTTTTTCTCTCTTGTTCACTTCCTCTCTCTTTCTCTCTCTCTCTTGTTAAATTCCTCTCTCTCTCTCACTCTCTTGCTCACTTCCTCTCTCTCACTACTTCTTTTATTTACTCTCTCTTTATTTCTCTCTCTGCCCCCATTTCTCTCCGTCTACCTTTCGCTCTTATTGCCTATCTCCCCAGCTAACATCTGCATCTCTCTCTCTCGAGTTCCCCTTCAAATTACTTCATCTCACTTGGCATTTGATTGCGGCATGAAATGTTCGCTTTGGAGTTAAATGGTCTGCGAGTTGTTTCTTTTGATGCGCATTGTTTCTGTTTTACGAATGCCTTGTTGCTGTGTGTGGCGGTCGTGGGTGTGGTGGTCCAGTCTGAACTGTTTCCATTGTATGTCCAATGGGCAAGTTCTGGGGGCATGCCCCATTGGGTCACTGGCAGACGTCCATTGAAGCTGCTCTAATTGCAACTTTGAAACTCAATTGGGTGGCCAAACGGGTGCATGGAACCACTTAGCGACTTCAACACACGCACACACACACACACAGACCCAGTCGCACACCAATTAAATATAAAATTGTTTTGCGCTTTTTCAGTTTTTCAGCATTTTCAGAAAATGCACAGTTTACTGTATACAAAATTTTACAATTTGCGGCATCCACTTCAATTTTTTATTTATTTTTTTTTTTTATTTTTAATATTTTATTTTTTTATATTTTCATTTTTTGCACATGTTGTTGGTCAGGGCCCAGTCATAAGGTCAGCTCTATTTTGTATGCTTTTTGGGTGGTTGGGTGGCTAGGTGGCTGGTTGGTGCACACGTGCGGCTTTTATATTTCTTGCTTTTTTGTTTAAAGCAGCGGGAAATCTTCGCTTGGGCTGGCTGGCTCCACTCGGCCATGTTCGTGTGCAGCGGCGCGTGTGTCTGCAGTTTAGTGCGCCAAGTGCGACAGTAAAAACTTTTATGCCTCCCCACGCCCAATGCCTTCACTGCCACTGATGGGACTGGGCTTCGGCGTGGGCGTGGCTACCAGAATTGGCAGCGACGACACATTGTGCTAAAAGTTTTGGCGCTCCCGGCAAAGTTTGAGCAAGTTTTGCACGCAGCAACTGGCAGCAAAAGAAGCGCTGCAAAATGCTAGAAAATTGGAATACTTTCCAAAGTCGAAAGTTCCGGATTTTTATATAATGCCCAATACCCCTTACAAATGTGAGAAAGAGCATATTATAAAGTGTTGCCAGTGGGTGTAGAAGCTGGAATAATAAATATTAAAGTTCATTAGGCATAATTTGATGGGATGTGTTGTTCACTATATGAACTCTGAAAGTCTAAGCTACAGCGCTGAAATATGATATATATATATATATATATACATAGATCTGTGAGATAATAACCATATCAGTTTATTTTGCATTTTGCATAAATTTCAGTCTTAGCTTTCGATAAAAATCAATTAAGATCGACAACTATTGAACAAGAAATATAGTATTCTAATTTAAGTTATTTATGAGTATAATGAATATATATTGAGCAAGAAATATAGTATTCTAATTTAATTTTTTTATGAGTGTTTGTATAATAAATATATTTTGGATTGTTTTGAAAAATCAATAATCGATAACTTTATTTGATTTCCAATTAGCTCTCAGTTCTAGTTCTTAAATACACATTGTTTACGCAGGGTGCCTCCAACTTCTATTACAGTTGGTAACAGCTAAAGAGTTTCGCCTATAGTTGCTTATAGAATATAATATGTATTATATATAATCGATAACTTTATTATATAATCCTATAGCTTTTTTCTATAATCGATAGATATACACTTTCAATAATATTTCATGGAGCACTGGGAACTGTTTTTATTTTCGAGGGTAATTCGTGCTCTCAATTCGCACTCGATTGGATGACCGCCTTGACAGCGCATTGTGGGCATGGCAATTGTAAGCTTAATTAATTATTAATTAGCGAATCTTTCCAACAGGCACAAAGCCCAACAAATGCGGGAAATAAAAAATATTAAAAAAAAAAAAAAAAACTGAAAAAGAAAATAAAGAAATAAATGAGTATATCAAATAATTCACATTAAAACATTGCACAAAAGGGAGCAGATGTTGGATGAGGACCAGAAACAGGAGCTGGTGGTGGCTGAAGGGTGGTTAGGCAGTTGGTTGGGCGGCGGGGCGGCTGCTTGTGTGGGTGGCTGTGCTGAGCGCGTGCGGCGGCTTTTGTTGACCACAGTCCGCGCATTAGCGTGGCTAAATAACTAAGGTCTGTAGGTGGTTGGGTGGTTACGAGGTTATGGGGTGTGTGTGTGTGTGTGTGTGGCTTGGCCCGGCTCGAGTGTCCACTTGTCGGCTGACTGCAGCGGGTAACGTGGTAATTGGAATTAATTTAGCATTAAGCTGCATTTCTTTAGCCAACTCTTGTCCTGGCCTTTCTCTCCCTCTCTCTGTCCCTCTAAAGTGCCTAGATTTTATATAATTTTCTCTATTCTCATTTGGCTGTTAATTAATTGCGCCGCAAATGGCAGTTGGCAATTGCCGCAGCCACAGCTCATTAGCGTCCAGCAATTAGTGGGAGCTCAAGCGGGATGTGCATATCTCTCAAGTCTTAAAGATCAAAGCGTGCTAGTTCATAAAGACTTTATTATCTCTTGCTTCCAGCTGCTATCTGTATCTAAAGATCTCTTCATAAACAAAGGCAACAATTGCTGCTGGTCACACACACTCATGCACACACACTTACTTACGTGTAGCTACACGGCGTATGCGCAATGTCAAGTGCACAGACCGAGAGGCAGCACACACAACTTGGGCGGCAGTTTGTTGCTTTTGGGGCGTGGCAGCGAGCGAGATAGCTAAAATCTGTCTGCAACTTATTGACATTTCGCACAGCGCATGGGCTAATCGAAAAGTTTGCACCTAAGAGATTGCCAATAGTTTATAGCCAAATACAATTCAGAGGCAGAACTGAGACTTCTACTCTGATCATATTTTTTTAACCACAACGGAGAGTTTCGATCAGCAGCTGCAAAACAGTTTCTGCCATTAAGTAGTGAGTAAAATAGTTTTTTTGTCACATATTTTATACCTTAAATATCAATTTTACCTATAATTTATGCAGGTTTTAACTCATTTCTGAAATCACAAATAGTTGATGCCAATTTACTCTAGAAACTTTTCTGAACCTTAGACAGGCATGCAGAGACCAAACTTGATTAACTTAGTTGAGTTTTTTAAAACTAGAAAAGTTTTAAGTTATCTAAGTCTAATTAGGTTTTTATTTCTGAGTACTATTTTTGCATGATTTCAAATCTCAATTTCCAGAAGTTAATCTACTAACAAAAAAATCAATATAACAAAATAAATCTGTAACTCTAATCTCTAAATTACACTAGTTAGTTGTAGATTAATGAATAAATAAATAAATAATTGTATCAGTCTTATGCCTGCTATCAATAATAAGAAATATTTCCATATATTTTGAATCTACTTTGTGAGCAACCCTCTTCGTTTGGCAGTTAACTCACATCTACTATGCATTCCAGTTGTCTCCTGTGCTGCTTCTTGTTACTTTTATCTGTTTTGCATGTACGCAATGTGTGGCTCACACAACCGCCCAAGCCAGCCAAGTCACCCGTGCCACCCAAGCCACCCGTGCCATCCATGCCATCCAAACATGCACGACGTTCGCTTGGCATTGGTCCGACAGTTGGCAAGACGCGGGCAACTCACATGTTGACTTCCACATGGCTTGCTCCCTCTCTCTCGTCCTCCCTCTCTCTCTCTCTCTCTCTCTCTCACTATCTGTCTCTTCCTGTCTCTCTCCCGCTCTCACGTTTTCATTCGTATTATCCGTATTACTCATTAACCTGCGTGCACTGCAAAATCCCTTTGTTTGCCAACTGACAATCGGCAGCTTTTGCCCCGGCCATGCAATTTGGCCATTGTTATAAATATATTGTAGATATATTCATTGTACTATTTTATGCTTGATCACAGCCAAAGGATTTTTTGGCGTACACCCAGCACACGCACACACACACACACACACACACATAGCCACCCACACCCACACACTCACACCTATCGAGTTCATTGTTCGTTTGCATTTGACCGCGTGTTTTGGCACTCTCTCCTGGCAACCACTAAGTGGATACGCTTATTATCCTTTTGCTGGCGTTGATATGTGCCCCTGACACTGACTCTGGCTCTGACTGTGGCTATGGCTGCGGCTGTGGCTGTGGCTCTTGGCGCTGCCTCTTGCCCCTGGCTGACCTGGTTGCCAGCAAATCCGTTGCGCCGTGTAATTTTATTCATAAACTCGACCAGAAACATATTTGCTGGCGCAGAGCTTTGGCTTAGCGCTCGCATCGCCCGTGGCCCAGCATTGTTTTTTGGCCTCTGGCTGCTTGGCATAGAAAATAAAACACATACCGCGCACAGCGTGCCTGGCTTTTGTGTCAATGAATACAATAACCAAATTAAATAACCAAGGTGATGACAGAGCGAGCAAACGTTCTGCCTCCCGGCTCCCACAGCCAGCTGCCAGCTGCCATCTATCTGCGCTATGAAAAGGGTTTAAGATTAAAGTCCAGAAGCGACGAGCGTCTCTAAATGCGGCTGCGGCAATTAGCCCACTCGATATATGCACTGCTAATAGATACTTATCACAGATGCCAGCCAGCCACAACAATAGCAGCCACTTGGGCCCTATTGAGAGTCCACAAATTGTCTCGCTGCATTTATCATTTCATTTTTCATATGCCTTTTTTATTTCTACAGCTTGCATACCCTGTTGGCGCTGACTGAAATTGCCAAGGGGTATACTGAATTTATGACCAACAGGCTGGGCTAGCCATACATAGATATATAATTTTAGGTCAATTAGCGAATCTACAGTTTTCCTTTGCTATGATAGAAGTCGTGCGAGCAAGTGAGAGAGTTCATATATATATATAATGTATTCTATGCTCAATATACTAAATTTATACACTCTATACTCTTTACTCTAAATAGAGCATCGAACCCTATAAGCATTATAATCTTTATAGCTTAGAGTATATAATATATATATATAGTATATAATATACTCTATGCTCTATATACTCCGTAAGCCTTATAGTCTCTCTACTCTTTGTACTATCCACTCTTTAAGTGCTCCATATGCCTTAAGTACTCTATGTACATTATATACTCTACATACTCTTAAATTCTACATAGACTAATTTAAACTTATTCATGCTCTTAATTTATAAATATATTTGATCTTCGTTCATTGTCGAGATGGACTACATGGACTCTTTTGCTAATATGTTTGAGAAGAAAAATATATTCTCTTTTTGGTTTTATTTCCATTTATTATTTTTACAAAATATCAATGCTCCATAATATATTATTTGTATACCCTTACCTTAACCTGACGACATAGCAGCTTTGTACACATCATAGACCCAGATAATATATATATATATATTTTAAGATTCTAAATTTATTTGATAAGTTAACTAACAATTTAAATCAATGGGCAATATACAAATTTCGTAAATATTTTATAGACATTAAGTCTGAGTTTCTGTGAAACTGTTAAAACATTAAATTTGGTAAAACACTTTTTCACCTGTTTACAAATCAAAAGAGCTTAGCGCAGCTGCTAACTACAGGGTATTTGGCTATCATGCATTCTCTCACCGATCAGACTCGATTATTTATTTATTTGCGTTTATTCGTCTAGCAGTAAATTGGGAGCCCCAGGACATTCTCATGCGTTGCTGGCTCTGAAATGGCAAACAAATAATGAGACAGACAGAAACTCGCATCTGAAGCAGCAGCTCAAGTGCAACCTGCTTAAACTTCCCACATACGAGCACAACACAAACACAAACACACACACACGCACACACACACAGATACAGATTGATGCTATGCGTATCCTTTAGATACATTTACTTGAACCTTTTATTACACTCGAGCGAGCAGCCTGCGAAACAAGCAGCGAGTCAGTCCGCCAGCCAGCCAGCCAGCCAGCGTGCTCTTCAGGTCAAAGAGGCTGCGCTTTGCCCTTATCTGATTTTATTTCTTTATAATGTTTGCTGCTTGGGCTGCTGCTGATGTTGTTTTCTTTATTTTGGCAAATTGTGTGCAATTTAACTGCAATTAAATTGCAATTTTTTGGCTGTGGCATGCCACACACATTGCGTGGCAAGAAGGCAAATTGCGTAGCGCCTTGCAGACTGCTCGAGATGGCAGCCATTGTGTGTTGCACCTTTGTGTTGCCACGGCCAGCCAAAGTGAAATACCTTTCAGCGTGTTTATACCACAATTATTTTCGCACTAGCGGCAGCAGCTCGTCCCCCTGCCCCCTGCCACCTGCCCCCTCTGATCGCTTTACGCTTTAGGCTTTTCCTCTTGGCGCCTCTTGACTTGCCGCTTGGCTTTTGTAGTAGTTGTTGCTGCTGTTGCTTTCCTTTGTGCGTCGCCCACAAACAAAATGGCCGACTTCTTAGCAGCCCCTATGCCCTGCCACGCCTCCCACCCTACAGACCCGCCACATTTGTCTGTGTGCAGCGGCGTGTGCTTTGTAATTTGTATTCAAAAATAAAACAGATCTGCCTTCTGCCAAATAAACCAAAATTCCTTTGTGCAACATAATTGCTGGGCTTTCTGACGCCTTCTCCCTCTCTCTCTCCCTCTCTCGCTCGGACGCTCTTTGTCGCGGCTTTTGCGGTTCCTGCTAGGTGCTCTAATCTTGGCTCACAAACGCTCAACTTTTTCCTTGATAAACTCAATCAAAAAATTGTTTAACAAAGAAATTGTTCAGATTGCATTGCACAAAGCAAATTACACGATTTCAACTTGCTAAGTCCTCCAGGCTCCTTTTGAAGTACTCAACTGAAGTTCTCTTTAATTATCTTTACAGATCATGTCGGATGTAATCTATATTTATATTATTAATTTTTAATTTTAATTAATTAATTTTTTGTAAGTTGATTTTTCTAGCAGCGAATATGATATATTTCTCTGCATCTCTCCATCCTTTTATTCGTGCTTCCTTCGCCTGGTCTTTGTAGACGCAAAAGATTTTGGTGTAGCTGAAGATTGAGACTTGAGGCTAAATGCTTATTTGACTCTTTTTTTTAAAAAAAGAGATTACAATTGGGGGGCTGGGCAATTGGGAATATTTAATTGCATTATAATTCCATATATTCTTAGCAACATAATTTCGGCGCTGTTGTCGCGGCGAGCTGGGCTCCAAGCCAATGGAATATGGAATGGAGTAAGTATATGGTGTTATTACAGGGTATACACCTGAACCGATGTAAGTTTCTTGTAGATTTGCTAAGCCGAAATGGAGGCGGGGCAGAGCTCAGTGTATATGTTCTCGAACAGGATAACGATCTGAGTCAAGCGATCCATGCGCGTTTCCTCTATTTGTCAGAGTTGAGCTAAGTTGAGCTGAGTTGAGCTAAGTTGAGCTGAGTTGAGCTGAGTTGAACTAATTGGAGTCAATTTTTTGCGCGAAAACTATTCCAATTAACTTTTTATTAATAACAAAAACTAAATTTAGTTTTTTTCAGCAAAAATTACCTTTAAACCTTTAAGCCACAAATACTTAAATATCCCAGAATATTTGTGCTTTGACATTATAGATTCTATAAATTACAATGCATGCCATAGAATTTAAGTAGTATAATGATGAGCATATCCTAACTGCGCAGAGCTCAGAGTATCTGTCAGTCAGCCACTTCCGCCTATAACACTCTTAGCTGGCTTCATTCTATTGTTCTAATGCTATAATCTCTCTTCATAGATTGCGTGTGTGTGTTAGCTGCCTCACCTTTCTCATATTTCTACTTTATAATAATGGAATCGATGTGTAATTTGAGTATGACTTAATTGATGATTTTGTTTTTCAGTGTAACGCAATCAATTTTAATTAGAGCTAAGCTGTGAGCACGCATTATTTGATTGGGCTAAAAACGTGTAGAATTGCAAAGTATTTATGTATAAATATGTATAGGTATAGGCATTAGTGTGTATTAATTAAAATGAGATCAAATTAGGCGCCCAAAAGGTGGCTAAAACGCTGTTGGCCACGTTAAGAGCGTAGTGGAGAGGCGCTGAAGCGTGTGTTGAATATTTAATTTAATTAAATTCGCTTGGAAAATAACTTTGAATTAAACAAGACAGCAAAAGCAACAACAACAGCAACAACAGCAACAACAACAACAACACAATGCAGCCGGCGACAACGTAATGAGAAAAATTTGCATAAATATGTCCTGGCTGAAGGAAGGAAACTTTTGCTCGCTGCGAACAGAAATTCACAAATTGAAGGTGACAATCGGGACGTCGCTAATCCTTTGCAGCCAAATGCTGCCAGATGGATGCCAAACACATCAGCGAATGGCAAATTAAAAATATTTTAACAAACATGTGCAGCCCCCCTCGCGCTCACGCCCCCCCCTGCTGAGGGATAACAACATTTTCAAATGTTTAAAAACGAGAGAGAAAAGAGTTCGCTACGTTTGAACGAGTAGAAAATAAATGATGAGCACGTGCCGCACATAAAGCACCATTGTCCTGGTCGGCAAGGCGGCTGCATCTAATCCTGCTGCCGACGGCTTAATGTCACCAAAACATATTTCACTTTTCCATAAAATTGAAAACAAATTTCATTTTTCAACTTCGGTTTCGGCTTCGGCTTCGGCTTTGCGGCAAGTTACAAAAATATTTGAATGCTCTGCCAATTGTTATCCTTTTGTCAGCTCAAGTGTGTGCGTGCGTGTGTGTGTGTGTGTGCGTGTGTGTGTGTGTTGGTGTGTGCACTGACCCATTGTGGCCGTGACTATCCTATCCTAGTTGTTATATTGTGCCCGCTTTGTGTGGTCAGCCAGCTTGGCAATTTATTTCGAGTGTCCTCTGCCTGGCAGGACTCTCGCCTTGTTGCTGATGCATGAATTATGCGTTTTTGCTGTTTTTGATCATTTTTGCCATTTTTCCATTTGACTTTCCATCCGCATACCGTTCATTCATTACTTTTTTTTCTCTCTCTATCTAAGTTTGAAACTTTATGGGTACAGTGGAGCGAATCGGCTTTGTAATGGAGCAAAATTATTGTAAGTGAGAAAATATTGAAGTTGAAGCTGATCTTAACAGTGGAACAAACTGAGTTAAATGTGGATAAAATTTAAATACCAATTAAAGAAAATTTATTTTTTGGGCAAAGAGTCCATTCAGCATCCTTCACGCAGTCACAGTGGAGCAAATAGCGTTTGTTTGGGCACAAATTAGAAAAAAAAAAATAAATATATGTTCATATATTTATATAGATATAAAATAGCTTAAAAAAACATTTAAATAAGCGAAATATATTTCAATCAAAGAGATTTTAGGATAAATGTAAACAAATTTATGAGTTGACTCAAAAGTAGCTGAAATATTATAAAAATATATACAAAAAATTATAATTTCAATTAAAATATCGATAATTATATGCCATAGAAATCTGTGCTTATCGTACACAAATTATATAACTCTAAGACCAAGCTATAACTCTATACAAACCTAGAGCAGAGCTCTTCTTAAAGCATATGTCACTATATATATATATATATATATAATTGGTTTTTGCAGTTTAATCTTGTCAGATTTGATTGCCACCCACTGTAGCGTAATCCCTTAGATTTTACTTAAAACCTATTATAGGAAGTCATGTGGCCCATTGCCTGGCGACCAGCTGGAGTGCTGATGGCAACCACTGTCGCACCCCTTTGAGGGACTGCTGCTGGTGCGCTCTAATAAACTTAACAATAACGGCTTTTTTATCAACCCAAACCCCGACGACGTTTGTCATAAATAATTCTAATAATAAATTAAATGCATCCGTTACAGCTCGAGTCGAGTACAACAACAACAACTTGGGTCAGCGATGAGTGTGTGCGAGTGTGTGTGAGTGTGTGTGTGTAGACGATTTGCACCCCCATTTGTCTTGCCCAGGACGAGGTAAAGGACCAGTAAGTCCGTCAGCCAGCAAGCCAGCCAGTTATCCTTGCCAGTGGTGCATGGGCACACAATGCAGAATCTCATTGTACAAATTTCTGTGTCCGCTTGAGGGCACGAATTTTATTTCAATTCGATTTGTGTTTGGCTAACCAATTGAATTAAATCGTTGTTACCTTTCGTCATGAGATTTTTAATTACCAACCGGCGGCACACCTGGATCCGCCTCAATGGGGTCGCTCAATCAAATTTCTGATGAACTTATTTACACACTTTGCGTGACGAAATTCACTCTGATGAGCAAATGAAATTTATATACCGATATTTTGTGGTATGCGACGTGTCACTCGCAGACATTGCTCAACCGCCCAGCCGCTTTAGCCACCCTCAATCAACCAGTCACCAGGCAGCAGGCAGCAGGCAACCCCAATTTCGAGCTTTGCCTTTTCACACGCGAATTGTTGCCACAGAACCAACCCAACTTCCCCCCCACCCCACAGCTCTCCCCACCTTGTCCTTTGCATCTCTTCACCTTGCCTTGGCTAAATATGTATTACAAAGTGTTTTTGCGCCCGCGGCGCTACCGTTCGACAAGGGGACAAGGAGGCGGTGTCTGTGGGTTTGGGGCGCGACGTTTATTGGCAGTACACATGGCCCGTAATTGTGCCTAGGCAGTGGAAACCGCAAACCCTCCAAAGACCGTTCCGGCATGGACCCACACAGACAATGTCAAAGTGTGATATTTGCGCTCGAAATACTTTTGCACACAGTCCAAAGTTGCTCGCCCCACCCCCAACTCGGAACATGAAGAATATGTTTTGCTGGCATTTTGAATTATGCTCAAGTGCCGCAACGAAGGGGGGTCCATTGAGGGGTCCATTGGTTATTGGGTGCTGAACACAATCCATTGAAAATTGAAAATTATCTTGTGATATTTTTTTTTATTTACTGTGGGGCTCACGACGTCGATGGATGAATGGAATTGTGACAGTGCTTCGTTATTTGAAGAGCCATCTGAATGGAAGCGGCGCAATGTGGGCTGACTTCTTGTTATATAAATATATGTTTCATTGATAGCTTATTTATGTAGGACAATGAGAATTTGATATTTAACTAAAAAATGTTTATTAACGAATTTGTGTAGAGCCATAGATCATAGATATCTGAGTCCTACTCTGGAGGATTACGATTCTAAAATGACCCGGAGGACGAAAACGTATACGAACATAGAGGGAAGAAGAGAAATACGAAGTGGAAACCGAATCCGAGAAGGAAGAGAAATACGAAGTGAAAGTCGAATCCGAGGAAAAAGAAGACAATGATTTGCGCAAATCTTGCATTTCTGGACGATGACAATCGCTTCCATAGCGGCCTTTGGCGATAGCGAGTATGACCGTGAAATATCCCCATTCGAGATTCCGTAGAAAAGCGAGGAGAATCCGAAACAGGAGAGAGAGGCGAGACCGAGTGGCGGGCTCCAGTTCTTTACGGTCAGAGACAAGCCGGGTTGGTGTGTTGAATCAGTTATCTGCAGCTGGCATTAAACTGGCCACTGACTTTGTGGATCAGCGTCTGCTGTGTCGTGCCTATCTCCAATGGTCGAAAACCGAAAACCGCGTACCAAACGAATTCCACACTCTCGCCCTCACATATATCACATTTACACACACACACGGACACACATAAACGTATTTGTGAAATCGAATCTTTCATTCAAATTTGCAACTACGCAAAAAATTGTATGTAACGGTCAGAAGCAGGCGTGCCACATCCCGTAAAGTATATATATTCTTGATCAGCTAGCCTTGTCTGCCTTTCCATCTGAAAGTATAAAATAAAAAGCAGATTTCTATATAAGCAACTTTTACGAAGATCACAGTAGCTTCTAGTGAGTCGGGTAAGAAGACTCTTAAGCAAACAGCAAGCAAATAAATATTTTTAAAAGCAAATACATTTATTATCGAATCATACACATTGCCGCTGTTAACGTTAGCCAAATGTTAGCTTCTGACCACATAAATGACGACGGCTGGGCCAACTATTATTTGAATGCAAGACGATCGAAGCGGTAAAATTCCATTGTAGTAGGTCTCGTTATTTTTATATATCCAATCTAAATAAGTGCTAATATTTGTATATAAGCTCGGAAGGAATCCGTAGTAATCGTTTTTGGACAGTATCCCCGCCAGCTTATTATCGCAACGCAGCGGGCTACCTCCATCACCGCTGGAGCCAGTGGGCCCTTCAAAATTATAAAAGCCGGCGCAAAATGTATCAGGTATATTGTAATATTCAAGACATTGTTCTTCATCAATAATCGGTTGCCAAGCCGCTTTCAAGGCATTTATATACGTAAAATTATACTTAAAGGAATAGGAGTCGATAAGTCTTGTTATCAATACACAAAATTACAACAGTCTACGAGGTCGAATCCAATGGATAAACTTACTGATTTGCTACCCCAGGCGGCTAAGAAACATTTGGTACCCGGTCTTACTGCCATCGTATTAAGGGGCAGAAACTCTATAAATCCTGCAACGGGCTCTATCTTTTCTATTGTGAAGATTAATGCTATATCGTTTGAAGGGTGATCGAATGAAAAATCTTCATGGGTACGCCAATATGCGACTCGATACGCTTTCATTGTTGGACTGCTCTCGTTAAGATAAGTGCTCCCCACTACAACGAGCACGTCCCTAGGATGCATGTTTCTAAGGAAAAGATGGTCAGAGAAACGTCCAAAAACTACACTCAGGTGCACCCACAACATTAAACAATCAGCTACTGAGATAAGCATATGATTGCTTACTAAACAAGCGCCGCAAAAATGGCCAAGGGTTTTGTGGAAGTTTTTAAGGGGCAAATACTGCAGCGAGGCCAAATATGGAACTTCTTGGATGTCGATTTCACGACCCCCCGTCATTCTGTTTTCAGGACCATCATTTGCTTCTTTGATATGTAAGCAACGACTTCTTATGAATATATAGACACAATACTGATATCTATGACTTACCCGAATTTATTACTATCATGGCGTACAAAAACATCAGTAAAATACCTAATAGGTATATTCGGTCCATTGCATTGGTTTATTCGCAATTTGACAAAAAAATTTAGAAATTAAAAATTGTTTAAAATCAAGGAATTAATAAAAAAAAATTCGAGAGGCTCACTACGATTTGAAGCAAAATTTATAAAAAAAAACTAACTGAACAAAACTCACAAAAGTCAAGTCTTAGCTATAAATTCTTAGCTGCATTTTTTTTTTTTTGTATCCCCTGATCCCATTGAAAATAGCACAACAGGATATAATGCGTTTGTTAAATGTATTTGACACAGGAAGGAGTCCACAAGATTAGTCAATTTAGCCCTGTCCGTCCATCTGTCCATATTTGTTAACACGTCGATCTCAGAATCTTGAAGAGTTATCATAGAATGTTTCAGTTAAATTTATTAAATTATTGTCTCTTATGAAAATTTGACCCCTAGTTATTGTAAGTGTTACTTAATGATTGATAGGGCTCTCCGACGTCGTCCGTCGCTGTACTGCATGAGGAGGCACCCAAGTTTTTGCTGCCGCCTGAATATTTCCCAATGTTCAAGCGTGAGCCGGGTGCCAAGGCGTTTCCTGCCGGCTGTGTTTTTGGCCGTGGCACCCCACCTCCAGTCATTTTCATGGAATTGCTGCACAGAGCTCCGCCTCAGATGCAGCTAAACATTGGGGTAATGCTGCAGATCTTTGTTTGTCAGTGGGAGGATGACGCGAGTTACTGGGCCCCGCCAAGCTCAATGACTTCTAATATACTTGTATATAAGCATCTTTTACGAAGATCAGAGTAGCTTCTAGTCAGTCGGGTACTCCCCATGAGACCCCTCCTAAGAAGGCTCTTAAGTGAACAAGAAGCAAATAAATATTTTTAAAAGCAAATACATTTATTATCAAATCATACACATTGCCACTGTTAACGTTAGCCAAATTTTAGCTTCTGGCCACATAAATAAAGACGGCTAGGCCAACTATTCTTTGAATGCAAATCGATCGAAGCGGTAAAATTCCATTGTAGTAGGTCTCGTTATTTTTATGTATCCACTCTATAAAAGCGCTAATATTCGTATATGAGGTCGGATAGAGTCCGCATTCTTTGCCCTGAGAGAGAACACCCGCCAGCTTATTATCGCACCGCAGCGGGCTACCTCCATCAAGTTCGCAGCCACTGATCTCATCATAGTCCCAAGATCCGGCGCAAAATACATCAGGTGCTTCATAAAGTTCAATACATTGTTCTTGGTCAATAATCGGTTGCCAAGCCGCATTCAAGGCATTTAGAGGCGTAAGAATTATCTTAACGGAATATCAGTCGATTAGTCTTGTTATCGATACACAAAATTACAACAGTCTACGAGGTCGAATCCAGTGGATAAACTTACTGTTTTGCTACCCCAGCCGGCTAAGAAACATTTGGTACCCGGTCTTACTGCCATCGTATTAAGGGGCAGAAACTCTATAAATCCTGCAACGGGCTCTATCTTTTCTATAGTGAAGATTAATGCTATATCGTTTGAACCGTGATCTAATGAAAAATCATCATGGGTACGCCAATATGCGACTCGATACGCTTTCATTGTTGGACTGCTCTCGTTAAGATAAGTGCTCCCCACTACAACGAGCACGTCCCTAGGATGCATGTTTCTAAGGAAAAGATGGTCAGAGAAACGTCCAAAAACTACACTCAGGTGCACCCACGACATTAAACAATCAGCTACTGAGATAAGCATATGATTGCTTACTAAACAAGCGCCGCAAAAATGGCCATAGGTTGATTGGTCGTTTTTAGAGGGTATATACTGCAGCGAGGCCAAATATGGAACTTCTTTGATGTCGATTTCAAAACCCCCCGTCATTCTGTTTTCAGGACCATCATTTGCGTCTTTGAAATGTAAGCAACGACTTCTTATGTATATATAGGCACAATATTGATTTCTATGACTTACCCGAACTTATTACTATCTTGGCGTATAAAAACATCAGTAAAATTCCTAATATTCGGTCCATTGGTTTAATCGCAATTTGGTAAAGAAAAATTTAGATTTCGAAAAATGATTTTGAAAAATCTTTAATTTCCTTGATATTATTAAAAATACTTCATCGGGACTACAATAAAATGGGGGCTCACTACGATCTGAAGCTGAACTTATAAAAAAAAACTAACTGAACAAAACTCACAAAAGTCAAATCTTAGCTAAAAATTCTTAGCTGCATTTTTATACCCTGAATCCATCGAAAATGGAAATTTCAGGGTATAATGTTTTTGTGCAAATGTATGTAACAAGCAGAAGGAGGCGTGCCACACCCCATAAAGTATATATATTCTTGATCAGCTCGATGAGCTGAGTTGAACTAGCCCTGTCCCTCTGTCCGTCCGTCCGTCCGTGTAAACACGGGGATTTCTTAAACCACAAAAGCTAGAGACTTCACATAAAAAGCAAAATGCTCGATAATACCATACGCTGTACGAGTTTATTTTTTTTTTCGATAACTCGTCCCATTTCTTTATTATCGATAACTATCGAAAATATCGCTTTGTTTTTGAGGCCAGGCGTGCACACCGTTAAAGATAGAATCGTGCACTAAGTTGTGTTTGATTTCTATATTGAATCCGCGCAAATGGCAACTCGCGTAAATTAAATACTAGAGACTTGAAATTTGGCAACATTTGAGTTATTATAGAATGTTTCAGTTAAATTTATTAAATTATTGTCTCTTAGGTCTTATATTCCAAGACGATCAAAATTTTAACCTTAGTTCTTGTAATTGTTAATAATTGATTGAGGAGAAAATCTATGATATAGCTGAAGGTGATCTGGTTGGAAATGTTGGATGAAGAAATAAACTATGACAGATAAATTCAGCTTACCTACATTTTCACAAAGCTCTTATACTCTCTGAGTTTCCATTTTAAATATTTGACCGGGAAGTAAACAATTAATATTGACATTTATGAAGTTATTTTGGAACTTTATTATTCATGGATACCTGTGCATATATATATATCTTTTGATGATCATTTGTTATATTACCTCTTCTGCTTTCATATAAATCTAATTTCTTTCAATGCCCATGGCATCTTCATTTGGCAAGAAGAAGAAATAGAAGAAACAAGCGTCTTTTCCTGTGTGCCTGCCAGCCTTTGGAGTCTATCGACAATGCGAAGTGGCCACAACTCAAGAGTGCACAATTATTTGCAGCATTTAAAGACTAAATTTCCTGGAATTAAGTGTGCTTTACACAGGCAAAAGCTGTTGCTGCTGCTGCTGTCGATGCCAGAGCCGACGCTGACGCCGACGCCGACGCCGGCTGCGATTGCGCTCGCGATTTCAAGAGAAATCAAATCGCGCACATAGCCAAAGCGACGCGAATCACTTGAATATATAAACTTATGTATTGTATATGTATACTTTACACATAAGTTCCAATTGTTTGCATTCAATACACCATGCCGAAGGGGAATATTATAGAGTATTATACATATATATATATATATATATATATATACACACACACACACATGTGCAATGCACACGCGAGTGGCCCATTTTGAGCGAGTTGGATCGAGCACAATGGAAACTACTCGCAGCCATTGTGTCCCATTGTACGAATGTGTTAAAAAGTTGTAAGCGAGTCGTCCGAGTCCTGACAGCTCTCTGGCTCTTGTGCGCCTGCGCGCCTGTGCGGCGTCTTAAATTTCCCTACAGCGCGCATCCTGCACCCAATCTATACGAATATACGATTTATGCCTTAAAAAATAAAATAAAATAAAAACGAAACGAAACGAAATCGTTTGCATTGAATTTCTGAAATTGTAATTCAATTAAAATGCGAAGTGGAACACTTGGGGTCCTCGGGATATTTCCGCTCTTTGTTCGCCTAATTGCAGTTGTAATTGATATTTGCAGTGCGTCGTAATTCAATTAAATGCGTCGACAATAGATTAATTGTGCGTGGCCACAATACATGATACGATTTGTATGATATGTTGTTCTATTGATGCGGTTTTCGTGGGCTGCAACAGAATGACAAGCCACAAATTTGCCATGTTTCAGCGAACTAACTATTAATATGGCGCATACGCCACGGATGCCGGCACGTTTCGCCCGGAACATGATATGAGTTGTCGTACGTGTACACACATACACCAATAAAACACAAATTGAAGTGCTGCAGCTGCAAGGGATCGACTTGTAAATACCCATTGAAGAAAGTTTTGAAGAATTGTGTATGGAAGAGATGAATATGAAGGGGAAGGGGAAGGGGAAAGCGGAATAAGGACAGATAGCTTAACAGAGAGCGAAAGCAAGAAAAACAGAGAGAGATATAGAAAGAGAGAGGGAGATTGGAGAGACACAGAGAGACAGACAAAGATATCAAAGCAGAAATAGATAAAGAGAGACCGATAAACACAGAAAGGGAAGAGGAAGCGAGGAGAAGGACTATGGAATAAAAGAATGAGGCAAAAAGAGAAAATAAATCTTATGTGGAAAGATGGAAATTGGAAAAAATAGATTGAAATGGAAAGGGGCAAAGGGAAATGGGAAAAGTTTGAAAGAGAGAATTGAATAATAAATAATATTATATCACATTATATTATATAAATAATCTTCCTCTACTGCAGAAGAAGGCAGAAAAAGGGAAGAATAAGAAGAGAGGCAGATAAATAGATTGGTAGAAGGTAAAGAACATTTAGATAGAAAGAAAGAAAGAAAGAAAGCGAAGGGAGAACATCTATATCTTGATTTTAGCTCTAAAACGAATGCCCTCAAATCATGTATGGCAAAACTTTAAGACTTAAACGAATACGTTACATTCTGTCTGCTGTCAAACATTCTACCCACTACAACGACTATGTATAGAATTATGGCATATGAAAAGAACGGGAGCTTTATGTATGTCATACCGCATGACGTCAGGCGTCGAGCATCAGGCGTTGAGATGTGTGCAATTTGTATATAGTTCAGGCACATGGCAAATTATGTTTCGACAGGCGGAACCAAATAGTCGAGTTATAAAAGACAAAATAACTTTGTTAACGACGCCCTTAAGCACACGCATGCCCACACACGTACACACACATAGAATACCAACACATGTGCAGTGTACGTGAAAATGTGAGCAGAGAAAATGCCAAATCGCTTGACTCCACAACGCATCGGGCTGGGTGGCGGCGGCGAGTGAGGCAGTGTGGCTGGCTGGGTGTCAGGGTGGAGTTGTTCGCACATTATCCTTTACAGAAATGCTAATGTCCCTGCGGTTGCCAGCCAAAGAGAATATAACCGAAAAAAAGCAGAGAGCAAGAAATGTACATAAATATGCAAATGTGTTGTGCGGCATAGTTGCCGCCTTGATATGAAGTCGTTAATGGGCTCCTTGAAAGCGATTGCTTCTTTTCTATTCTTTTTTCTTGAGCATTATATTTATTCCGTAGAATTATTCGAATAGGGCTTGTTAGACTTGGACATGGATATTAAGCATAATATGTACAGGTATTTTGAATTTGTTCTTTTAGTTTATGAGATCATTGATACAGCATAGACAAGGATCATAAATAGAAATCAGAAATTATGATTATATAAAAATTTTGATATAATCAAATGAATTTTCATAATTTCTTTATACATATATTCTGAGGATAAAATCTAGAAATATTAATGGAATTTTGCAAGGCAAATATCTTTTATAATAGCCAAGTTCAACTAATACATCTTGAGCAAATCTAGATAATCTCATTATAGCTTAAACTTAGTTAGCCTTTTGCCTGTTTTACAGGGCATCACTTTAACAGACATGATTATTATGATTTTGAAACTCACAGTGAAGGCCTTGCACTCATATCTTATAATTTTCAGTTGAATTTCAATATAGAAATACTTTTTCTATCTCAATATTTTTTTATTTTTCGGTGATTTGGATTGCTTTTTGCAACAGCAATTCGTGCACTAAACTAAATTTGAATAAAAATGTGCGTAAATTGCAGACATGCCGCAGCAAGGATTGAAAAAAGGTTGAACTGAATCGATGTCTCATTGTCTCAATTCGATGCGCCAGCAGATGGAGGAGGCAAACGTGCTCTGACAAATTGTTAACAATTCTAAATGGAAGAGGGCCAAGAATCAGCTAGCTGTGAGGATGTATGAGAGAGTTTGGGGCCCGTCGAAGCAGTTGACAAAGAATTTCAGGGCAACGATTTGAGCGAGCTAAAGTCGAAATTTGCATGACTTCAATGCCGTTTTAATTGAGTTTCAACCGAAGGCCTTGGGCGATGGGCTTGGGGCGGAGCAGAACTTACGCTCAGAACCACCCGTTGCTGTGCAATGCCAACAAGCGTTTAACCACATTTAAATGAAATTTGTCACCAGCTGCGAGGGACGAAATAAGTCGCATGCCGCACACAAGTTAGTATGTATGTATGTGCGTGTGTGTGTGTGTGGCAGAAGGCGTTGCAATGCCAAGTGGTCAGAGCTTGGTGTGCCACTGGACCAAGTCCTGCGCCATTGCAGTTTGTAATTATGAAACTATGCATGGAACATGAACGAGCTGTGTATTTGTATGTGTGTGATGGCCTCGTATATTTGAGACTTTTCTCATTGGTCGCTCTGCTGTGTATGCGTGTGTGTGTGTACGTGTGTCAGAGCAGCCATTGTAATTGCCGCAACTCGAAATCAATATCACGTTGTATCCTTCAGCGGCAACAAAAGGAGCTGCTGATTGACAGAAACAATTCACACATACACACACATATTTACGCACCGAGCAGCCGAACAACCCTTCAACACTCAACTACATTTTACACATCATTATATACATATACATTCCTGCATATATGTATATATGTGTGTGTATATATTAAATAGAATACGCATACATTTTTATTTCCTTTGAGGCCGCAAATAATATAAAAACAAAAAACTACTCGATCAACAAAGCGCACAAAGGACAACGCCGAGAATCCTTTTTTTCCGCCTCGGTCTGTTCGTTTTTCGCTGCCTGTCAATTGTGATTGCTGGGCAAAAGGACTGCCGGGGGGAGGGAGTAGGGTGGCAGGCAGGGGCGGTTGGTCACAGGGGCTGATCCTGCTACCGAATCAGCTCCCATATAAAAGCTGCAAAATAAAATGTATTTCTTGCATTGTTTGACATACCCTATACACTTCAAAATGACAGCGGAAGGTATCATAAAATTGAACATAATTTGAAAGTAATTATATCTATTTCTTCCCTAAAGTACAGAGCCTAGATTAGATTGAAAAAATGTTTCCCTTAAAAATAAAATAGAATTTAGTTAATTATTTTTATCAATTTAAGCTATTTGATATTTCTAGTAGGTATCAGCTAGTCGAGTACACATGCTCAGCACATTCCGACATGTTTATTTTATATATTTTATTTCAGTCCACTTGAGCTTTATCATTTGCTCGCTTCCACGCCCGCAGCCGTTGACTGGGTATGGCCATCTCTTTCTTTCTGCTTGTTTTCGGTTAGTTTGTCGCCGCCTTCGTTTTGACTATTTTTATGACCCGCTTCGCTGGCTTGCAATTTATTTTAATATTGCTTTTATCAAATGTACTGTTTTTTTGTTGTCGTTCGCTTCTGCTTTTGCTTTATTTCCTTTAACTTTGTGTGCGGCGCTCAACTGTATTGTTCTGCCTGGCTCTCGCTCACACTCGCACACTCTCGGTCTCACTCTTGCTTGGTGAGCTCCTGTAGCCGACATTCCCCCGGCTGCTCCTTTGTTCTTTCGCTAGCAGCTTTTTTTGGAGTAGCTCTTCAGTTACGTTGCCATTTTTGTGCGCGCTCCGCTCTTTATTATTATTCTTTTTATTTTTTATTCTTTGAGCATTTATTTTGCATATTGTATTTTGTATATTTCGTTTTACACGCCTTTTGTCGTTGCCTTTGTATTATCAAGTATCCAATAGTGCGCACTTTCGTTTATATTATTTGCCTTGTTTTTCTCTTTTCAGTGTTAAATAATTTGTAATTGCAGCTTTGTATTGTTGGTTTAAGAGAGGAACGGCGAAATCAAGCATATACATGTGTATGTATGTAAATATGTACATAATTTGTAAATGTATTAAGTAGTTGTCTGTACTTGTGTATATTCATTCTCTCTTAACAAAAATAATTGATAATTGAGTAAGAGAGAGACTTAGTTGGGAGAAATAATGATTATCATTTGACTTATATATAAAATGATAAATCGTTTAAGAAAGCTAGACTAAACAATGATATATTTTAAGGGAAATGTTTTCTTAATTGCAGATCATAGACAACTATCTGTCTATGGCAATGAGCTTGTCTCATTATATATTTCGATTATACAAAAGCTACTTTATAAATCCAATTTGTTTATCATTTGACTTACTTGACGCATCTAATAGCCAAACATTTGCATGTCCTTGCCAGCGCGTGCCAATTAACACAATGCCCATTTGCCATCTCACGTGTCCTGCACAAAGCACTCGAGCCACGATTTGTTGTCAATTAAAACACACACCAATACATCTACACCCACCCACCCACTCATACTTACATCCGGCTAAACTGTTTTATAAACACAAACGCCCTGCCAAGCGTTGCATTTAGATATTTATCGCACTTATTCCAGGCGCACGGCCCCGCCGCTCCCCCCGCCAGCTGGCCTTGCGTGCGCTTATGCCATGTCAACCGCAGAGACAACACGTGACTTTTATGCAGAGTTCACAAATCACAGCGAAGGACTTTGACGGGCGACTGACGAGGACCCTGATGGCCTCACAATGAGCTAAGCAGCAAAACAAAGCAGAAAAAAAAAATACAAATAAAAAAAATTTAAATACAAATAAAACCCACCCTCTCAATTGATTATTAAAGAAAAAAAATGCGTAGTTGAGGTACAGTTGCCTTCCGGAAACATAGACTGCTGCCACCGCATGATATAACCAATGCGACGCGTCGGCAGGGATAAAAGCGCAACGGAGCAGCTCCCATTCCCCCAACAGCCGCACAAAAGGAAAGCAAATGTTAAAAATCATTTGAAAGACACACACAAAACAAAAAAAAACTAAAAAACAATATGTAAATTATGAATTTTTGTGTAAACAAAAAGGCGACTGAGTGCATCAAAGAACAGCAGCTACAGGAGAACCTCAGCCATTAGCCCAGCTACTGTATTCAAATCATATATAGTACCCACATATACTATAGACATATGTGTGTATTTTGTATGATCTGTTGTCTGCTTGGGCGGCATCAAAATTGATTTCTCATCGTGTCAGTTGCTCAACAGGCGGCAGCCCAGGTCTCTACTCCAATGCACTGCACTGTGGACACTCTGCTTATTAGCTGACGGCACTAGCCTCATTGACGTCGCACCGTGGGCAGAGTGCTAGAGAGTATATCTATATATACATAGAGAGAGAGAGAGAGAGAGAGAGAGAGAGAGAGAGAGAGAGAGAGAGAGAGAGAGAGATACATATATATATATAAATACATCTCTTGTTTATTTTATATGCATTGTTACTGTCTGAGCCGCGTATCATCCTATAGTGAGACTATATATATGTATATTTATCACCTATATCATCTGAATATCAATATATATATGTATTTCACCGTAGGCATATTAATCTGGCACCACTGTGCTTCTTTGGCGGTGTCTCTTGTTGTGGCAAAAGGTCTGGGCCACCTACTTTACACGTTCGCTACTTGAAATGACGTTTGTTGTCTTTTCTACCTTTCTCTCTCTCTCTCTCTCTCTTTCCCTCTGGCTCATCTGTCTGTCTGCTGGAAAAACAAAAATAATAAAAAAGGAAGGAAAAACAACTCGAATGGAGCAGGGCCGGGGGAGCCGGGGAACCTGCCAAATTAGTTGCCATGTAGCCTTATGACCCATTGCTTGACAAGCCGCAGATTGGGTTACCCAATCCCAATCCCAATCCCAACAACCATGCCGTCTTCGTCTTTAATGTTTGCCTTGTGAAAACAAGAGGGGGTACGGAAAGCGAAGAAAAAACGAATGCATTTGAAAACTGAAATCTGGCAAAGCAAATAATAACAAATAAATGAAACTAATGCCAAGAATCAGATAGCGAGAGAGAGAGGGAGAGAGAGTGAGAGAGAAGGGGAGCGAGAGAGTGAGAGAGAGGGAAGCGCAATGACTGTCTGCCCCGAGGACCACCCTCGTGTATTATTTTGGTGCAAAACATATGTCCAGGCATTTAAGCTGTTAAGTAACCCCTTGGCAAGGCCTACTTTTTCTCTCTCAAGGCCTGCCCTGGGGTACTACTATGTGCCATTTCTTAAAGGTTGAGCTGGGCTGGTTGGCCTGTTTGAGTTTTAATTGACGGCACTTATGCAAAGCCACAAGAGCTGTGTGGCATCTGCAGCAGCCGCAGCATAAGTTGCCGGAGGTCACAATCCTTGCCCAGTTATGCTACACAATAAAATATTTTTGATTGCACTTGAAAGCAAATTTGAAAACTCAACTTGAAAACCAAACTTGACGTCAACTTTGCTAGCTAATCTAATAAATCCATGTTGTAATGGCAATGATATGACATTGTTAATGATAATAATATAGTTTATAATATTTAACAATATTATAATAGAAATGAGAATGTAATTGACAATGGAAATTATAATGTTATGATGCAAATAATGACAATTATAATGAGAATGATGAAAATAATAATGATAACTGTGACAATCATTGTCACAATAATATAATAATGGAAATTATGGCAATAATGATAATGATGACAATTATGATAATCAATAACAATAATGATAATCAATGAAAATTTTGGCGATGGCAACGATGGTAATGACAATGGCAATGGCAATGTCAATGACAATATCAATAGCAATGACAATAACATTCACAATTGATGATGAAAACAACAATTTAATGATCATTATCATCGTGTTTTTAGCTCTAATAATAATAAACTTTGACTTAAAAGGAAAAATAACAATAATTATTATTATCGATATAATAATAATAGATATATATATATATATATATATATATATATATATATATATATATATATATATATACTATAATAATAACGGATAAATATTGATATACATTTCATATGATATTTTTTGCCAGTGTAGCTAACCAGCCGGCCATCTATCGTATCTAAATATCTATTTGTTGGGTTGGCTTGTTTGTTTGGCTTCAGTTTGGCGTAATCGCCTGCTATTAATTCATTGTCCATTATCCTGCAGCTCCTTGCCTGACATTGTATGCATTTTGTTTGTGGCATACAAACAACTGGAGCACATGCATGTGTTGCCGCCGTCTCGACTGCCTTGGGTAGCAATGGCAATCCGGCATTGTTTGGCCAACATGGAACGCTACTCTAAGATATTATCGACAGCTCTCGTTCATTGATAATAACAACAAGCGGCAAGCTGCTGGACGGACTGAGCACTGAGCACTGAGCACTGAGCGCTGACCGCTGGGCTGGGCCGGACTGCTGCCTATTGTCCTGTCCACTCGGCTGGGCCCGTGTTGTGGGCTAGCATTAGACCACCCCGTCATTGTTAGCCACTGACAATGGTGTCCATAAAGCGAGCGCATTGTATGTACACACACACACACACACACATGTAGAGCCATGTTGTGTTCTTGTTGTTGTTGTTGACTTTTCGAGTTGCCGCACAATGCCACAGCACTTGGTATTGGAATCAAATTGATATCCAATAATTTAATTTTGTTATCCATTTTGCCCCATGTCCGTAAAATAGTTTTGTAATTTGCACTATGGCATGCGTGTAACCGATATTATTGTCCAACGAGTCCTTTGGCCCATTGTAAAATAACTCAAATGCTTAGTTCTGAAACCAGCCTCATCATGCTGGTCAGCATTGATCCCTGATCCCTGACCCCTGAACACTGACCCCTCCGTCTCTAATCCCCATTGTTTGCATTAGTTTTATTATAAAATTTTGATTGTGTGTCGCCTGACTGAGTGTCTCTGTGTGTGTATGTGTGTGTGTGTGTGTGTGTGTGTGTGTGTGTGAAAAAGGATTTCACACTTTTCCACAACATTTCCCATTTATATCGTCGTGTGCGGTTAGTTTTTGTTAATAGTGGCATATAGATAGATAAATTTGATGTGGTCTAACGCCCTCGTTCGCATCGCATCGCATCATAATCCCATAATTGCTTTGGGCTGGTGTTCAATTGGAATATTCGCAAATATTCATTTGTTTGGCACATTTTGACAAGTTTCTCACGTTTCGAAATGCGATTATTTATTGAAATTGAAATTGAAATTAAGTCCTTAGTTAATCTGCAAGGGATTGCCAATGTAATTAATTGTGCAAGTTTCGGCTTAGAGCTTAAGACTAAATGAGTTTGCTATTGAAGAGCAGCAAAATGGCTACAGGATAAAAAATTTCTATATTTCTAGGGCATATACAAATTTTGTAAAATAAAATTTGTTTTTTTTAATGTGTATATAAAAGGTAATTAAATTACCAAGCTTTTTATATACACTTATTTTCAACTATGCTTCAAATAAAATAACTTTTATTAATTAGTCTTTATTTTATTATTTAATTTTATTAACAATAATTAATAATTTATTAATTAGGCAAATTTTAGCGAAAGTACGACTGCGTCTAACCTAAAACGAGCAGTGTATATATTTATGTATATTCAGATGTAAGACTTTATTTTCATTATATGTAAACTTGAGCTTTTATTTATGACTATTATGTATGGGAGATTTTGTTAACTAACTTTTTTTTAGAATATTCTTTTCTCACTTATTAAATATATATTCTTTAAAACATTTAAACAAATTTCAAGTAAATCTTTCCACGCACATTAATTATTAGTATCAAATGTTGATTTCAAATATATAAAATGAAGTCTCTATTATCAGCACACATTTATTTGGATTTGCTGCGCAGAGTTTGGCAAGCGTGGCTCAATTGTTTATTTTAGTTTTTAATTTTTAATATTTTTCAAAAGCATTATTAATTATTTATTTGTTTTATATTCTATGCTTGTCAACATAATTTCGAATTTAAGTATTTGTGGAAATTTAGAGTTGGAATCTAGATATAAAAGAATTCAAATTATATAAAATATATACATATATCTACTAACAAAATTTGTCGCGTCCAGTTTAAACTGTATTCCGATGACTAAACTCAATAATTATTCTATTAATGCATATAGCTTCTGCCTGTTACATATATCGTCATGAAACCAATAAGCCCTGAAATGAACATAAAAATACTGAGCAGATAATTAATGCATAAAATGTACACGCTTCAATTGAACGATACACGATTCCTCAGCGTCTTCGCAGGTATTTGCATACTAGCAAAAGTTGATAATTAATTGTTCTTCAGGTTTCTTAAGGGTCGATTAAAAAACATTGGAACGATATGAAGAAATCATATGCATAAATGAATTACATTAACAATTGAAATGTGGCTTGGCTCAGGCGTGAAGTCTTCGCCAGGCAGTTGCAATCGCGAGCTGCGACCGCTGTGGTCGCTAGTTGCTGATATTTATATATATATTATATTATATAGCCTCTGGATCATGCCGCAATATTCGCTGCCTGCGTTCATTAAGCGCACGCCGAAGTGTGCGCGCTGTCGCAATCATGGCTGGGTAGGTGTGCCTAGTCCTCCTCTCCGGCTGCTCTCATTTGCTCTTCTCTTCTATCTACTCTCTGTAGATCAGCATTTTGAGGGGTCACAAATACTTTTGTCGCTGGCGCAGCTGCAGTTGCTCGAAGTGCTGCTTTGTTATGGAGCGTCAGCGACGAATGGCCGCCAAGGTGAGTTACCAAGTGGCTGCCAGCTCGGCACATTATTCCAACGAATGAAAATTTGCTGTGCAGGTCGCCTCGCATCGGCAGCAGGCGTTGGAGAGAGCCGGCGGTCATATGCATCAGCAACTTCTGTATGGCTATCCAGCAGCTGTAGCTCCCCAGGGCCAGAGCACAACGGACCAGTGCCAGACGCGATTCCATAACAAGTGGACAACACTGGGCCTTGACGCGCGGCTAAGCAGCTCAGCTACAGCCAATCCGGACTTGAACCTTACACATAATGACTCGGCCTCGGCTCAGAATTTGAGCTTGAAGAAGGGGCACAGCGAGCCAAACTCAACTGTCGACCAAGTGCATCTGTTACAATCCATACACAATGATCATGCCCAGATCTTTATGCCCTATCACAGGCAGTTCCTGCCCGCTGCAGTGCTGCCCACACATCATCCCCCACAGCTGCAGCCACAGCAGCCACAGCAGCCACAGCAGCCACAACATCCACAGCAGCAGCGCTCAGCAATAGATGTTCTAATGCGCGTCTTTCCCAATCGCCGACGCAGCGATGTGGAGCAAGTGCTGCAGCGTGCCAAAGGCGACGTGCTCCTGGCCATGGATTTGATGTTAGCTGGCGAGGACTTGACGCAGACATTGCCTTTTGCACCGGTGTCCTCCTCGTCCCCATCCGCCTTCTCGCAGCTGGTGCCGCCCACCCATTCGCATCCCTTAATGCTGGGCCATGTCAATCATCATCTCCTCTCCTCGATCTATGGGAGTGGCCCCCCAGACCAGGGCTATTACACCGTTGCTCCCTTTGAGCCCAAGTTGATGTAGCTCTTCAGTGGCCTTTGATTACATAATGCTGCCTTTGTGTGTTTCACATTAAAATATAATTCTTTGGAATAAATTTCTTTTGCATTTTCAACACAAACTCGTGGATCAAACTGTTTTTCAATCAGTTCATTTACAATTATAAGCAATTTACACTCGACTAAATTGAGTCAGTCTGACTAAGCTTCTAAGCAATGGCTATATATGGAGGTAGCTATTTATGAATGTGTATTTATATATATACGTATATATGTGTGTATGTTTATATATTTTATTTAAATACATTATTATTATTATCGTATGTGTAATTGCAACACAATTAATTTTTGTATGAATTGACTGACTATTTTAAATATTTCGATATAAAATAGATAAGCCTATGATCTAGTGTTATAGAGCAATATATAAAGATAAACAACGCGAAGTTCTGCTGCTCGAGTAGAACCATATGATTTATGCAGCTCTGCCTTTTTGCCTCGTTAAAGATTAATTATCACATAATATATATAATATAAACACTAATAAATATAATATACAATAATATATGTAGATTACCCTATTTTTATATGAATTTGGATATTTTTTATACCCAATATTGAAAATGGAAATTTAGGGATAATGTTTTTGTGAAATGTGTGAGAAAAATATATATTTAAAAAAAGTTTTTTTTTTTTTTTTATTTTTGTTGGAAAGGGGGGTGTTTTTTTTTTTAAAAAAAAAAGTAAAAATAATGGGGTGTGTGTGTGTTTGTTTTTTAATATAAAAATTGTGGTTTGTTAATGTTTCCGTACATCATTTTTGTGGAGCTTTTGCGTCTTCAAAGATTAAATATTAAATAAAACAAAAGTTACATTATAGAATCACATATAAGTCTGTAGATGATCCCAATGTATACGAATTTGGATATATTTAAAGTTAAAAAATAATGTATATGGAATTTTCCATACATAATTTATGGAAACAATTTATTTTAGAATCATTCAGAGATCAAATATCCATTAAATTACAATTTATATTAGAATCATTTTATTCATACATAATATATGGAACTTTGCCTTTTACCTACTCAATGATCAAATGTTAAATAAGATACAACAATTTATTAAACATATATTTACCAATTTTTGTAGATTTGGAAAATGTTATTTTTTTATAAATTTCGATTATTTATTATTTTGAGAAATATCTCATTTAGAATATTCCATGGTATTCACACGCACAGCTCGAAATGCTGCTGCTGAAGTATATTTCTACCATTTATGGGCTCAACAATGAATATAAAATAATATGAATAATAAAGATAAGTTCATTGATCCAAATTTTCCCACATTCCCACACATAATAAATTTAAGCATTTCGATTTACTGGAATTTTTTGTTTTATTTTTTTTTTTTTAATTTATTAAATACTTTAACACAGTGTTTGTAATTTATTAACTAAGACATGTTACGATATATATATATATATATATATATATATATATATATATATATATATATGTATGGATTTGTATATATCTATATATATATATATATTTATATATGATACATATAGGTAGCTCCATAGTTATATAATTCTTTACACAATAATCTCAATAATGTTAATTTGATCTAAACGTATCTTACGAGCTCTTAACATATGGTACAATACTTCCGAGTGATAAACATGCCACAGTTAAACGACATATTTATTTATGAAAGACAGAGAGAGAGAGAGAGGAGGGGGAGAGAGATAGGTAGAGGAATATATATGTGAGGGTTTTTCTTTCTAGGAGTACGAGTATGAGTATAGCCAGTATTACAAGACGACGCTTACGAGCTAAAGAAGTGAACGATTCGAATCGCTTCGATTTCCCTAAAAACAAGGATCAACTGGGTTGGATATTTATGGCTCATGGAGCAGGATAGTTGTGAGTGCCTCAATCCTGTGAGTCGCCCGCATTGCTGCTGCGATCCAGGGCCATGCCGCTGGCACCGTTCGATTCCGATTGGTCAATGTCCGCGCTGCTCAGCACGCCGGGCAAGTAGCCCGTGCCGGCGTAGGGGGCGGACAGGAAGCGCTTGGCATGCGCCTGCATGAACGGATGATAGCGATGCGGATGGGTGGGCGAGCCGAAGACGGCGGGTGGAACGAGCGGCGAGAACGCGGACTTCATGGGAAACGGCGGCGAGGGTGGCACCTGTGCCGGAGGCGGTGGCGGCGGCGTCTGCGTCAAATCCTCACCGGCCAACATGCACTCCATGGCCTGCAGCACATCGCCCCTGAAGCGCTGCATCAGCTGCTCCACGTCGCTGCGCCGTCGATTGGGAAAGACGCGCATTAGCACATCTATGGGAGAGCGCTGCTGATGCTGGGCCTGGGCCTGGGCTTGGGCCTGGGCCTGGGCATGCAGCTGTTGCTGGAGCGGCAGCTGCGCTGCCGGATGATGCGTGGGCAGACCCGCGGCGGCCAGGAACTGCGTGTGGTGATAGGGCATGAAGCCCTGGGCATGGCCGTTGCCAAAGGAGCGCAACAGATGCAGATTCTCGGCGGGTGTGTTCGGCGGCGAGTTGCTATCCTCCTTCTTGAGGCTGAGATTCTCTGGCGTGGCCTCATCGGGCGCTGAGTCCACATCCAGATCGGATTCCGGCGAGCTGGGCGGGCCGGTGCGTGCGGGCGATAGGCTGGCTGTCAGGTTAAACAATCCGGCCACCTTGGGCCTGGGACTGCTGGGCGATCCCGACTCGGAGCCCGTGTCCTGATCGGTTTCATTGGAGTGCGCAGCGCCGCGCTTAGAAACTGCAACGAAACGTAAACAGAGCCAGAGTTGAGTTTTCCAATCTGTCCAGTGTGGGAAAACTGTGCGGTTTTCCACTTGAAAAGAACAAATAAAAGTATCAAATGCAACAGAGAGACAGAAAGACCGAAAGACAAAAAGAAGGACAACAAAAATTTAATCACGGGAATCGCAAACACAAGTGAAGTCCTGGAGTCTCTGGAGGAGGGCGGGTTCGTTGACATGGAAACCCGCTGCCTGTGCACAAATGGAAACAAGTTATACGATATTTTTTTTTTTTTACTTTTTTTTATTGTTATTTCAGTTGTCTATTTGATTTGGCTGTTGACGAAGCCGCAGTGAAAATTTAATTAAGTTGCGCCCCACGATGCTGCCCCCGCCTCCACAGTCCCTGTGTTCACCGTTCACCTGGTTTTTTTCTATTCCCGTAAATTCATGCGTGAAATCGTCTTGAATTTCAGTGCAAATAAACAGCGAACAGGTTCGATTGATTCGCGTGAGAATCCTGTCGTGTTTTCCTTTCCCGGCAGGACATAAGGGACGACTGCGAGCGAGTCTCGCATTACGCCCTCAGCTCGGAGTTGTCTTACAAGCTGACAATGCTAAACAGATTCACCAAATTGGCCCATTGAGCATCTCGATGCCAAGCACTTTGCAACTGTTGACTGTTGTTGTTCCTCCAGCCTTTGTATCGGATAATGTTGCCTTTGATTGTTTTTATAGGCTCTGCATTGAGAGCGCTCGGGTAATCAAACTATCGATGAGCTGAGGCCTCACTCTGCGTGTTTTTTTAAAGCCAGACAAAGGCAAAGTCTGAATAATAGGTACATGACAGGTGAAATATAAGCTGAGAAAATTACTAGACTAAGTTGGCCCAATATAATTATGCAAAGGATTAGCTCATTCTATTAGAATATTATGTCAAGTTGATTTCATTGATAGAGATTGGAGTGCATTGATAGTGTGCCTATGGGGTATATAGGATCTATTGATGATTTAGTTAATAAAGGATTTTATACGGTACTCAAGGTTTTTCTTAAATATACCTCTTGTATTATTAGTAATCAAAAAGCACTTATAATTGATTGGAATGCATAGATAGAGTGTATGTAGGGAGCATAGATAAACTGACTTTGGGGTACCTGGAATCTATAGGTGCTTTAGCTTCCATAGGGTTTATCAGTGTCTTTCAGGTTTTTCTTAAATATGCTTTTTGTGTTTTCATATAAATCAAAAACAAGTGATGTGAATTGTAATGCATAGATAGAATGTCTGTATAAGATCTATAGGTGCTAAGGCTTAGTCTTAAAGTTTTTCCTAAGTCTGTCTTTTTTATTCTCATAGAACTATGTGCTGTAATATCATAGAAATTAGTGCAGATTTTGGGATTTTCTTGGATTTTCTGTATAACTTTAACTTTATAATAAATGAGATGACATATAAAGTCATATTCGTATGTGATCCGTCAGCTGATTAGTTTTTTGTCTCATGATCCTTAGCACTATGGATGCTAACTTCAGCGTGTTGCTCATATATTAATTGACATACGTACTTCCTATATAATTTGAGCATTTATTCTTATAAATATAGAACTCCAATAAAATTGCTTTAGTTCTTCCACCAAGCAATCCAACTAGTGCCCTTTTGTTGATATTACTGAAGCCTAAAAATGTAACAACTGAAACATGAAAAGCTAGACTCAATTGCAAAATCTAAAGGCCAGAATTCTCTTGTTACCATTTAGTCTTATTTTATTAGAGCTCTGCTGCCAAAAGACCTCTCACTCTACTGCAGCAGAGTTAAGATTTTAATTTGAAATTCCTTTAAGGTTTCACTTAAATTTTAAATTGTTTCAATTTTTTAGCGCGTTTTAAATAGAACTCAGACTGGGTTGAAGATGTTGTTGTTGTTTTCGTTTCTGCACGGTTTCATCGAGTGCAGGGCAACGCCTTGGCTGGGAAGCCCTTGTGTTAACAAACACCTGCAGCTGAGACCGCACACACGCACGCACACCCACACACAAACACACACACACACACACAGTTGGGAGTGTGGCACTTTATGCGCCGCTGCGCTTTTGACAATTGAAAGCGGGAAATTCGCGGGCGTTTGCTTCTTCCAAGTTTGAAGGATAACTGGCATGGGGTGATAAGGGCATACATGGGCACACATGGACTACCCGCTGCACTCTGGAGTGCCCGTTGTTTGCGATGGCGGGCAGCAAGGCGTAAATATAATAATTTCATATTTGTGCTGGCGACTTACCGGGACTCTCGTCCAGCTCGGTGCGCGTAGGTGAGAAGCCGACGCTGAGATGCTCGGAGCGAGTGCGTCCATCCGTGTCGGATTCATTGCCATTGTAAAGCTGCTGCTGTTGTTGCTGACGCGACGGCTGCTGCTGATGCTGATGTTGGTGCTGCTGCTGCTGCTGTTGTTGTTGTTGTTGCTGCTGTTGCTGCTGCTGCTGGTGGTGGCCGGGTGTGGGACTCGCCTCATAGCCATCGCTGGGTGGCGAGGGTATGCCGCCATGGAACACGCCGTTCTGTGCTGCTACTGCACCACCACCGCCGCTACCACCGTGTGTGGGACTGTGTGAGTTGGGCGTGACGCTATCGCCATTCTGTTGCCCAGATCCGGGCACCGAGGTGTACAGCAGACCCAGCTCACGCGCCTCGTTCTCTTCCTGGGCCTGCTGGCGTCGCAGCGCCACCTGAAACGGCAGATCAAGGCAAAACTGATACATTAGATGGACCCATGCAACCACTAGCGAGGCAGTGCGTCAACCCACCTGTGCTGCCATCACACGCTGCCTTTCCGCAATCAGCGTGCACTTGGCACAGACGCAGTCCCGCCAGCGACAGTAGCGCTTGTGCCCCTTCAGCGCGCTGACCTGTAATCAAGGCAAGGAAAATGAATTGCCTGACAGAAAGTGATTAGTTGAGAATGGACGTACCACGCCATGGTTGCGACAACGCGCGCACTTTGGTGTGCGCTGATAGCGCTCCGAGGCGGCGCGCAAAAAGAAGGCGGGCGGCAAGGCGCCCAGCACTGGATGCTGTGACATTAGGTTCTGCATGTCCACGCCCGACGGTAAACTCATGCTCCAAACGCACAATCGGGAATACACTTAAATATGGAATATGCACACGCGCACAGAATCTCTTATACAGTTGGTTTTGAAAATATTTGCTTTAGTCGTTGTTTGATATTATAAATAATTTGCTTGGCACATTTTAGGTCACTTCACGGTTCACGTTCGTTTTGCTTTTTGCTCGGACGCGCGACGAACATATCAGACGGAGCACTCGGTTGCAACTGATTCAACTTGATTTGAATTCAATGCGAGCAACCCAGGCAAATGGCGGCAGACGGCAACAATTTACCAATACAAAAGCCGCGTGCGCACACACACACACACACACACATGCACGCACACATGCACGCACACTGGCACGTATACTGCCAGCGGCAGAAGAGGGTTGCAAATAATATTGAGAGCGTGCTGCCCACCACACACAAAGTGCGCTGCCTGCGTCGGCGTTGCGACGTAAGCGTCTACGCCAGCAGCGACAGCAGCAGCAGTCATAGCATTTGCGGCAATTAAGAAAAAAGTTTCAAAATCTAATTTGGTACTGTATACAAATTTGTGCACTCGAAGCGACGGCGACGGCAACGGCGATAGCGGCAGCGACAGCGACGTCGACGGCGACAGAATTAACGTGGAGCGGGTCCCGGTTGGCTCTGCTGGTTGGTTTTTTGTTGTCTGGCGGTGGTGGTGGTGGTGGTGGCTGCGGCTGGTGGTTGTTTGAGGTTTCTTTCATTTTCTTTGTTGCTTTTGTTTCACAATTTCTTTTTTGTTGTTGCTCAGCTTTGGGTGTGTGCGTGTGTGTGAGAGAGCTTCGCCTGTGGAACAGCCAACCAAAAACGTTTTGGCGCCTCAGCTGCGCTGCGACCTCGCCGCTGGTTGGCATGGCAGCGTAGGTGATACACACATACACACGCGTACTCACACATGCACACAGCGCAACACAACTGACACAGTTGGCAGTGCTTGTTAGTTGCCGTTTGCCCATGTATAGGTAACCAAAGCTGAAGGGGGGCTTGGGAGGTGCCACAGGAGGTCAACTACTGCGGCAATTGCAGCCGTCCCGAGCATGTCTCAAGGATTTCTGCAGCTGCTCTCGATTGTTAAAGTTGCCTTTGTTTTTGGCATGTTGCCAATTGCCTTTCAATTTCAGTCCTATGCTCTAAGCGCTCTAAGTTCTCATGAAATAATTGTTTATTGTTTGCCATTACGATAATGCGCACTCAATGGTAAACAAAACAGTTTGCTGACGAAATTAAATTGAAATATTTTATATTATTAAAGATTAGTTCAATGGTTAGGCGTAGACAATTTGTTTTTGCAGTAAAATGTGTTACGGGGTAAATGATTTGAGTACTTGACTTATGCTCCTCCATAATGTATACAAAAATTTAATCTAAAAATATATAAATTATATTATGATAATATTTGAACTGAATGTAAGTATTAAAATCTAAGTATGTTCAATTTGATGTATAAAAATGCTAATGCTAAGAGAATTAAATGCATCAGAAGTATTATTTTTATGAACACAGCTGTAAGTGCAACATATTTACTGTGCAGGCCCAAAATATATATGTGTGTATACATAAGTTTATTTTAAATATACATACATATACACAACAACTAATTTCAGAAAGTTATGAGTTATAATTATATATTCTATTATGTATGTATGTATTTGAGCTAGTTTCTCAATTATTAAACATGTGTAAATTACTCAGCATTTCTGCTGTATTAATCTGATTTGTATATTCATTGTTTATTGTTTTTTCATATTTCTTATGATTTTCAATAACTTTTTTTAATTATTTAAGTTCTGAACTTTTAGCTTGAGAGCTTCAAATAATTTGTTTATATGTTCTTTGATATCTTTCAAGTCAAACACAGCTGAGGTTGATTACTTTGAGAAAGGTGTATTAACTGGCAAGCAGTAGACTGAGGAACATGGTTATGTATGTATAAATTAACATTTCTTCATTTAGCTGAGATAAATATTATGTTATTAAGAATGTATATTAAGTCATATTAAATTATATGCATTAAGAGAACATCAAATAAACTAAATTGTTTATTTCATTACAAAATATAGAAATCTTTATTAAATATTTGATAGTCTCACTTAATCCTCTTGAAATCAAATTCATATGCACGCCATTTTGTTTTTATAACATATCGAAATTCAAGCCACGCTGTTTACAGCTATAGTAATACTGTGGGTCTTATGTATATACATGCAGAAGTCGCATGGGGGTTGGGACTGTGGCGCAAACTGGGGCGTCAGTGGGTCGCATTGGCCTATTAGAATGTTACAAATTTATTGCAATTGAAACAAACAGCGACGGCAACGCTAGCAGCAGCGGCAGTAGCAGCAGCAGCAGCTGCTGCGACAGGCAACAAGAATATCAATATGAAAAGTCACGTGTGCGACAGAAGCGGCGACATTTACAAAAGCTCTGCGCACTTGGTGCTCTCACTCGCTCTCTGTGTTTTTGCCTTTTTGCGTGCTCTCTTTGCGCTCAGCAGACTCCGCCTACACAGCACAGCTCCGCCTCTTAATGCGCGCTCTCACGCACACACACACACACACACTGACTTGCACATACGCTTTCAATATGAACACAAAGCGGCTACAATGTTGTATTTGGCAGCTGGTCGCAAAAGAAACAAGTTTCCAAACTGAAGAGAGCAGCCGCAGACCTTGTGCGTGCGAGAGAGCGACACAAGGACAGCTCTACACTCGCAATCGCACTCGCACTCGCTCTCGCACTCTTAAGCGCGCGCGCTCGCCTTCTCTCGCTCTGGCACTCTTTAGCTTGCGCTCCGTAGTCTGACGCGTTGGCAACTGTAAATGGCTAGAATTTGTTGTTGTTATTATTGCTGTTGTTGTCGTTGTCGTAGTTGCTACTGGTTTTTGCGCAGAGGCAATTTCTCATATTTTAACTTTGTTTAAAGTGCGCGCACACACTTACATACAGACACACATGCACATGCTGGGTGGCCACTTAAAAAGTGTTTTTACTGCGGGCCAAATATTCAAATTAGTTCGTACCGCGCCGACAACTTCTTCAGCCAACAAAAGCTGAAACATGTCCATTATGTCGTCGCCGTCACCGCTGCCGCTGCCGCTGCCGCCGCCGCCGCCGCCGCCGTCGCTCGCCATGCATGAGCTGCAGTGTATAGCAGGCCCCAGGGGCGGGGCGGCGCAGTGCAGAGGGGTCAGCCAATAGCCCAGTACAAACAGAAAACTACTCTCGTAATAATCATGAGCAGGCACAGTCAAGGCGGCAAGCGGCAAGCGACAACCAGTAGCAAATACAACAACAAAGCAAACTGAATAACAATGAAAAGAAAACAACAAGAAAAAATCATAATAATAATAATTATTATAAAAATATCTTTGCCAATACGTTAGGTCTAATATGGGGAATTTCATTGTTGTTAGCTATATCTATAGCTGTGTGATATTTCATCTGGTATTTTAGATTTGTTCACTAAGCATTATCGCTGCTTTTGTTATGAGGCCATTCACAGTTTGCTCAACAAATATTTGAATTCGATCTAAATATACAAAGGATTCTTTGCCTTTTGAGCAACTCTTTAGGAAATACAATAAAAGTCTGAAGGAATTGAAGAAGTTCTATTGGGCTTGAATCAATAAGTCCTAAACTGAAGTCAGAAGAATGTAGATGCAAAATGAGATTAGTAACATTCATGGAATTATTTTAAAATTAATCCCAAGTCAAGAATAAAATTGGAATAAAAGTAAAAGTAATTCATAAATTTTAAAAATAAATATTATTTATAATTTATTCTATTAGTTATCTATAGCTATCCTGCGCTAAAGTCAATCAAACACCTTTAAAGGGTATTCCATGCTTGAAATAAAATGCGACTTTATATATATATATATATCTATATCTATATCTATATCTATATCTATATCTATATCTATATCTATATCTATATCTATATCTATATCTATATCTATATCTATATCTATATCTATATCTATATCTATATCTATATCTATATCTATATCTATATCTATATCTATATCTATATCTATATATATATATATATATATATATATATATATATATATATATATATATATATATATATATATATATATATCTATATATATATCTATATCTATATCTATATCTATATCTATATCTATATCTATATCTATATCTATATCTATATCTATATCTATATCTATATCTATATCTATATATAAGCATATATATATATTTCAACTTGATCATGATCTCAGTTAGAAGTCAATGCATTTGCAGTCTTAGCTGAAGACGCCAGTAGAAGGCAAACAGCTAGCCGTTAGCTAGCTTGGCTTAAAGTGCTGGCCGGGCCAACCTGTGTATAGACTGGGGCAGAGTGGGGGGCATATCATTTAGCTACTTTACTTGCCGTTGGCTGCTACCGACTGACTACTGACTGGTCTCTGTTGGCCATGTTTCTTTGCTTTTGATGAGTCCGACCGGGCAGTCAACTGTGCGACTGAAGTGCTCAAGTGAGCAGCGGCTGCCCAGAAGCCAGTTCCGATGAACTGCTTCGAATTCAGCCAGTGCCTTGCCTTGCGTTGCCTTTGCCTTGCCGAGACACAGTGACAGTTGCTGACAATGGGTAAGGGGGCTGCGGGGGTCGGCGAGGCTGCAGCGGGTTTGAGCCACTTACAGACGATTGAGAGACAAAAGAAAAGTGCCTTAAAATGTTGACAAATATTTGCTGTGCATTGGCCGCAAAATTATTTGATCAAGACCACCGAAAATATATATAAATATGTGTGTAAGTGAGTGTGTGTGTCTGCATATATGAAATATACAAGTATCTACAGTTAAAGAAAAATATTGCCATGCTAGGAATATTGTATTAAAATAAAATTAAAATTGAACAATTAAAGAAATTTTGCAATTTTTAAATTTAATTTTAATAATAATATTATATTATTTATATATAATAACTTGCCAACGGAATTTTTATGAAAAACATAAATAATAAAATATTTTTTTTATTAGTAAATTGATTTACTTAAATATTTAAATGGTATTTAATTTAATTTTCATGAATTAAAAATAATCACAATTGTTAACTTTATAAAATAATTTAATTGTCATGAATAAAATTAGCAATAAATTAAATAGTTATTTATTAAAATTCAATACTAAATAATAATAATGAATTTGATTTGATATAATTTTGTGAAATTTTGTAACATAAAACAAAAATATATATATCTTGCTGTTATGTAAAATAAAATAATAAAAGAAAATTTATAGTTTTATGTTACATATTACAAAAAAAAATATTTTCAAATTTTTTGGTTTAATTTGAGATTTGAATAAAACGTGATAAAAATGCTTTCAATGCCTCACTTTATTTATGAAAAATGCGCTTTTCGCTCAGTGTACAGGTATACAAATATCATCTGTGAGTACTGTAGTAGGTACGGAGCGAGTGAGCGAGAGAGAGAGAGGGATCAAAAAGTGTACAAAATTAAAAATGAAACTTGAAGACACGCGGCTAATGAGATTTCCTTGCGTCATTGCCTCATTCATTCATTCCGATTGCGATTTGTTTGTTTTATGTTTCTTTGTTGTTGTTGTTATATTATTAATATTGTTGTTGTTGTTGTTGCTGCTGCTGCTGGTGCCGTGCATTGCGCAGTTGAACTTGTGTTTTAACATCTTGTGCCGCAGCCAAAGACAATATTTGAGCAATCATCGAAAACACAGCGAACATTGTCTCTATTTTGGAAAGGTCTCGCACACAGAAGCCACCCAGAGACAGAAAGATAGAGCGAGAGAGAGAGAGCGAGAGAGCTGGGCCCATTCGCAGAGGACAGCGTTCGCTGCCCAAGCTCCAAAAACGCTTTCCATTTGGAACTGTCAGCGGCAGGCATTGAACAAAGCGACGCAGCAGCCACTCCAACGTGGACAGGGGGCGAGAAAAAAGTTAATTTAATTTCAAGTGTGTGCAACAATTGTTGGGCTTATCCTTTAGCCAGCCCCCTGTCTCTCTATCCCACTGTCACTCTCTCTCTCTCTCTCGATTTCTGTGTCTGTATCTGTATATATATTTTGGGTTCTTTCAGCATATTGTTTTAAAAGACAATTTGCTTACAATCTTTGACTTATCTTTGGGCATAAAGAAATCCCATTAAATAACTTCCGGGCGCTTTCAAGTCCTGCGGCCAGAAACTGCCAGCATGGCGATGCTTTGCTTTGGCTTTGCAACAAGCTGAAACTTTGAACTCTCATGTATTTCACTGAGTTTGCCGAGCCATGAAATTACATTTTACTGATATACGTGGGCGTGGTTGTGTGGGAAGCCATTTTCATCTAGCACGTGGCCAGGTCTCCAGTCTCCAGTCTCCAGCTAGCTAGCTAGCTATCTAGCTGCCAGCTACAAATTCAAGGAAACGCACCAAATTCGCTTGGCCCAAAAGTTTCAAACGGCAAACTTTTGTGTGCTCATCAGCAGTTGGAAAGAATTTCCAGATTTGCTGGTGTCATATGCAGATCTTTGATTCTATTTGTAATTGTAATCGAATTATAGCACACGCACACACAAGCACATACATGTGTGTGGGTGTGTATGTGTGTGTGCGTGTGTATACATATATAGAGTATCAATATCCTGTTTGTCATTTGACACACGCCAAGAGCATTTCTTTGGAATTTGGCACAGAGTTGGCAAATAGCTAATCAAACAAGCAAGCCGGATGCTCCGATTTCAAACAATCGTCGTCACACACACACAAATAGCTCAAGAAACATAAAACACACACACATACACACGTGAGTATATATATATTTATACAATATTGCCATTTTCATTTGACACCCGAACATAAATGGGCATCATTTAAAGGCTCGTTAGCTGGCAGATTATGTCGCTTGAGTTGCGTAATCTGAGCTGGTCACATTGTGCTCAGAACAAGGTCACACACCTCTTCAGGCAGCCATCGGGCCTGACTTTGCCCATGACACCACTCGGCACCTTAATTCATAATATAACATCGCTACATATTGAGCCATGGCTCTATCATTTTTTAAATAACAATAAGAGGCATAAGAAGAGGCAATGGTTCAGCTCGGCTCAGTATACACTTAGCAAAATTTTAATTATATTATTAAATAATATAAATAAAATAAATATAAATGTTAAATAATATGAATACATAAATTAACATTAAGCTAATTAAAGACAAGCTTTTAAAATATTAATAAAATAAAGCAAATTAATGAAAATAAAATAAATGAAAATAAATAAATAAAATCATTTTAGATAATTCAATGAAATAAAACTAGTCAATTATCAGTCAAATTACATTATTTATATATTTTTAATATTTTTTTATGATCATTTCATAAGCTTAAAAATAAAATTTAACTCGTTTTAATTTGTGAAGAACACAAAAAGAATTTTCGATATACATCAATTGAGATTTTATTATAATTTATTATTTAATTTTATTACATATCAATATTATCATAATTATATTTATTGTTTATTTTATTTATTATTTTTCATTATTTATTCTTGATTTTTTATTTATGATTTTACATTAGTTATTTTTTATTCATTTAATTTATTTATTACCATTTTGTCCCCCATTGTAAATTTCTCTTCAATTCAATTTGTTATTTAGTCTAATTTCATTATTCTTATATTTTTTATTATTAACTCTAAATACTATGTAATTTTGTTGAGTACCTTCACAGCCATTGTTGTGTGCCGGCGAACACTGTTTCCGATTTCGATGAGTTAACCCCCAGCAGCATAGCTGAGCAACCCGCCCAGTCGTGTTATCTAACCCTCAGTTATGTGTGAAAACAACAACTACAAAGTGTATGGAAATGAACGCCCCTTTGACAGCTCGTTGAGGGCAACTGTTATTAGTTGAGCTCTCGAATCTGTCCATATGCCTGAGCCTGAGCCTGAGCCTGGGCCAGGGCGCGTGTTTCCCAGCCAAATATCGGGTTTATTAACGACTCTCTCTTTCTCTCTGTCACTCTCCCTCTCTGAAGTAATGGTAATGACAAGTTTTATAGACCCTCGGGCTGTATTTATGTAGTTTTTTTCAATTCGTACACTGCCAGCTGTGAATTTTATTTGATTTAATTAAAAAGTTGCGTCCTATGACATTATATAATGGCTGACAAATTGATAGACAAAAAGTGCGTCCTGGCTGTAGTTGTTTCTTCGTGTAGTTCAAATTTTTCAAGAAGTTTTGTTCAGAGATATGAGATGAAAGACGGCAGGTAATGAGTTGCTAAGGAGCAGGTTGAAAAAAAACTTTGTTAAAAGATATCATATTGAAAAAAGCTTACACACATTTTGTTTTTTTTTTTTTTTTTTTTTAATTTAATTAAAATACGAAAATTTGTATAAAATATAAAATATCATTAAAAATAATAACATTTAGTTTTATTAATTTTTTATTTTAATACATGTTTAAATGTTACCGCCAAATCTAAGGGCTGCATTTTCACCAACTGCAACAGTTGTTATCTTTCAATTATCGATAGCAAATTAAATACTACAAAAATACCGGAAAACAAGGTGACCAGCCAACAGCTGTTAACTTAACAGGCACAACAGCTGTTGTATAAATTCAAGCAATTCAAACTCAAATTTAAATTTGTAAATAATATAATCAGTGTACTGTATTTATTTTACACCTAATAAGGCTTCATATCAAATGATAGGAATATAAAAATACATTTATTGCAATTACGCAGGCGCAACAAAATTGTTAACCACGAAAAATGACATTGAACAATATTTGTTTATAACAAACTATAAGTAAGTAAATACAATTGTTTAATATTGTATGTCGACATGAGCTTCATTGTAGGATCATTTGCCCGAGGTAGCCGCATAGCACACATTGCACACACGCACCGGCCGACCCGGCTGACCCTGCGCGTTGAGCAGGGGCAGGGTATGCTCGGAGCAGGCCTTGCAGAAGATCTCGCCACAGCTGCGGCAATGATGCTTCCTGCGCGTCAAATTGAACTCCCTGCTGCAGGCGGTGCAATGAGTGGCTATGGAGTCGGGCGCCCATATGCCCGGAGTGCTGACCGGATTCTCCGGCAGCGCCTGCTGCAGCGACTGCGATGAGCCGGAGAGCTGCTGCTGCAGCTGACGTCGCTCCTTGTCCTCAAACTCGGAAATCTTCAGCTTACTAATGCTCAGCTGTATGCCCAGCTCTTCGAGCGTTGTCTGCGCCTCCGACCAATGGGCGCGCACCTTCTCCAAGTCCAGCTTCAGCTTGTCGCTCTTCTGCCGCTCCTCATCCAGCTCTTTCACGCACATCTGCAGCGCCGCTATCTTCTCCTTCAGCTTCAGCTCCTTCTCCTGCAACGATACGCGCCATTCCCGCTCGATGCGTGTCTCAGCTTCTGCGCGTGCGGCACGCTCCTCGCAGGCGCTCACCTGTGAGGACAGCGTTTGCGATGTGTTCTTCAGTATCTCGCCCAAGTTGCTGTTATCATTGGTCCGTCTGCGGGTGGCAAAATGAGAACTTTTTAATACACAGCATTTTAAGGGGCGTTATGAATGATTACGAGGGAAGTTTCAAAACCTTTCTATATAATTTATTTTCATTTTTCCATTCTCTTAATTTACGTAATTACGTAAATTTAAATAGAAAAGTAAAATGTTATTCTATCGACTGTTACGTTATATATTATTATTATAAAGAGATTTAATAATTTATTCATAATAGCAATATTCCTATTCCTCTCTCAGCACTCCTAATGTGTAGTCGACGGCATAAGTATTGTGACAAAAAAATTGTAACCAAATATGTTCAAACATTGTTTGACTGACCATGAAAAAATAAAATATGTCGGGTGAAAATATATCATTATCTATAAATAACAAATAATAAATAAAAATAAATATATATAATATATATATAAAGTATTGCGACAAAAAAATTGTAACCAAATATGTTCAAAATTGTTGTGAATGAAAAAAAAAAATGTGTATGTAAATATATCATTACTATAAAAAAAATATACAAATAAAAATAAATATATATAATATATATAAAAAAAAAAAACAAAGTTCGAAATTTTAGAGTGCTGTAGACCATTTGATATTTGTAAGATTTTATATACCTATGCTTATTTTTTTTTTTTTTGTCAAAATACCTATGTCCTCGACTGTATAATATAGCAGACACATATCAGCACTCGAGTGTCCTTTTGTCTTCTTTTAATGTTAACCATGTTATCAATTTCCAAGTTATCATAGTAGACAAATTTACTTTTGTATAGCAGAGCTCCAAGCATCTGACTCCCATATCATATATCGTATCTGCCTCAAAAAACGATTCCAAGATATATTTATTATAATTCGACCTGTATCAAAGAAAGCTTGCCGTAATATATTTATTACAATAAAAAAATGGAATAAATAGTTTTCTGGTTCCATCTAGGAACTTCTCTTAAACAGATCATAGAATTTGGGCTTTGAGGCAGATACGGATATCTATAAAAGCTATCCGCTTTCTTGATACATTTAAGCTCAACAATTGCAGTCTATACTACAGATAACTAAACTGCTATAATATATAACGGCTATAAAGGCTCACACTCGTAAGCTTTACTCGATATTCTATATATCATCAATATATTCAAATCTATAGAGAATATAAAATCAATTTTAAAATTTTCCCAAATTATGCTCAAAATCTTAAAATCCTCCTCAGTCAATAGGTCTGAGAATAATCAGTGTCAACTGTGCTCAGCTGATATGATTTATCGATTCTTACTTTTTCTCTAATTTTTCAATTGTGCTGGCCATATCTTCCTTTTGGCACTCTAATTTGCTCATTAGCTCCGTTTTGTGGGTCAGCGAGGAGTTGCAGTCCTGTTGATAAAGACAAAGAATGCGAGAATCTTTTGTACGAGTTCTGCTAAGGCGAGCGTCAGATAAAGGTTTATATTTTGGGTTAGTACGAAATGAAAGGCTCCAGTTTGGATAAGTTTTATTTTCATGGTTCCAAGAGATATTTATGTATATATGTGTATTAGTGTGTGTGTGTGTATATGTAGTCCCTTTAACATGTATAGATACATACATACATATTTATATAATTACATTGTTATTTGACTAGATTGACTGGATTTGAAGTATATATAAATTATATTTAAAGCATTTAGAGAGTATATATATATATATATATATATATATATATATATATATATATATATATATATATGTATATATATATATATGCATATCGCATGAATATATATTGTATAATTTATAATAAATCAGCTCTATACATCACGATGTAATTCGGATTACTTGGAATACTTAATATGGGGCTTGGGGCATTCAGCTAGTAGCTTATAATTTGCAGAATCTTCAACAACTTTTTATACGAGCGCTATATATATCTACAACATATAACCTGTATATATATATATATATTCTATATATAGAGCTAGTGCTAAAGGCAACGTACATTTTATATTTGTTCTTAAATATTAACATATTGTTAAGCAGTTGCACTTTGAGTTACAGTTAGGTTAACCGCTCTACTTATTTAGGGATTCGTAGAGCTCAACATTTAGTACTTGAATGGTTTATAGGTGTCCGTCCACCTGCCTAGCATAGATTGAATACAGTGATCGCTCGCTAAATGCAAATTATGGAAATCAAAGAAAATAAGAGGAGACTTTAAGTAGTTCGTTTCAATTATTCAATTAATCAAATAGTTAGTCAACAGAAAGAGTTATATTAGTTAATAAAAAATATAAAATTATTAATAATAAAACCGAATCTTGACTCTTACAGCTTGAATAATGCTTTGATTGTCAGTCAAGCAATCAAATCATATATATATATAAGTATATATATCTGATATTTTATAGCTTATAATACATTTTTCAGTAGTAAATATTTCAAGCACAGATAAAGCGTTACTCATAAATCAGAGTATCAATGAAAGAATATATATAAATTGAAAAATAAATAAAATTAAAAATAAATTTAAAAAATCGTCAGTCAGTCAGTCAGTCAATCAGTCAATATATTAATAAATAAATCCTTTTTCATGCAGTGTCCAAGGATTGCGTTCGACTCATTAAAACTTTTCAATATTATTTTACAAGCTAAAAACACAAGTCTAGAACCGATTCGAATTGCACTGTTTGGCTTAGCGAGCGATCACTGTAGTATTTGAAGTAAATGCCTTCTTAAGAATTAAATAAACTGTAGTTTGTTGGTATCTAGTCGTCGCCAAGTCCTGTCGCCTGCTGCTCCCGGGACAAGGCGTAGTCGCTGTGTGAGCCATCGCCTCCGCCCTTGAAGTGCTGTGTGACGGCCGCCGCCGCCTCGGCCAGCTCATCGTTCAGCGATTTGGCAGATGTGGGCGTCTTGGCCGTTGGCTGCTCTGTTGGCAATTGAGGCGGTGCCGCGCTCGCCGGCGACTTGCGATAGTTGTTGGGATTGAAGGGCGGTATGCCATCCATCTTGAGATGCAGCCGCTTCATGGGCGGCCCCGCGTCCTGTTTGTGCTTCTTGGTGAGCGCCTCGAACTTCTGCAGATTCTGCTGGCGACGCGTGTTGGGGGAGCGATCACCGCCGCAGCCAGCGCTCACCTGCTGCTGGTCGACGAGCTTGGAGTCGTATTTCTTTTCTAGCGATTGTAAAATGTTACCAATTTGTGAGGCTTTCGTTTGCAAACGAGAGACCATCTCGCCTTTCTGTGTGAGCTCATCTTCACATTCCTAATTGAATTTCAAACGGGTTGGAGTAGGGCATATTATCTAATTTGATTTGATTTTATTTGATTTCGTGCGTCTTGGCAACAGCCACATTACGCTTAGGGGTTTATGAATCACTGAATTGTAATATGTCAAACCGAAGCAAATACAAAAACAAACGCATGACTGGCGACCAAATGAGTTTAGCTCAATGAATGTGAGATGAATGAGTATGTGTTTTGTGTGTGTGTGTGTGTGTGATTGTGGGTGTGTTAGTGTAACTGTAAAGACGGAAGCGAGAAAGAAATTTCAGGAAGTCTACAAATAGCTAGGAAGACCCAAAATGATTTAATTATAGTTTGAATTAGTTGAAAAAACAGGAGAGCCTAAAGCAACCTAACTCTAGTTTAAGGGGAATAAAAAAATATGTACAGGCTGTAGAGTTACGCCATTTGTTACCCAAGAGCTGTGGAAGTGTATTTAAAGACAGTAGAGACAGACTGAAATACCTAACAGGGAAAACTCATTCATTAAGAGCTAAAGCTCAGCTTCCCATCATCTGCCTAATGTTATCCTGTTTCTCAATTCATTTTATAACTCAATGATTGTTCCTAGATGATATTCCTATATACCACGTCTTATAATTTAATATCTATTTTCTATTTTCAATCTCCTATTCAACACAATTCTAGTGTGAGTTTTTCTAGGTTAGTTTTCGCGTAACTTTCCTACTCGCGACAATCTCTATTGTCCTCCATTCATTCAATAAATCAAACATTGTTCCTAGGTGATAGATGCATATCATCGACGTCTTATAATATTTGATTCTAAATTCATCTATCTTCTCTCTCCTCAATCTCCTATACAACGCAATTCTTTAGACTAGTTTTTCCCTGTATTTCTCGCTCGCGACCATCTCTAGCTGTGCGTGTTGTTGTCTGTCCTTGTCCATACGCACCTGCAGCTTGCGGTACATCTCGAGATTGATTCGCTTGATGTCGTCCAGCTGACGGCGCAGCGAGACAATCGTGTCCTGCTTCTCGTGAATGTCCTTCTCCAGCAGTTTCATGGCCATATCGGACTCAGCCTTGAGCGAGACCTGCAGATTGAGCTCCTTTTCCAGCTCTGTGCTGCGCTTGCGCTCCTCTGTCAGCTGCGTGTTCAGCCCGTCTACTTTGTCCTTATCCTTGTCTTTGTCCTTGTCACTGCCGCTGCCCGTGGAGCTGTTGTCGGATTGATTTTGAGCCGCCTGTTGGCTGGCTGACTGACGCATGGCCTGATTCTCGGCCTGCAGTGCAAGCAGACTGTTGCGCGCTATGGCCAGATCCTCCTTCATCAAGGCATTGGTGGTGGTCAGAGACTCGACCTTGGCCTGTAGATTGCCCACAGTGGCGCTGTCAAAAAAAAAAGGATGAAACTTCTAGAGCACAACTATTTAGGCTGGAGGGAGGCCAACACACTTCAAATGCCGATTGAGTTCCTCGATATAGTTCTTTTGATCCAGCACGGTAATCATGTTGCCCTGTCCAGCGGCATCGAGTGGAGCAACTGTTGCATTGGGCTCCTCATTGATCTCCGCGTTGCGTGAGCTGGAGCGCAGATACAGCGAGAAGTCTATGACGCCCTGCTGTGAGTCGAGATCCTCCTCCTTGACACACAGATTGCAATCGATGACGTTCAGGCCCACCAGGATGCCCATTATGACGACAATCTAAAAGGCAATGGACGGGGGGGAGTTCGGTCAGCGGCCCAAATGCAACTCAGCGAAACCCACCTCGTCGCTCATCATGAGAGCGTGCGGCTCGTAGTAGACAAACAGTGAATCCTCGCGATGCTCGATCAGCGCCTGCAGGTAGTCGGACAGTTTCTTCTGCATCAGCGCAATGCGCAGCCAGGCACGCGCTCGTCCTATGTGTGTGCGCACCGTGGGCAGGTCCCTAACACTGGCCGTAATATCCTGCGCCTCGGGGCAATAGTTCTCGACGCTCTGCAGCAGATCCCACAGCTCTTTGCGCGGTCCCAACAGGCTCTTCTTGGGTCGCAGGCCATGGCCCAGCACGTGCTCAATGACAATGAAGAAATGCTGCAGCGGCAGGTGATCGGAGTCGAGCATGCGGCCATAGCGCAACGATTGCTCCAGCAGCTCCTTCACGACCAGCTTGCAGATGTTGACCAAATTGCTGCGCTCAATCTCGGCCGTGTCGCGTGCTGCAAGGGAAGAGTCCAAGATTCGGGGCTTTAGTACGAAAGTTGTTATACTCTCCTGGCGCTGATTGCTACACTCCGAAATGCTGTCACGTGCCTTCGCATTAAGTTTCACAGGTCAACAAAAAACAAAAAAAAAAAAAAAAAAAAAAAAACAATGTGAGAACTCAATAAAGAAATTATTATTATGAACATTTGTGTGCTGTTCTCGTTGCTGTTGCTCCTGGCGCCCGGCGGTTGTCCCATCTACAGCATCGATCTGTCCACGTACGAGGTGGCGAATGATTTTCAGAACGAGCTGACGCTGCAATCGATGCTCAGCTCTGAGCTGCATCAGTCCAGAAATAAGCTAAACTCCAACAAGGACTCGGAGGAGGAGGAGGAGAAGGCAGTGCGACTCGAGGACGATCCATTTGAGAAGAACGAAAAGCTGCGCAGCATTGAGGATCGCATTAGAGCCACATATTATGCAGCTGCCTCGCCGCAGCAAGGGGACTCCGCTGTCGACTCGGAACTGGAGGACCAACTGGCTTCGCCACCCTCATCGTCCGCACTGCCCCATGATCAATGTGATAGCAATGTGGTCGAGCTGTGTGAAAGTGGGCTGGATCACTTCATGGGCAGCAATCTCTTTGGAGTCTATCCCAAGCGTTGCTTTTCCACAGAGGACATAGCACTTATATCGGCGCGCAAGGACTTTGAGCTGCTGGTGCCCAAGTTCTATCCGAATAACCTGATTGGCGACGGCATCATCTACACGCTGATGAAGTACTTCAATAGCGTCAATCACGTTGTCAAGCGAATGTCGGACGTTGAGTCGCGACGACTGTTGCAGCGCGCCTTCTACGACGCCTTGGGTGGATACCTGCGATACTATCTGGTGCCTGTGGCCCAGGTATCCTACTATGCTGGGCGCCTCAAGCTGTGCACGGTGCAGCGGCTGGTGGCGCTGTATCGCCAGTGTCTGCAGGTGCTGAACACCAACGGCAATGGTTGGAAGATGCCCGAACAGGATATACTCGCCCGGCTAAAGAATGTGCGCATCAAGCCCATTAGGCTGAATGATTCGCACAGCTCGGAGAATGATGCCTCCAGCTGTGCCCTGCTGGACCACGGCTGTGCGAACGATGAAGCGCAGAATGAGATGATGATTGTGCCGTTGCCGCATCTGGAGCTGGAGGACAGCAGCGGCTACTTGAGCAACATCTTTTTGCCCTTCAAGCATCGACGCATCTTCAATCTGCGCTCGCCGGACACCGCTTTCATCCTAGTCAAGTTCTACAAGACGGTGAACAATTGCTATCGATTCCAGGGCATGAGTCCGAAGGTCTACAATCAGAAGCTAAGGGTGTGGATACGTGAGAGTCTGCAGCTGCACTATCGGGATGAGTTGTTTTATCCGGGCCTAGGCGGTGTGCTCCAAATCTATGAGGCATTGAGTTGCCCCACAAAATCTTCTTCAAACGACCAATCCGCACAGGACGAGGATAGCCTACCCGAGATGGGCGACTTGAAGGACTATGAAACTCTGCCCCACGAGGAGAGCGTCGGCACGGCGGATAAAAGCAAAAAACTGAAGAGTAATAAAAATAAGAATAGCAAAGCCAACAGCAGTCGCAACAGGCAGAAGGAGCACAGACAGACGCGTATGCCGCGCCAGCATCAGAACGAAAGCAATAGTGATGGACAAGTCTTCAAGGCGGAAAAGGATGCACCGGACGAGGAGTGTGTCGATTGCGACGACGAGAGCTACGTGGGCTACGTGGCTGCCTTTCTGGTGCTGATATTTCTGCTGCTGCTGCTGCTCATCTGTTGTTGCTTGCACAAGGGTCGACAGAAGTCAGACGCCAAAAAGGACATTCCGCCTATAATAAAAGAACCACACGAATCGAAAGAAGAACACATTTCCGAACTCCAAAATCCAACTGCTTCCAAGAAGAAACCCTGGAGTAATTTGTTTAAGAAAGGCACAGAGAAACTCGCCAGAAGTTCCCTTGCTCCGGGCGTGGGTACGGCTTTCAAAGGTTCCAGCATGCCGTTCAGGCCTGGCATGAGCATGATGAGCAGCCACTTCAACGGCCCCAGGAACTTAAGTGACATTGAAAATCAAAGGATGCGCCTAACAAATGGTGAGTTAATCTAGTCTGTAAATTATTATATAATATATGTAATATAAATACTAGCTCAATACTTTTATTCCTCAACTACAGGCAATTATTATGAAAGTGAATCGTTTTCCTCCACCTCGTCGCTAATTTGTCAATTCCCAAGAAAGTTTGCACCATTAAAAAATAATCGAGAGAAAAATAATGTCTATTCCGGACAATCGGAGAAGAAACGCTCAAGAGCCGTCGCCCACAAACAGTCGAGCCATCAGGAACGAAAAGAAGAGTTGCAAAATGAGAGATCCAAAAAGAGCAGTGGACACAGACAGAAGCAGGAGTCGGATACCAAAATGGAAACGACAGACGAACGCTTACTCAACAAATCTAAGCACAAACGGCAAAAGGGCGGACTGACCTACAGGCCAGAGAGAGACAGGCCGGCGGCTCTAGAGCCAGAGATCGCGAAAGAGCGAGCACGCGAGGTTACGAGAGACAAAGAAGTGAGTATGAAAATCTAAAGCAAAATCAAACTAAGCTCAGTCGATAACAGATGAGATCCAGCGAGAGCAGAGCGAATCACAGGCAAGAGCAACTGTATAACGAGAAGAAAAGTGCAGAGATGAAAAGAGAAATGAAAACAACCTCTAAGCCGGACTTAACCATGACAGATACCAGCAGCGACAGAGCGGAGCCAAATCGTTCGACAGATATTGGACCCGAAGCGGAGCATGAGAGTTGTGAAACTAAGTCTCAAGCGCTGTCTTCGCCAGATCAGTCAAGTAGTGTTGGCGAGGTAAGTCTCAAGTAAGACTCAGCGATGCTGCATCTCACATAACTCCTAAACAGTCATCCAGAAACGGAGCCAGCTGGGAAACGACCTACGACGATGACAGCAAGTGAAGTGTATTTGGCTTTCGCCTCGTTTTACTGTTTGCCAATGTTTTTCACTATTTTATACAAATATATTTACGTATTAATTTTCAATGTACGAGATTCCAGATTGGCACTAAGCACTCGACGTGGCCCAGACAAAGGCGAGTGCAAAGCAAAGTGTGTAATATAATGATGCAATAATGCATGCCAAATCAAGATTAGCCAGTGCTACGCTTATGCATATTGAGTTTTCAGTTGATAAAGTAAAGTGAATATTAGACAAGCCTCTCCAGAAGTCTTTTCCATAAAATTACATTTATCTTTTCTTTTAATGCTCAATCAAAACTTAAATGCAGTCGTGATTCTGATTCTCAACAGCGTAAGCGTAGCAGCGAACACTTAACATATGTTTAACATAACAGAAAACATAACAGAACAGCTCTACACAACTACGAAGTGAACACAAGAGAAACTAAAACGCTTGCAAATGAGAGAGAGTGAGAGAGAGAGAGAGTTACAGGGAGAAAGAGTGTGTGTGTGTGTGTGTGTGTGTGAGAGAGAGAGACGCCAAGAAGCAACCTACAGAGATGCGACCACTCAGCTAACGTGCCACCGATGAGGCCCACATTTTTGTGGTTCTGTTGCGGTGCGGTTGCAAGTGCATTTGAGCCGACAACGTCGCACAGGCGACGACCGATTAGATTTTCAATTGCCATAATACCGTTATCCTCGAATCCTCCCGCACTGCCCGTCGATATGCCCGAATAGCGTTTGCTGTTGCGCTGCCCAAACTGATGGTTCTGCTGCTGCTGCGTATGCGTGCAATGCTGCACATGACCCACACCACCCACGCCGCCAGCACCAGCCGCTGCTGCTGTGGTATTTAGCAGAGCGGCGCCGCCACCGACAGTCTTCTGGCCATTGGCCACATCGATGTCCTGCAGCTCCTTGAGGCACAGCCATTCGCCGTCCACAGAGACGCGAAAATTGCACAAATATATGGTGTCCTGGACGCCGCCGGCCAGCTCCTCGTTGGTATCCGCATGCGATGCCTTGGGCAAGGCAATTGTGTTGCTGCCGTCGCCGCTGCTACTGCCGCTGTTGCTGTTGCTGTTGCTGCTGTTGTTGTTGTAGGGCTGCAGCTGCGTTTGCAGCGGTGGTGCAGCTGCAGGTGCAATTGCGACGTCTGCTACTTGCGGCGCTTGGATAGGCGTTGGATTTGAGGCCTTAACTGCCTTCGCCATACCTGGCTTGGCGCTAGAGCTACCAGCTGTGCCGCTGCTGCTGCTGCTGCTGGTTGCTGTTGCAGCTGCCTTGGACTTGACTTGTGGCAATTTCTTAGCTGCAACGCTTGCTGTGGCTGCTGTTGTTGTTGTGGCCGTTTTAGTGACACCCCTCAAGGGTCGCGATGAGCTGGCACTGGCCAGCGCTGTCTTGCCACGACTGCCCATGCTGCTGCTGTTGGTGTTGTTGTTATTGTTGTTGTTGCTGCTGCTGGTAGTGGTGGTGGTGGTGGCGGTGCCAAGCTTTGACTTCTTTGTCTCCTCGACTAGTCCACGCATGGCGCTGCACTCGCTACACGAGTGCCAATATAAAAATAGATAGCCAAAAATGAGCGCATTGTACGCAATACATGCAAAAAGCTTGCGGTACACAACATACGTGAAAAACTTGCCGATTTGAGTTTGGCTTGAGGATTCCCGGCTGACGCTTAACACAATTCGTCAACAAACACTTTTTCAATATATATAATTATATATATATATTTAATAAAACGTTGTAAATAATAATAAAGTTAAAGTTGATTTCTGTAGACGCTGCTTTCAGTTATCCTGTTGTTGCGTTGACTAAGACTGAGGCAAAAGCTTCTATTGATTTGTCAACTGGGTATTAGCAGTGCAGCTTTGCAGGAGCTTTCGTTAGGGTGGCTCAAGCGAAGCTTTGACACGTTTTCAAAAGCACTTGCACCATAAGCAAATGGGTACAGTGAATACTAGCTTAAGCCTAAATACTATTATAATATTTTTAATAAATGTTTTGTTTAAAATTGTGATTATTAAAAATTATTTTGTTTAAATTGTAAATAAATTGAATTTAATAAATATCTCTGCGGAATAAGTGATAAGGAACTCTTTGGGAAAAGCTTGTTTATTATTGTTGTAAAAGTTTTCGCCCCATTTTTGGACCCCGATTTAAAAATGGAAGATATTGTTTTGCGATAAGAGCAAGTAGTGGGCATTGCAGTTGTACAATTCAGCGGTTCGCTTCGTATCAATATTGTATAGTAAATGCACTCACCGGGCTTTTTTCGCTTGGGCTGCGCACTTGCTGTTGGCAGATCGGAAACTGTAGCCACAGCTTGTGGCGGCTCGGGGTATGTGGTGGTGCCATCGATAATCTCGGAGGCGGCCGCGGCAGCAGCGGCATTTGAGAATTGCGTGGAAATCTGGTTAATAATATGGTTTGAGATGCTTTCGGTGCGGCGGAATGTGTTACGCAGGCGATCCAATGAAGAGCTGGGCGCAGGCGTTGGCGTCGGTGGCGACGTTGATGTTGATGTAGAGTCGTCGCTTTTCTCATGACGCACCAATAAATCATCTGTACTCATTATGCACTGCACTCTATTTTATATGCACACACACACACACGCTAAATTATTTTGAACTTAGTAAGAATGATGCACAGTGGTATTTTTGTTTTATTATTTATTGCACACTAAAAAAAAAACATAAACAAAGCGCGACAGCCAATATGGAACAACTGCAACAGCTGTTGCATGCGACAGCAAGAGTGTGACCACTTTAGGCGTAAAAACAAAAAAAAAAAAATAAATCAATCGCACCTTGTGTTATCGATATATCGTATTTTTCTGTTAACAGCTGAGCTCTGCAGCCATGTTTGTTTTTTTCGCACGGCCCAAAACAAAACAAAAAGCACGTATATACCCGTACCTGTTTCATTTCAGCTGTAACAGTCGGCTACGTATCAACGAGAATTGATAACAATACTCAGAAACTTCAACTGAGTCGATATACCAATAAATCGTATTAAAGTGTAGAAAAAAACAACAAACAAAATAACGTTAAGCTTGTAAGCATCTCGAATAAACGTCCCGTTGCTCAGTCTCAGTGCAGATTAGTGGCCGGGCAACAACATCGTCATTTGAAGATCGATACTGCGCATTAAGCATATTTTCGCATTTACATAGGATAAACAACAACAAAGAAGCTTCGACGTTTAAATTTAAAACAAAAATTTCTTTTGTTAATGCTAATGTAATGCAGTGGAATAACGTAACCGTTGCGGCAGTGTAAACTGCAATCAAGCAAGCAACTAAACACGGTAAGGCGGAAGTGTAACTAACCTACACCCACAAAACATAAAAATATAAATATTTATATACATATACAAACGTGCGTGTGTGTGTGTAGCAAAGTCTGAAGTTCTGATAACGTCAGAGACAAAACGGCCATATTTGTTTATTTTTGCAAACAGCACTAAATTAATCGAGAATCTGTGCATTGAGTACCACTCAAATATGGCCGAATTGACAATAATCAAGGCGATAGCACGCACAACAATCGCGACTGCGAGGCTGATGTCTGATAAACAGGTTATACGCCATAATTGCGCCGCCAAGAGCAATACTCGAAAGCCAGCTTGCTAGTGTAATATAACATTTATAAATGTCGTGAATAAATTTGAAACACTTTAATTTCGCAATTCATCGTTATGCATAGGCATTCGTATATGTACATACATACATATATTCACAAATATGTATTTGTTCAAGTGTATGTGTATGTGTGAGTGTATGCACATATGATGGATGCAAGGAAGAGCGTAAGCCAACGCCATGTTTCCTCTCTTTATAATACAAACTCTCACTCTTTAAAGCAGTCTGCTTCGCTCTCGCCCACGCTGTGCGCACAGCTGATCACTCAGTCATGCTCTTATCATATCGTCATTGCGTCGCTTGTTTTTGTTTTTGCAGTTCCATATGTGTTTGCTTTCGTTTCGTTTCTGTGTACATATTGTGTTAATAACCTATGATGAAATGCTTCCCTTTTTTGTTCATACATATAACAAAATATAATAAAATTCCAGTGCACAATAATAGTTTTAGATACTTTATTGTAAATAGTTAACAATAATTATGAGTGATCTGTAACATCTTATCAGCATGGCATTCGCTCTTTTGTATTGCTAAAAATGCAATCACTGCAAGAAAATACGTTTCTTGATAATCTTATCAGTTTGCTGAATACATACATACATATATTCAAAAAATTTCTAAGCCTTGCAAATCAAGCCAAGCTATACAATCATCTATAACCTGTTTATGCTTGTTAAATTAGAGTCTCTCTCTCTCTCTCTCTCTCCCCTCTCTCTTATATAGATATATGTATATCAGTATGTTTCTCTTTCTTGTTCTCTGTCGTACTTCTATCTAGTACTTACAAGTTTAGTGCAGCGCGCAAAATAATCTGCGCCATTTGGGAACCAAGTAAAGAGCAAAACGAGCTGATTGTAATTGAATCATCTGTGTGACAATGGCTGCTCAATAGCTTCATATTGGAGCCCCGTTTTAAGAATAGAATACTGTAACTGTGGCATAGGTACTCTCAGCTGCTGCTAGCTTATAAAAAGGCCGCGGCGTCGCTTAGCAGCCGCCAGAACAAGACAAGTAGTCGACGCGATAAGACACGCAAAAAATAACGAATTGGGAAAAAAACGAAATTCTAAAGCAGGGAGCATAAATTTCCGCATTAGCCGCAAGTCAAATGAGTGCCAGAGCGCAAGGTATTGTGTTTGAGGTGGAAGATAAATAATAAATATACGAACGAATGAATATATATATGTGTATATATGTATATCTACAAATACATAGGCAAACATACACGGATGCCACAAATCAAGTTCAAAGCACCGGCAAACGTAGCCGGCGGCGCGGTATTTCGTCAATTTGTGTCGAGAGGCAAAGCTATATGCACATGTATTTAAAGCTTTTGTCCTCCATATCTATTGAGATGTTTATATACATATATATACAGTACAAAAGCATATGTGATGGTGTATTTCAATTTCAATAATTGAAATGTGTTTTTGCTTGTGCGTAATATAAAGTCTTTACTTTTATATCAAGAAACGTATCTATTTTGTATTCTTATTCTTTTCTTTGGATATGTGCTACAGTTATAGAAAAAGAAACGACTATAACTACGACATATATATATATATGTATATAAAACAAGTCTTAACCAAGTTTACCTTGTTATACTATGAATCCATTGAAAATAAAATTTCAGGGTATAATGATTTTGTGAAAATGTATGTAACATGCAGAAGGAGGCGTGCCAGACTCCATAAAGTAAATACATATATTATTTGTCAGCGTGACGCGTTGAGTTGAACTAGCCCTGTCCGTCTGCCTGTCTGGGCGCAGCGATATCGCAAACTACAAAAGTTAGAGGCATAAAAGAAAATATGCCCTACGAAAAACGAGTTTGTTTTATTTTTATAGCTCAGTATTATCGATACTTATCAAAAAAGTTGTTTGAGAACGTGCATATCATTCAAGATGTGGGGGATTGTTATTCGTCTTCCGATGTTGGATACCACGCTCCCCTTCGCCAAAAATGCACAAGAACCACGAGTCCCATATATCAAATAGTAGAGAGAGAGGGAGAGAGAGAGAGAGATTTAGCAAATGTCATAATATCGCCGTGAAAGTTTCATTCAAAGTCTAGAAAAAACTTATTCAACAATTAAGTTTTCATAATACAGCCTAGGCGGTAGCGTCATGTGCGTGTATTGTTTGTGTTGAATAAAAGAATCTTAATGATTGGTATATATAAAAGCATATCAAAAGATTCAGGGTATCTCTTAGTGAACCGTCCCGACTAAGCTTTTCTTACTTGTTTTTCATGTTAACTGTTTAAACAAAGCATCATAAATATGTACATACGCGGCCAACTTTATCAGATGCTGTAATATGAATATTCTAAATTTTGTCTCTCCCTTTCTCTCAATTTAATAGAAAGAGAGAGCATACAACAACTTAACTATATGTAATACATGACATATATATTGTATACAATATCAATTATTTCACATATCCCATCAAAATATCAGCAGACAGTTCACATAGCAACAATATATATTATATATACTTGTCCGATCTGTGGGACTTACACTTATATAAATGTGATGTGCTCCATCCATATGATGAATCACAAATAAAACAATTATAACGTCTATATATATATATATGTATATATATATATATATATATATATATATATATATATATATATATATATATATATTTGCGTTACACTTTCGCTATTAATGCGTAATAAGCGCAATGATAACCAATTCACAAAGAAAGACTTAAATCTGATTTCACATTTTTTTCTGCCTGTAATATAATTTGCTGTGGTTTTTTTTTATGGATGTCGGTAGCAAATTGTATTCATAAGAACACCGCAGCCCGATAGTTAGCCCCCAATCAACAAATGCATTTATTTACCAATGAACTAGGCGTGCTCTGATCGACTAGCAGTTACTCTGTAATCTGAATTGAGCTTTAGACTAAATGGAATTTCTAGCATTTTTTTACTCTATCCTTATTCTTGTGCAACTATAATCTAAGCAATTATCTGATATATATATATATATATATATATATATATATATATATATATATATATATAATATATAATATTAATATATAATATTAGGTATATATTATATACCTAATATTTTATAAAACCTAAAACTAAAAACTGCCATCTATTAATAACCAAATTAAATTTAACTTATGGAATCTATAAAGCTGTTCACATTCAATATCAGCGAAGCCTTTAAGAAAACTAGCATACCTCAAATTAAAACAAATGCAAATTAAAATAGTAAAAAGCATAATAATTAGTAGACAATCAAAAAACCACTTGCTTTTTGCTGATAAACAGTCGCTGGCGTTGTGTGCTGCCGCCGTCACCGTCGCTGTCGCTGTCGACGCAGCTACTAATGCTGTTGACATTGATGGCGCTACTCGGCAGAGTTGCCAGTTGGCTGTTGTGGGATCGAAAGCGTTTCATCGCATTTGCTATGCCTAAATGCGGCATTGGTCAACGTATACGTGATATTTTCAAGTGTCCAGCGTATTCGGCGAACGGCGGGTGATCAATCAGGCATAATTTGTACACGTTTCTGCAGCGATTTATCCATAGTTGACAACTCGCTGACACTTGGAGCCAGTTGCTGCCACGGCTGCGGCTCGGACACGGGCTTTGTGGTGGAAGCACACATAAGTCGCCTATATCGAGTCTATATCTTCGACACGCTCGTATTGCCATTTAGCGGCGTCCAGTCATATCTATCTTATCGCTATCAAAATTGAACAGTTTAAGCTGCATTGTGCACATCAAATCGAAATCGAAATCATATATAGGAAAAATAAAACAAAACTCAAGTGAACTCTAAATGTGGGTTGTAAATCACAGAGCAGCAAACACCAGAGAGCTTTATCTGGCAAAGTTTCCAAGTGGTAACGAACTCTGGCGAACATTTCGCCAATGCTCAGTCTGATTCTGTTTGTCACTGACTAAGGATTTCAATACGGATTGTGGTTTTTCTCAAAAGGGTTTTAACTGTTGACTTTTACGCAAAGTAAGCTCGCTCAGTGTCGCTTGTTGTGTGTGAAGCTCGCCTTCCTTGAACTGAACGTGTGTTTTCTGTTGCCCATGGGGCAGGCATTGCATTACACAGCTCGAGGTTTACCTAGCCACAAAGACGTGATTTTTAAATAAGTTCAATCGTGTTGTGCTTGTAACATTTTAATGAAAGCAATCCTAATTGGGGAAACAAATTAATGCACTTTAAAAATAAACCAATTCTAATCTAATCACGTACGTGTTTATCTGTGATATTTTAAGTGTGAATTTATTGGACAGTGAAGAGTCATAAATTTAGGGATTCCCGCAATTAAAAAATAATGATTTTAATATAAAAAAAAATTATGTGTTTCAGATTTTAAATATTATGTATAGTTTCTCGAGCATGCCTAATCAGCTGTCACTAACTTTCATTAACATGTGATAGTTATGTTCACTTGTTGCATATGATCTTACATATGCTAAAAAGTTTAGCTAATGTTATTTTATGCACTTACAGAGCAAATATATGTATACATATATCCAATAATAATTAAATAACATACATCGGAGGTACGTATGTATGTGTGCATTATGCATGTATGTGCATTTTCGAATTCTTACTGTTAACTACGAACGCCGGCTGAGCTTATGAAGTCGATGCACTGTGAGAACCAAAAAGCTTTAAAGAATGTTGAGAGAACGGATCGTAATTACTAAAATTTCTTAAAAAGTAAATCTCTCGCTCTCAAATAAGAAAGACTGGATTGAAACATCTCTTTGTGTATTGCCGTTTTAGTTAACCAAATAAATAATAAGGAGTGTGTGAGAGAAGGGAAATGCAAATGTTTCAGTTTGGTCCCATCGACTGCATAAATATATCCATATCCATATAAATCTATAATACACTTGCATTTTACCAACAAGCTTATATAATTATATATAATAATAATTCATAGTTTTCTTCTTCTTCTTCTTCAATCAATATCAAGATATCAATTATATATAAAAGAACTCCCAACTATTAATAATTTTAATTAATAATAACCGACTTCCGAAATAATTATATATATCATAAGTTTACGATAAACAAAGTGGCAAGGCAACTATGATAACTAGAACAACTATAAAAACGATCATTCATAATAATAATTCCAATACGAATTAATCGATAGACAAATACTTAGACACTAAAATGTATTTTATAGTTCCAAGGAATTTTATTAAAACTGACTTTCGAATTTTATTTTCCCATGGCATGGGAGTTGGTCAAATCTTTCTAGAGCCGCCGGACTTAGGGGTAGCTGTCACATTTATCTGGTCACATTTAAGCTGAGTGATACTTGAGTTTTACAGCAGACTCGCTTATCGATGTGACGTCCATTGTCCGCTATCCACAGGGGGGGGATTTAAACATCAATCTAATATCAGTGAAAGATCGGTTGCTAGGCGACCGGGCGAGCAAAGTTGTCGTTGACTCAACTTGACATGTAATCCTGCTATCGCAGTAATACTCCAAAATTCTCGTGTGAAATACAAATATAAAATTTTTTTATACATTTAAATACAATGTTTATATAATAACATTAAAAAAAAAAAAAGTAATATTTGAATGCACTTTTTATTGCGTTTTGCAGCTAAGACGGCGAACACTTCGATTGGCTCAAGCATTGCAGTTGGAGGACATGACAAGGCATTGACTGAGCTCAAATACCAAAGACGTTGAATACCCCCTAGCTAGAATAAGAGATATAAACCGAAAGCTGTCCACGCGATACGGAAGAGCAGCAATAAACCCTCAAGATGAATGATAGCAGCAACTTTTTTGACGAACATTTCGGTTTGATTTACTCGAGTCTGGTCAATCAATATGTGCCCGAATATATCAAGAATCTGGAATATACACCCTGGGTCTTCTCACTGCTTGGCTCAGTAGTGATTGGACTCAGCGGTATATTTCCGTTGCTCATAATACCCACAGGCGACAAATTGGCCAAGGACGGCTACAAAGATCGTGAGTAAATAATAATGTTAATAATTATTATATATTTTTAATATGTTTTTCTCTTACAGCTGCTGAATCAAAATTTTTGCGCGTGCTGCTTAGCTTCGCAGTGGGCGGACTTTTGGGTGATGTATTTTTGCATCTACTGCCAGAGGCCTGGGAGGGCGATAATCAGAGTGAGTTTATACTTATGCAAATGCGTGGAATTGAACTCTATTAAAACTTTCTCGTTATAGGTGCCAATGATCATCCATCGCTGCGCTCCGGCTTGTGGGTGCTCTCAGGCATACTCATCTTTACGATTGTCGAGAAAATCTTCTCGGGCTACACAAGCGCTGATGAGCAGAATCCGCAGCCGAAATGCGTGGAGATTGCCAACTGTCTGCTGCGTCGCCATGGCGGCAAACTGCCGGAGGGCGAGACTGTGGATAGCTGCGGCAGCGCCTGCGACATTGAGGATGTGGCCAAATTATGCTTTTTGCGTGAGCGCGAACTGAAGTCCAAGGAGCCGAAGGAGAACCCCAAGAAAGTGGCTGGCTATCTGAATCTGCTGGCCAATTCCATAGACAATTTTACACACGGCCTGGCAGTTGCGGGCTCATTTCTGGTCTCCTTCAGGCACGGAGTGCTGGCTACCTTTGCCATACTGCGTGAGTATTCAAACCGGAATATGTTTCGATTAGCATTGCCTACAGCTGCTATGATTTTTTTGTAGTACACGAAATTCCACACGAGGTCGGCGACTTTGCCATATTGTTGCGCTCCGGCTTCAGTCGATGGGATGCGGCACGCGCACAGCTGCTGACAGCTGGCGCCGGCCTCTTGGGTGCTCTGGTGGCGATTGGCGGCTCGGGCGTCACCTCGGCTATGGGTAAGTGGCAGATGAGTTTAGTCTTTTTTAGGTGAGCTAATTTTTGTGCTTCTACAGAGGCGCGCACATCCTGGATCATGCCGTTTACCGCTGGCGGTTTTCTGCACATTTCATTGGTTACAGTATTACCAGATCTCTTGAAGGAGGAAGAGCGCAAGGAGTCTGTTAAACAGCTGCTGGCGCTAATCGTTGGCATTGCTGTGATGGCCGTCATGACCATGCTCTTCGAGCACTGAGCAACATTCTCCAAACAACAGCAACAGTAACAACAAACAACAACACCAACAGCAGCAACAGCAATAGCAATAGCAACATTTATCCGTTGCTTCCAAAATTGTTTTGTTATCTTTCTTTAGGCCACTACAAAATCCCAAATTGTCATTGGCAGTACAAATTGCATGGAATATTTGTTGTAGATTTCACAATTTACGGCACTGTGAGCCGTCCTGCGTGTGTTATGTAATTATAGCCATCTAATACGAATGATATTTGAACTATTGTTATTAATTACGTATATATATTTTTTTACCATACTGTATGAAGTCGGCTTGCAAAGAAACAAGTGAAAAATATAAATATATACTATAAACATCTCTCATTTAATTATGAACCGAAACTTGTTTTTTTCGATTTCCGCTTTATGGTCTAAATATCTGTCTTCCGTTCAAAATATTTAGTTTTAGAGTTAACAAATCAAAGTGACAAACAAATATCATTTTTAGCATTAATTTAAATTGTTTGGAGCATTGTTCGAAGATGATTCCAATAAATATATTGAAAAAAATTATAAAATCTGCAATTTCTTCTCTATTTTGATGCTCTATATAATAGATGGAAAATTTAGGGGATCAAGAATTTAATCATTTTCACTTGCAGTGACCCCTCCCAACCTAAATTTTATTTCATAATCTATATAATCTAATTAGAAAAAAAATGCAACTATTTATACACATATACTTGCTTTTAAAAATCGAAAATGACAATTTTATAACTGTTGAAATTCTACAAAATACAAAAAATCATATCTTCAGTGCCAAAAATATTTTAAAATCTTATTCCTAATCATAATTTAAATTATCAGTAAGCAACCTGTTAAAAATATAATATATATTTTTACAAGATAAATCTAGAACGTGAAAATCAAGAGAAATCAGGTTTAATCGCTTTCTACATGTATATCTAATGAAAGCAAGCAACTAAAGGGAATTCTTTCAGTACCCAACAAGTAGTATATGCTAACACAAACTTGATTACCACAAATTTTCGGTGTTGTTTTATCCATTCCACTTTTCTTTTAATACCAATTCAAAATTACAATCAACTATTTAACATGGTCTTATGCGCCACGCACACACACGAACGCAGTCCATAGAGTAAAATGGGTTAGACGTTTCTTCTTATAAAAAAACAAGCCGTTTTATTTGTTTTATGTTTGCAAATCAGTTGTTGGTTTGCATTCTTATCTAGTGCGTTTATTTCTTAGACTTGATCTTCTTAAGGTAGAATTCCAATTCCTTGCCTTCCAGAATGTAACCATCGGAGCGACCGCACTGGCCGGGGCGGGATGAAACACAAGCTGTTTGATGAAAGAAAATAAAATACATTAATATACAGAACAATGGATTACATATAAATATAGGTTCTAAGTAAAGATCTCAGAGTAACTATGACAAGCGTAAATCACGTCCAACAGGCTTGCATCTCACTTAAAACAAGATTGACACAATAAATTAGCTGGATCGCTAAAGGTTTTACATCACCGAAATTTCACTTATTTGAAAGAGTTTAGGAAATACGTACCTAAGATGCGACCAGAGGTGAACTGATCTTCCAAAGCCTGCTCCACTTTGCCGTACTTTTGACGCTCGAGGTACTTCTTCATTACCTTGTCGCTGCGCTTCTTGGTGAGCACATCGTTCTCATCTTCCTTCTGCACGTGCTTGGGATTACGTTTGCGTCCCAGAGGCAGCACATAATGTGCTTCGTACCATTGACGGAATGGCGTCGCATCGATGACCACAATGCTGTTCTTCACCAGAGTCTTGGTGCGCACCAACTCGTTGTTGGAGGCATTATAGACAACATCGGCGATACGCGTTTTGCGTGCAACACCCTCTGAAGCCCAGGCAAAATTGCCGGTTTCCAATCGCAAAGCGCGCAATTTGGTATTGCCACCACGGGTGCGCACCTTGTGCACGCGGGCACCGCCAAGCTGTAAGTACATACAAAGTGGCCAGATATTAGCAAAGTATACAATATCATAAGATAATTCTCTTTTTTTTTTTTAAATATTAAATCAGTAGTCCGAACATAATGCTTCAATCATCAATGCTAATGCCCACCAATAAGCGGGGTTACAGTTGACACGCGTTAACATCATTTTATTTCAAGTATAAAAACAACAATGGCGGCGGAGAGCAGCCAGTAGCACTCACCTTGGTGTTGGCAGCGGGGCGACCCAACTCGAACTTGCGCTTCTTGCGGAGCGACTTGCGCTTGCCACCAGTGGCGCGACGCTTGTGTGCACTATCACGGCTAATACCTTGAAAATTGCAAAAGTAAAGGCACACATATCAAAATAGGAAATTCACAGCGAAGCCAATTGAAATATCAAGAAAATCGTAGCACGCGGTGTTCTTTGGCTCAGACTTTAAATACACAAATATATGCTAAAATTCATATATTTTTATTATTACACATATGCAACGTCAACTGCGGCGTAATTTGTGCGCTTTTTTGTTATTTTTATGCATTTCACAGATGATTTTCTTGATATTTTAACACAATTTGCACTAGCCGACGACTCACCCATGTTCGAGTAAAAAGCGAGAAAGAAAGGAAAAGACACGCACAACCTCGTGTCAAAATTTTTTAGGTTATCGACTGACAGCTATGGGTAGCACTTTGCAGAGTTGCATTTTCAGCAAAATACTGTCCACTTACCCAAAAAAATGTACACTTCGCGTATATCGGCGCTATCGATAACATATATGTATAATTGCAGCTAGCACGAACTAGCAGTTCCACATAAAAGCAACAACAACCACCTTTTTCTTTCGATGTCGGTGAAAATATGATATATCGATGAATTTATTACATCCCTACTGTACATGAACTAGAAAAATTTAACCCAAGCCAACTCGGAACAGCATAATTTGTTGATTTTGCGCGTACTAGTGAATCAGTGATCAAAACAATAAACAACAAATGTAACCATGGTTGGCCGGAATGCCAAAGCGCTGTCACATTTTCACCGCCTTACTGAATATATAGTGCAATGTAAGCACTGCGATAAAACACTGTCATCAAAACACACATCCTCTAATTTGACGCGACACCTAATCAGGAATCACAAGCTATTGGCGCGAGCAATATTTGCCGGCGATGAGGGAAAAATGTTAGCAGAGCTCAGAGAAGAGCTAAATGCACCAGATCCGGAACCAGACGTACACATAGATGCCAATTTAGGTGAGCGGGAAACTAAAACTGCTGTACGCACCATCATTGACAACCAACACCATGCTCGCCAGGAGCAACATCATCAAACCGAACGCAATAAAGTTATAGGTAAAAACAATAAGCTGTGGGCGCATTTTGTGCGCATATCCGAGTTTATGGCCAAATGCAAGCATTGCAGCAAAACGCTGTCCTCGAAACATTCATCGTCCAACCTGATGCGCCACATCATTCGGCGGCATCATAATTTGTCGAAGAACCTGAGCTACTCACAACACAGCCTGATATCGCCAAAAAAGGAGCTGATACAACCGGAGGATCGAAGGCAGGGCGATCCATTGGAAAAGGTTGACTTTGACGATGTGGACAGTATCATTGAGAAGGTCACGGATCACATGGACGATGAGGTAAGGCATAAATAGAATGGAAACCATGTCATACACTGCGATTGCATATTGTTTGAAGTTTACATCGGTGTCGCTACAGGAACCCTTCTACGAATATGTTGTGGATAACTCAGACGTCATGGTATCGCGACACTGTGATGATGATCCTTCGAATATGGCCCACTCACTGGACCATCCCGGCGACACGAACTCAATGGGAGAAACAACCACGCAAATGGACGAAAAGCTGAAAGCAGAAACAATTTATTATAATGAGATGGCTGAATTGGCAAGAGCGAAGCGGCGATTAATTGATCTACAGACAAAGAAACTTTTACTTGAAATGAGTGTTGTTGACACCAACTGAATGGGAGCGTCTGACAGGGCTCCTTGCACACGATTAATTTGTTATTTATGATTAAATAATTATGGTCTATGTAACAATTTGAAATACAATTACATTATGCTTAAAGATTAAAAGAAAAAGTCAGTAGTATTAGTACAAGGATGTTAAAGCCCTGGCAGCTAGCTAACATGTTGCTGCTCCTGTGCCGCTTTGAGTTTCTCTATTTCCATCCGTTCCTTGAGTACCTGTTGAGCTACTAGAAACTTTTGCATGCGATAGAAGCCAGCCTTCTCACTAAAATACATCGCTTGCTGCCGTAGCAGATCCTCCTTTAGTTCACGCATAATCGGCGAATCGTCCGCCTGTATTGTTGTTGTCACAAGCTGGGCATCGGTACTGTCATTGCTGTAATCGGAAACAACATTTTCGCCAATCTACACAGACAATGTGTTAAAATCGATATTCTTTATGGTTATGAAATGTTCACCAACCTCTTCGATATTCTGTAAATCCTCATCAATTTCAATTATATCATCGTAGATCGCATCCTCAGCTATGGGATTTGATAGCTTTGCATGCTCGCCGTGTTCCCCAGCAGCTGCAAGGTGATCATCAGCAACAACTTCCGTATAGAGAGCGGCAAACGCTTCATCCTCCTCTTCCGTGGGCGCGAAATCCTAAACAATAATAACTCATATATAAATTGATCTACTAAATATATATAGTTGCTGGCATTGACATACTTCAGTTGGTTCTCCGCGCATTGCTGCGCTATGAACCTTAATCATGTGCTTGCTTATGACATCCTCCAGATTCTCGGCGTGCACAAAGTGCTCATCGCACATTTGACACTTGGATACACCTGGATCGCTAGTGGATTCGCAGAACGAGAAAAACGAGTTATCGTCGACTTCAAATGGCTCAGCTTTGATCGATCCAATTGATTCTTGGGCGTTCCACACAATATTATGCATACGATGCAGATGTCGCTGCAGGTTACTTGTGCCCTGATACGATAGATTCTTGAGGCAAACGCGACAGCGTACTGTGTCATCTGAAATGCGTGTGATGTATCGCCAGACGAGGCTGCCGCTCACATTGTTCCTACGCGGGTTTTCATTCGTGCTGGATGTGGCTGCTTCTTGTACCCTATCACCCCTGGACGCATCTATTTTCACCAGCGACGTTTCGTCTATAATTCCGTGCCGTCGTTGCAGATGCGTTATGACGTTGGCAGTGCCGTGGAATCGCATGCGACGATTGCATATTAAGCATAGGACTGTATCATTTGTCAGCTTCTCGCAATGATTCCACACATAGCTGGAGGCTTTGCGGTCCTTCTTTGATGACTGTTCCAGGGACCAACGCGCATTAATGGGCATTTGTTTGGCCTGAAATTAAATAGGTTTATCCTAAAGAATCATGTGCTATAGTTAGCTATACTCACAGCCTCCTCCAGCTTTTCAGCGTGCATGCGTCTCAAATGTTTTGTTATGTTGGAAGTATTGCCCCCGCCAAAATACAAGACTTTTTTACATATGTGACACAGAGCTCGCTTTTCATCCAGCTTTGTGCAAAAGTTCCAAACGAAGCTGCGATTTGGGCGACCCTTCTTTACTGTATCTTGTTGATTTGCCTGCTATGGAATGAAGTGCAATAAAACATATAAAAAAAAAAACATAATTTTAGATTTCACTAACCTCCACAAGGCCATGGACTGCTTGTAAGTGTCTGCTAAGATTAGCTGTTTTGTTAGTAAACGTTTCGTTGCATACCGTACACCTAAACACATTCGTGTGGTCAGGCACTGGACTAAAGAACTTCCATACGAAACTCTGACGCTTGTGTATTGGTAACAGAGGTGTTGTGTTCAGGGTCTCCATTGCTTCATCGACTTCATGGTCGGGTATGGAATCGCTGTCTTCGGACATAATTTTGCCTGTTCAGCTCTAATTTATATACAATGATTTTTCAACTGATATAAAAATATTTACAATTTCTGTTCTAGTCTTCCCTCGTTAAAAATCTAGTAGAGCCCAATCGGCTTGTTTTTTTTTTTTTCATAAAGTTCGATAACCAATGCTAGATAACTGGTTCGCAGATGAACTGATTCGTTGTATGTTAAAGTTACCCACTCTGTAGCAAAAAATCGTCGTGAAATCGAAAATATCACATCTCTAACAGCAACAACGCACTTTTCAGTCGCATCGTTGAAAATTCTGTCGCATCAATAAAATTAAATGGCTAGTTTTTCCCCAAACCAATTGCGCCACTGCGCGCGGTTTACGGGAACTGCTTGCACACCCGAAAAGGAACAAAAATTACGTGAACAAATCCACAGCGAACTGGCCAAAATCAAGTACTGCAGCAATCCCACATATTCGTGCAGTTTGATGCGCCTTGACGGCTATGAATATTGTATTCGACATATTCTACGCGATCCACGTGCCAATTACCGCCAGTGCACCCACGTCTTTCCAAATGGACGCAAGTGCGCCAATGCAGTACCCAAGTTAGATACCAAAAAGGAGCAAATACTCACCACTCTCTGTTTCGAGCACAATCGACAGACACAGCTACAAAAGACGCACTTATCAGTGGGTCGCTTGCGTAGCCGCGTCGAGACCAATGAGACGCTCCTGAACAGTCTATCGCATCATGTGAACGTCGAGGACATAAAGCCGGAAGTGTACAAACCAGATCCGGATGATGATGAAATTGACGTTGTGTCGCCGCACGTGATGCCATTTGGTGAGTATTGGAAAAACCGCTTATTTTTCAGTAAGAAATCTTAATACATATCATATACAGTGCTAAATTAATGTTGTGCAATTTATTAACATATTTCATTTATCATTTCTCTTACAGTCAATCAGGATCATACTAATGCCATTCCACAAGTTGTGGCCAGCGTGCGTAAGCGGTGCCGCATATTGGATTATGCCTCTGATAGCTCCAGCAATGATGGGGATCCGCCATGTTTGAGAAATACTGCAAAAGATTTGGAGTTCTTCGAATCTGATTATGAGAGCGTAGACTCTGAGGAGGATGATCCGCTCAAGTTAGTCAATATACATTGCTTTATTAATAGGCGTATTAAATGAACTCTCATTTGTAGGCATGCAGGTGTCTACACACGTGCAGAGGCAGTGCGTCTGTCAGAGATGAAACTGATCAAACTGCAGGGCTTGTATCGCGAACAGATAAACCATTTGCAGCATGTATTAAAGCAGCGTCGCCGTATCTATTTGCAGGATATTAGACGCGAGCGCGAAACCTACTGTAATTTATCAATATGCTCAGGCTTAATCGACAACTATTTTAACAATCCTACCTTTTTAGGCAGCATTCATGACCAGCTCAAGGACACTCCGCACGAGCGAAAATTGTATGAGCAACTGAAAGCGCTGAATGGCTATCACCGGCGACAAGGAATGGAAGCGGTGCTCTACAAGAAAATGAAAGAGAAACGAACACGCGACACTCTGGTCTCAACAAAGGCCTCCAGTCAGCCGAAGTGCATATTCACCGAAGGTGGCGTTAAGTGCGGCGAACGCACATTGCCATGTTGCAAGCATTGCCGCAAGCATATACTCGAGGATAAGCGTCAAGTGTTGTATCGCGCCTGTGGCGTTGAGCGAAGTGGCGTCGTCTGTCAAGAGCCCGTTGCTAGCATTCTCGAGGACTCGACATGTGTGCTGCATTTGAATGTGGCGCCGGCCAAGCGCCAGTATATACAAAAGGTGCGTTAATTTAGAGGCTGAGCCTGCAAATACCTAACAACCAATACCACTACCAATAGCACTACCTAGAACACTAGCACTAAAAGCATAAGCCAACATGCGCCTACATTTTTGTAAATACTAATTGCATAAACATACCACATAGACACCACTCAATTCATACAGACATCTTAAAGACACATAGAATTAGTGGTTATCAATTGATCGAGCTGCAATCTGTATTGACATTGACTACTGGTAGCTCCAACATTTATACACATATACAAATTTATAGTATAGTATAGTCCTAGCTAGACATACATACATACTTATATGTAAGTATTTCGTAGCGTTTAATGAACAAAAAGCTTGTGATCAATTTTTTGAATAAAATACCGACATCTCATCCCCCCCTCCCCCTCCATAGTTTTATGAAGCGCCGACCATTCCGTCGATCGAAAGTATATTTACGAGTGGCGGCAGTGATGCCTTGAATGGTGAAAATGAACAGATCGATGAGTCCATTGACGATGGCACTCAGAGCGATCTGTTGGAGTTGACGAATGGTATATTTGGTTTTGATGATGATACCGTCGAAGATTTGGCCAATTCAATTGATCAGAATTATGCCTTGTTACTTGATATGGACTGTAATGAGATGGGGCTGGGGTTCGATGATCCATACTTAACCGACAATAGCGTTATTTTTGAGAATCAAGATCAACTTTCCAATGCAGACGATGCAGCATCACTCGAAGCACTTTCCAATGAAAACTCCAATCAAAATCCCATTCAGAATGATCAGAATTTTGAATATAATGAAACAGAGAGTGACATGTTGAACATACTCGAAGGCATTGAGCATACGCCTTGGTTCGATGCACTTCTCAACTAATTGAAATTGAATCATTATTAACTGCATGTACATTTCTAACATCTTTCATTAACAACATTCACATGTTGCGCAAATAATTCTAATACGCGTCAATTATCATTTACAGAAATGCGAATCTGAGACCGAGGACGAAGAGCCGTCTTCCACTACAATTAAGCGCGACATCAAAAAAGAGGATACGAAGTTAGAGGCAAATAGTTCTCTCAACATAACCACAGCACACGGCGAGCACAATACGAAAAATAAGATTAAGAATAAGTGAAGCCTTGAAGTGCGTATTGGCCGGGCATATAGTCAAATTTTACATATATATTTGTCTCTAATTTAATAGTTGCTAAATGTTTTATGTAATTAGTCTTAAATTGTGTTTTATGAAATACATATACGTGTTTAATTGTTAGCTGAAAGCTCGTGTTTAAATTTTGATTAATGAAGCAAATATATCGTTTTAGCTCGCATCTCTAATAAACAGGGTGTTTATAGACGTACACCCTGTACATGCACATAGCCTTTGCATTAGCCAAATGAATTATTGTTTATAATGTTGACTCTTTTTTTTAATAAGCTGACTTGAAGTTTTTCAGTAAAATTATGCGGCGCCACCTGCAGCTAAGTATCAAACAGGTATGACAGATAATCAAGATTCATCAATTTATTTAACATAACGAACATTTTAGCTAACTGCCAATTACATCAATGGACAATTGTCACCGCTCTCGGTAACGGAACATGCGCTGGCGGAGTCCTCTAACCTGAAGACCCTCAATGCCTTTGTATGTATTGCAGCCGAGCAGGCGCTGCAGCAAGCAAAGGATTCGACGCAACGATATGCTGAGCAGCAACCGCTTGGCAGCCTGGATGGTGTCACTGTAGCTATAAAGGACAATTTCTGTAGCAAAAATGTAGCTACAACGTGCGCTTCGCGGTAAAAAGCATTCGATTTGGTTAACTGGTCTTTTATTTATTATTGTTAATAATAATGTTACAGCATGCTAAAGGATTTCGTGCCGCCCTACGATGCAACTGTTTGCGCCCGTTTAAAAAAAGCCGGCGCGGTTTTGCTGGGCAAGACGAACATGGATCAGTTTGCCATGGGCGCCGGCACGGTGGACTCTATTTATGGGCCAACTAAGAATATTTGGAGTGAGTCCTTCACTCAGGACAACTGGAGAATAGCAGGCGGCAGTTCTGGCGGCTCAGCATCAGCTGTTGCAGCTGGTTTATGTTATGCGTAAGTTTTTTTTCGACTTGTTTACATTTTTGACTCATTCTAACCTCAAACTGCTTAGCAGTCAGAGCAACTGAAAAACTTGCGTATTTTTTGCGTAATTCATGTTTAAAAGCAAAGATTGTCACCATATGTGTTCGTGCCGAAATATGTTCGTTTATTTACGCACAGGAGACGCGTTCCCGCTGTGGCCAACAGCATTTTCCATTACATAACATTCGCTTACAAAACAAACTAAGGGTTAGTTCACTAATTGTTTAAATTATAATTTCCGTTTGGCCGAGATCCTCGTCCGATGGTAGCACAATATTGGCGGGATCCACATAGTTAGGGCTAATCAAATCGACGCCTGCCTGTTCGCGGCGACGTAACTCCAAAAAGCCCTCGCGCTGTGCCCAGTTGCGCATCTGCGTATCGGGCAAATACGACCAGTAGAATGTGCCCCAAACAAGGCACAATGTGACAGCAAAGAAGAATGTCGATTTTGTTGCTTTGCGATCTTCGGCTTCATTTTTGTAATCAAAGCCGTAGCTCATCCAGTTCTTTGGGCTGGGATTGGCAAAGTCTTCGGTTGTAACGCTGGTTGGTGCTGCAACCGTTTCTTCTTTCTTGGTGGAAGTTTTGATGCTGCGGCACAGGCGTAGCGTTGCTGCCTGGTTTAGTGCTACGGAACGCTGCAGCGCCACGGCGCGGCTGGTAAGGCGAAAGAGCGCAGACATCGCTTCAGTACGCTAAAAATTATTCGCAATTTCACGTAAATATTTTACTTTTGCGTTTGCTTGTGGCGCAGTGTGACCGTTTCACAGCTGTCAGCTGTGCAGGTGTCAAACAAAAAGGTCAAGCGATAAATCGATAGATTCCTTCAACTGTACGTTTATCGATAGCTACTATAGACGAATATCGTGTTAGTTTCAAATTAATTTCTATTCATTCTCATTGCAGTGCTATTGGATCTGATACAGGCGGGTCAACTCGCAATCCTGCTTCGTACTGTGGTGTGGTGGGTCTAAAGCCAACGTATGGCCTGTGTTCTCGCTATGGTCTCATACCGCTCGTTAATTCAATGGATGTGCCGGGCATATTAACGCGATCGGTTAGCGATTGCGTTGAGGTGCTTAATGCAATAGCTGGACCGGATCCATTGGATTCGACAACAATACGAAAGCCATACAAAAAACTGCTATTGCCCGAAGTTGATCAAATTGATCTAAGCTCTATCCGCATTGGCATACCCAAGGAATATCACTGTGAAGGACTGTCCAGCGAAGTCCTGGAAACCTGGTCTAAGGTGGCTGATTTGCTGGAAAGCGCAGGAGCCAGTGTGCGACAGGTGTCGTTGCCTCACACCGCGGCCAGCATATTCGTGTACTCCATACTAAATCAATGCGAGGTATCGAGCAATATGGCGCGCTATGATGGCATCGAGTATGGACATCGTGCAGCCGATGAGCGAAGCACGGAACAGCTCTATGCTCAGTCTCGAGCTGAGGGCTTCAACCAGGTGGTCAAGACGCGCATATTAACGGGCAATTTTCTGCTGTTGCGCAAAAACTATGATCATTACTTTGAGAAGGCGTTGCGTGTGCGTCGCTTGATTGCCGAAGATTTTGGCAAAGTCTTTCAGTCATCCACATCCAACGAGCAGGTTGATATCTTGTTGACGCCAACAACGTTAAGCGAGGCGCCACTTTACAAAGATTTTGCCGCGCTCAGCAATCGTGATCAGTGCGCGGTGCAGGACTTTTGCACTCAGCCTGCCAATATGGCAGGGATCCCAGCTGTCTCCATACCCATAAGATTGTCCAAAGCCGGCTTGCCGCTTAGTCTGCAGCTAATGAGCAATAATTTAAATGAACAGCTGCTGTTAACTGTGGCACGTTGGATCGAGGCACAGGTGGAATTTGATTGTTTAGAGAGTTTACAGCGACATGCGGAATTCGTATGAGCTTAAAAATAAGCTTTAAATACAGATTTCATTTAAAGCTAAAGGAATTTGAACTTTATTTTATTTCAAAATGGTTTTGGTTTCATTTCACAGTCAAAAATACGATGTGGCGCGTAAATAGTTAAAGCGGGCCATATTCATTTCGATAACGAAAATAATATCGGTTAATCGGCACTTTTATTTAGCAGTCTGGCAACGCTGAAGCGATGTCTTGTGAAGCTAAATGTGCGGATTTAATACAAATTCGAGGTCCAACTTTACGCGGTTTAAGAAAATGTTCAAGTTGTGGTGCTATAAATGGGAGCCGTGCGCTCTTTTGTCGGAATCTGACGTGTCCCCAAAATAAAAACCTACTCGACGGCGTGCAGCTAGTGTGCCAGCGCGCCGGCTGTGCTATCTTTTCGGTGCGAACCAAAGAACGGGATCCAGAGGCTCAGCCTCGAAATTTTGTATTCATTGAGGATGTTACGTTGTCGTTGCAACCGAATGCAGCCGTTGTCTCCAGCAAAGCTGTGTGCTATGTGGATGCTTGCAAGGCGGACAAGGATTGCCGGCACATTAAAGCCTGTCGTGATGGTCAGAATGAGATGCCCATGGCGCAGGTGTACACTGTGTCACGTGAGGTACTCTGGAATCTAAACATTACCGTAGAGCAAAAACAGCAGCTCTGGCAGCTGTATAAGTCGGCCGAGGAGCAGGACCACTGGCCGGCAGTGCAGCGGCTAAATGCAACAACTTTTGTGGTAAAATGCCAACGTTCGAACACGTTTCCAGCGGCGCATCTGCATGTGACGGCACTCGCCAATGGGCTCTCCACAAAGAAGGGCACCTATGCGTGCGCCTGTCGCAAGCTGAAGATTATTGTAGAGCCAGACAACTCGCTGGTCATGCAGGATGAAATATGTGATCATTTGCTGCTCGTGCTTGCCGGCATACTCAGCTCGCCGCAGGGCAAGACGATCTATGGAAATTTTACGAAGAGCCTCCAGACATTTTGGATGCCCGATAAGCTGGAGACGCCTCTGGGTGAGGCCACACACGACGATTTGCGTCTCAGCTTAAGCATAATCCCAAGCGGCGATGTTGATCTCTCCGAGGACATATACATCTTTGACGATGAATTCTGTGTGGCAGACACGGATGTAAGTCTGCTGCAGTAATAAAAATCTCTCAATTTAGTATGCCTCGATCTTACAGCTGCTGCCCATGCCGGAGGAGCTGTCAGATATTATTTACGATATGGACACGACGCCTGTGGCGCACAGCGCCAGCAACAGTTGCGCACCCAACGATGCTCAGCTCTTGTCGAACTTTGATATATACGCTGAGCAGCAGCAGGATCAACACCTGGAGCTGACCGATTGCAATATTGAGCTCATGGATCAATATCAGCTGACCGATCAGATCGATTTGTGTAGCGATGATATTGAGCTGCCGTTGGTCAGCGAACCATACAACATCCTGGCGCCTCAGCCCATCTTTACAAAGGCACCGCCAGCAGCCGCCAATCAACTGCCCGCCATAGAACTGCCCACGATTGCGGTCGTCAAGAAGTCCGCCATCAAAGCATCCGAAATTGTGGATGAGGTCAAGACACGCAAGCAACCGCCACTACCAGCAAAACGTGCGCTCATTGTGAATGAGCCTGCAACAGCGATTGAGTCGGTGGGCGTGGCTGTGCAGCCAGCATTGGCATACGAGGCATGGCTCGACTATGTGATAGAGCTGCTTAACTCAACCATCGAACCAGAGCCTGCACCTCAGCAGGCAATTAGCACGCGGCAAATGCTTCAAAGCTTTCATGTGCACAAGGTGAGAGCTCTTACGCAGTTGTAAAGTGGACCATAAAATAATTTAATACTCATGCATTTTAGGAAACATTCTCGCACCTAAGCAAGAGCTTCAGTGCTGGCATCAAGCGTCGTCCCTTGCATCAAGTGGCAGTCATTGACTCTGGCAGGCACAAAGGTCTAAGCAAGTATGTCTGGCACTTCAGTGCTTCGCACACGGTGAAGCGCATCTTTAGCACTCGCAATGTATGTTTAAGTATAAAAGAAACTTTAAGCTGACTACGAATAAATTTGTTTATCTTTAAACAGCTCAACTTGCAGCTGGAACGATGCTTTGAGCGCCATGCGCTTGGACACTTTGTGCCATATGTGCGACAGACGCCAACACAAACACCTGCGCAGGGCAGGCAACGCCCGGTGCATGCCAAACTGCGGCTCTATATGGTTAAAATGCTCTTTGATGTCGAACAACAGGTGAAACTGAGACAAGAAATAAAATATATAAATAAGAAATATCAACTCTTAATGCGCTTATGCTAATGGAATCCTTTACTTGCAGACTAAAAGTGGCTTATATATTTACTGGATACCTGATGTGTTGCCACGCAGCAGCTTTGGCCAGATGGACGTGGAGTTCACGCTGCAAACCAGGACTCCAAATTAAATGTGCGTACTCTTTAGAATTTGAAATCAGATGTTCTTTATTTATATTTCCATTCAGTTTAGTTTTATAAGTTTCTGTGTTTTGTTTTTCTTTGCCTCAATAGCAACTTTTCATTAGCTTATCCATAACTTAGGTGTACATAAACTTATATTTCCATTCAATTTTCTTTTGTATATCAAGATACCTTTTCTGATCGCTACTTGAAGCGTTCACATGGCTATTTTGCTGCACTCGTTTTATTTTATATTACTTGCTTTTACTTCACATTGCTGTTCTACTTTATGGTTTATTTTGCTTCCTCTTGCTGATGATCTACTCTGTAATTCCCTTTTAAAAACTATGGGCTGTATTCACGTCTGCCATTCGCTTTATGCTTAGCTCTAAAATCGTGGGTTATGCTTAGGTTAGATTTTCGCTACATTTCAGCTTTCTTACTAAACTGTATTTTAGTTTTTATATCAATATTTTCTTCTTTTTTTTTTTTTGTGTGATCTTTTTTGTATTTTGAATTTTTTGTTGTATTTACTTTAATACGCTTAAGTTTGACATTCATCACATTTATAAATTGCATAACACCGTCAATTAGATAATATATATATATATATATATATATTAATATATGATTTGTGAAGGTAGTTAGTCTTGGAAAGGTTTCCTTGCTCGAGAAGTGTGTGCAGATTTTTACTTGTTATTTAATTTTAAATATTTTTTTTTCTTAGTTTTGTTTGGTTGTCTTTGTTTTTCTTCTTTTCGCTTCACATTGGCTGTCTAATTGCCACGCCTTGTTTTTGTCAAGAATTTTGTTTGGCTGTCAATTTACAAATATTCATTCATTCATTTGATTAATAATTTTCATTGTTCTTCAAATAGTACATACACTGTGTATAACTAATAACTAAACTTGTGTTTTATAGTTAAAATGCATTAGTCGTAATTTAGTTTGAAATTAATATGGTTTTACATATATTACAGATGAAGCATTCCGGTTGCTGCCTTTAAGTTATGAGAATTTACAAGCCATCTAAGTTATACATATTCATCTATGTATAGATCGTATCTTAAACATCTTAATTTAAATACAGTGCCCTAGAGTTTGTACGCTCTATAACAAACAAAATTTGAAAATTGGTCGTTAGGTTGAATTGTTTTTTCTTTGTTTCTTTAGGTTTTAGGTTTTCGATTTAGAATTTACTTTTTTACTTCATTTTTCTGCTTCAATAGAGAAATGCAACTTGTGTTTGAGCGAAATAATATAAGAGTTAAGCTATACGATTATACATTATAACTGAACTGAATTGAACTTTTGGTATACTTGAAATCGAAAGCAATTCAAAAGTTTAGATACAATAATAATACAATTTAAACAGTATACCTGCTTAAGATAAAGTGTACAAAAAACCAGTCTTTAAAACATGTTATCAGTAAATATATATGTTTATATATATATATTTATGAACGTTCGCTTACATATGTATACATCTTACAGGACTTTTATCTTGACTCGACTCGAAGCATAAATGTGGGAATTGTGCAGCTATTAAGAAGAGTTCAATTATATACATATACATATATATAAATGTATATATAAACTTGTACAATCCACTGTCTCCTTGAACTCACGTCTTTAGCTATGCCAATTCAATAGTGCACAAACGTATATTATTTATTTATGACTCTGTACAATATGAATGCGGGCATTCGCAGTTGAAACACCCTGTGTTTATTTCTTAGAATTGCATACGCCCTACATTCGCTCACAAAACTTCCTTCATTCATTGTCCAAACAAAAAAAAAATCTGATGAGCTGAGAAAAACAGTTGTCAACAATTTTCAATTTTTCAATATTCTTGTTTTGAGTTTTTCCACATGTATTTATATATTTTAGTAATACTTTGCCTGTGATACATACAATTACTTAAAAACTAAACGCTAAGCAGTTTTTATTTCGTATTTCGTATTTTGTTTGCTTTTGTTTTTTTTTTTTTTTTTACAATATTTATAGCATTGAGAGCCAGTCGAAAAGCTCGCCTTAATTTCTAAGTGCGATTCTACACATAGATATATTTATTTACAATTGTGATGTGCCGTGTGTTTATAACTTTTCTATACGATTTACAGTGATGTAGTTGGTTTTTGAAGTGCTTCGATTAAATTTGAGAAAATATTTCTAGATACCTAGACGGTGACATTATGAATATTTTTGCAAATTTTCTTAAATATTTCATTTTCTTGTCTATTAAATTCGCATAATTTTCGCTACGATTTTTGCGTTTTTTTTTGTTTTTTTTTGTTTTGTTTTCTTCTCTTTTTGAATTTTTAACATTTTGTAATCGTTGTAATAATTGAAATTGAGCGGAAAACAGTTATTGTTAACAGATTGTAGGACGGACATTGAAACAATTTAGCAAACAATATGACAATGTGTAACGGTAACTGGCCTTATATGAAAAAACACCTGATGTGAACTAATTAATTAGAGCATGGCACAAAAAAGTACAACAAAGTTTCCTTCTATAAAAACCTAACTTTATTTGTAACTAAATTAGGGAAATTCCTTAAGATTATTCATTTCATTCTTTCTTTAAATTTAATTTGTGTGGGAACTATTCTGGCATTTTGTGCGTTTAACTACAGTTTAAACATTATTATATTTTATATTCATCAATATAAATATATATATATATATATAAATATAAATATATATACATATATTTATATCAATCATGTGCCTTGACTATTATTTATTTTTCTTTTGCCTGCGACTACTATAAATTTAAGTGAATTTAAATCCTTTCAATATAAATAATTAATAATGATAATTTTTTATTTTTATATATATTAACAGCGATTTACGCCTTGTGGAGAGTTGCCCTAAAAACTCCAAAATATAGTAACTTAAGTAAAAATATAAAATAATAAATAAAAATTTAAATAATTTAAAGGATTCGCTTAAATAAACTAGATAAATGTATACAATAATTAGAATTAGTTTTTAATAATATTTTAAATTTATGTGTATTTATATTTAGTTATATTTATATCATATTTTAGCATTTATAAAATGATCTTTTGTGTTTTACTTTTAATTCGTTTGTTTATTTCTAAGCTACAATATCTAAGTTTTGAGCATCTGTGACTGCTGGATTAAGCGGTTGTTGCAGGTTGTTGTTGTTGTTGTTGTTGCACATGGTTGTTGGTGTTGGTGTGGTTGTCGTTGCAGTTGTTGGGTTGAGCAGTTCATCGACATTCAGGCAGTTGGCATTTTCCAATTGTTGTTGTTGATGCGTGTTGTATTGTTGTTGCAGTTGGGTTTGTTGTTGCATCAGCGCGAGCATTTGTTGTTGTTGATGTTGTTGTTGGACCAGTTCATCGCAATTGACAGCAAGGATTGGCGGCACATCAGCAGAATTGTTAGTAACAGTGGTAAAATTAGCATTAGTATGGGTTAAATCAGTTGTTGATGTTGTTGTTGGTGTGTTGGTGGCGATTGTTGTTGTTGGTGTTGTTGTTGTTGTTGTTGTAGGTGTTGGGACTGTTGTTGCTGTTGCTGTTGGATTTGGCATGTCGTTGCTGGGTGTGGGTGTGATGGATAATGGAGCAACTGTGGGTGGTAACAATGATGAGATGGGTAATAAGCTAGAATTAGTATTTGCTGTGACTGTTGTTGATGGTGTTGTTGTTGGTGTTGTAATTGGTGTTGTTATTACTGCTGCTGCTGCTTCATTTGTTATTTCACTAGCTGTTGCTGCTGTTGCATGAATATGACTAATGAGATTTGACTGTGGCTGTGGCTGTTGCTGCTGCTGTTGTTGTTGCTGTAGCTGTAGCTGTTGTTGTAACTGTTGTGTTTCATGTTGTATTTGCAGCTGCAGCAGCTGCTGTTGCTGCTGTGCAAGCAACAGCTGTTTCTGTTGTTGTTGTTGTTGTTGGTGTTGGTGTATAACATTACCATTGCTGCAAATTTTGCTATAGAGATCCGGCGTGGCCGTTGTCACATCCTCAAATTCCGTGCGCAGCGCCGTGCGCTTCAATAAATTGAGATTGCCTGGCAAATAGGACAGTATATTGTAGATGAGACGTATATCCTCGCTGGAGGTCCAGACGCCCGGCCGCTTATTATGATAGAGCTTCGCATACTGATACACATTCGCCGTATTGCAATACTCCATCTCAATGGACAGCGACGAGATGGCGCAGAAGGTACACGCCTGAGCGCCGCCATATCTGAAAGCAATTTCGAATTGTTAAGGATTATTAAGTCTTAAGCTGGTTGGCCGCTCATGCTCACCTGTCGACCACAACAATCGGCCCATTGCGATAGTCATTGCAGCGCTCATGCACATCGACTATGAAATCGTAGATGCTATTTGGATTGGACATCTCAGGCCAGCTGGGGCAGTGCAGCATTTTGACACTGAGCTCGTAGTCGTCCTGTATGGACTGGATGACAAAGTCGCGGCTCACATAGTCGCTCTTGTTGACTTTGTTCAGGAATTTGACGCGATAATAATCGCTCTCGATGGGCGTGGCCTCATCCGGCCAGAACTGCGCAAAGTTCTGCAATGCAAAAGGATTTTTTTTTGATTCTACTCTCTTTAGGCAGTTGGAGGAACTTACAATATCATCCAGCGAGGAGAGCAGCACAATTGTCTGGGCATTGTGATCCCAGACCATTTGCCAGAAGTCCTTTATCGTGTGCGTCATCGGATGTTGGGTGACAATGAAGTCGCGCAGACGCCGGAAGCCATGTAGCCACGAGGCGTTTATATAATCGCTGCCATCCTCGCCGGGCTTGGGCGTCAGGTGTACACGACTGCCCTCGATGGGGAAGATGGCGCCGCGATTCTTAATCGAGTTCACCTGCTTCATGGCGGAGGCGATGTGAATGTCTTTCGTCTGGAATTGTATGATGTTCTTGTACTGCTGCTCCAAGTAGGGGGTGCAGTTCTTCAGCTCCTCGACTTGTTCCGCTGGCAGATTGGTTTCGCCCGAGGCGATGGCCTCGACGAGGGCATCGTGCAGGAATATATACTGCTCCTCGGTCTGGACAAGAAAGTTGCGCTGGGCGCGTATGTGACGCAAAAAGCCAAAGACATTCACAATCGACTTCTGCTGTATCTGCTTGAGCATGGCGTCCAGGACAATGTAGGTGCCGGTGCGTCCGACGCCAGCGCTGTAAGTGCATCGAAAAGATTCAAAATGAGTCAAGGTCAAGGTGAAAGATTTTGGGTTAACCAACGCTCACCTGCAGTGGACTACGATGGGGCCCGCCTCGGCGGGATTGGCAGCTGAGGATTTCTTGATGAAATTCAGCACGGGCAACGGGTGATCCGGTGTGCCATGATCCGGCCAGTTGGTATAGTGATACTGATAGACCAGTTTCTCTAGATTGCACTGCTTCTTCTTCTTCAACTGAAAAGGAATTTCGTATTGCATTTCATTGGGAGAGGGAAGTGTCTGGCAGCTACCCACCTTAAGATGCTTGATTTGCAGCGTGCGCACGGTGTATGTGGACATGACCTCCTCCTCGACAAGCTTCACCTGTATGACGCCATAGGTCTCGATGCCATCCTTCGGCCAATACATATCGCACTTGCGCCGACCGCGCTCCACCAAATTTGTGATCATGACGATAATGGCAACGCGCTGCTCCCAGATCATGCGCCAGAAACAATCGAAGGTATCGGGCAGTGGACCCTGGGTGCCAATGAAGGCGTGCGCCTTCTGGTAGCCATCAATGAAATTGGCATTGATGTAGTCCAAGTTCTTCTTCTGGCCCGGCGTGGGATGCAAGTGGACGCGACTGTGATCGTCTGAAGAGAGAGAGAGGGGATTTAGAGGAGGATCTTTTATACCCTGGAATTGCTGACTTACAGGCGGTTATGTTTAGGTAGCGATTCTTGCGCTTGTTCTCCGGATGCTGTGAGTGCTCGCAGGCCAGATCATCGGTGACGCACTCGTTCTGTATGGCCTCGTATTCGCGACTAAAACCAATATCCCCGTCCGCATGCAGCGAAGCCACGTGCTTGGCGAACTCATTAACGGGCACCGCCGCTCGTATCTCATCGCCGATCTTGACGGGCACCTCCCAATCCACCTGTGGTGCATTGGGATGATGCGGCGGATCGTCCAAGTAGTAGTAAGCCGCATGGAAGCACTTTCTGCTGAAATAAGTTAAGCCACAAAAGGTCAAGTGTTAATTAATCAAGCTTTTATATAGTATAAGAAATATGGGAAACTTACAGATTATAAATAGAAAAGATTGATTATATAATATGGTTATACGATGTGGGCAGGGTTAACTCTTTGATTATATACAAACTTATACACACGTACTTTAAGATAACGAAGAGGAAAGATTCTACGGAATCGATTGCAAACGGAGTTTTTCTAAATTCTGAACATATAATATGGAAATTTTGTAGATCATATAACATTAAATGTTATTTCTAATACCCAACTCTTTAAATGTATAGAGACATTCGCTTGCAGCTCTACCAAAACTAACTGAAGAGCAAGTAACTAGTCTCATTTCAAGCTGCCACTTTAATTATTGGTCAAGTTCTATGAACAGAGCAGGAGGCTGCGGAAGAGTCCTAGAGTACAGTGAAGCGAGTATATTCAAGCATCAGGCAGCTGCATAAAAGCGTACTTAACAAGTATCTGGAATCAGTAGAAATAGTCGGAAATGGCAGAAATTATGAAACAGCAGGTGTCAGGTGAGCTCAAAGGAATAATGAGGGCATGCCACAGAGGCGGTATTAGGGGAGGAGGGGGCGGTGGATGTTGAGGCAGGAGTAGCTTAAGTAGCATTCAATGTGCAACGCGCTTTTAACTAAAATCAAAATGCATAAATAATAAGCTGCCCGGAAAGAGATAGAGAGAGAAGGAGAAAGAAAGCCAGGAGAGAGAGAGAGAGAGAGAGAGAGAGAGGGAAAGCGAATGCTGAGCCACACTGAAGGACACCCGTTAAGGCTGTGGGCGTTGGGTGCTTTTGGTCAACATGAACGGCATTTAGTTGCAGCGAGGCATAAACAAGTAATTTTTTCTACTCAACATTTAGTTTTTTCTTAGTTTTATTTTGAATGGCAGCTGCAGCTGAAACTTTTGCTACTTTTGGCATTTTGAATACCAATGCAAAGATATTTGAGTGACAACCATCAGCTGCTTCCAGCTGAAGAGCAGCTGAAGTGGGCGTGGCAATGGTTGGGCAATTGCACCTGTGCAAACCACAAATTGAGGTTAGGTTTTTCTAATTGGCTTAAGCAATTAGAAGAAAAATTAATGCCTTGCCGAAAGAGACAGAAGGTCTGTGTGTGTGTGTGCGCGAGCGAGAGCGAGTGCAGGCAAATTTTATATACATTTTCCTTCACAACTTTTAACTATTTCTATTCATGCAATAAGCTTAATATAAAGAATATATAAGAGGAAATCTATGCAAACATCACGACTACAAAAATTCTTTCATAATAATGCAGTTTCAAATATTGAAATGAAATTGTAAATTTTTTTATATTAAGCTATAATTACTATAAAGGGCAGAACGTGGAATTGGAGCGATGTGAGCGGTCTATGATCATTCTCCAAATTCTATTGAATTCGTATAATAAATGTAGTACAAAATGGAATTTATGTGAACAAGCACAAAAATTCTTTCTTAGGTTACTTTTACGCTGGATACAGTTTACATAGCAGCGGATACTTTTCATAGTACAGATATTAATATATATACATATACATAATTTTTGAACAATCTATATTTAATCCATAAAGGCGAAAATATTTTGCGTAAAAAAATATTTATATGAATGAATATGAATGTCAGAGCATTCAATAGCATAAAGCTAATTTTTTTTCTTAACGCCTCGCCCAACTCTATTTTGTTTATAGTATAAATAGTATATATATATATATATATATATATATATATATATATATACATATGATTAATGATAAAAAATTCTGTCAGTTATTTAGCTTTTAAATATTTACATAAACTATTAATTTAAACAACTTTTTGCGTCTGAGAAATTGATGCAGCTCAACTTTATATAAATATATATATATAAATATATAAATATACATATATATATATATATATAAACATGAAATTAATATATCGAGTATATGTTTATCAAGAAAAAACTACTAAAACAATACATAATAATATTATTAGTAATCGTATTTATGATTCTGCGTAGTGCTTAGAAAGTATTTAAGCTTAAACTATTCTTGATTTTTGTTTTCGTGTGTGCCTTTAAGTTATGTATATAGATACATTTTTTCGTATCTTGATATACATATATATGTCAACATGTTTATGTGAATTTTTGTTATTAAATGCCGACGTTGCTATTGCTTGCTGCTGTTGTAGTTGTTTTTGACGTTTACTATTACGCACCAAATATTTATTATAGGAAAAATACATTTATTATAAGCGTAATCACGATGTTTGTAAATCATAAAAAACTAGACACTTACGAACTGTCCAAGTACACATTTAGACATATGTATGTGTGTATGGGTATATGATATGCATATATATTACACATTTTAATTGCTCGTTAAAAGTTTACCGTTTTATTTTTTTGTTGTTTTGTTTTGTCTTCTGCTTTTGTTGCTACTAAACTTTCTGTTACATTTTTAATGTATTTTTGTTTTTCCTACGTTTTTCTCTTCTGCCGACTATAAACAAATCAAATGCACATTTGAACGAAGTTTGATTTACGTGCGATAATTATAGGTCAAGCACCTGTTTGTTATATAAATATCTATTATATTTAGTTACTGTAGGGCTTTGTTCGGGAAATTTTTTTTATGGGTTCAAGCGTTTTACACCTGAATTAACTGTTTTTGTTTTTGTTTTTTTTTTTATTTGTGTTTACTGTGAGCTGAACCTTGAAGTTCAATTACAGCTAAGCTGCATATATTATTAAGTTTTTTGTTTGTTTAATGAATTAACAGAAAAAATATAATTTGAATAGTTTTGTTGTTGCTTAAATGAGGAAGCTAATCACAATAATGACGATTCATGAACGAAGCTAGGGTATTGCTGAGCCGACTATTGTGAATGTCTTCGACTATTGTTTTCTTTTGTCAACTTCCGTTTTGTTTATTTAATTCTTATGCTTTTGGCATCAGTTTCTGTTTCTGTTTCAGTTTCAGTTTTCTCTCTCTGCTCGCTGCGTCTCATTTGTTATGCATTCTTGTTTGTTGACTTTGTTTTTGTCATAAATAGTTGATCGACTGATTCCGTTGGCATGGGGTGGTCGTAACGCCCCCCCACCCTCTGTCACTTTCTATGTAGCCTATGCCTATGCCTATGCCTATGCCGAGTGCTAGAGCGCGAAACTTACGTAAACCAATTTCCACGTTGCGATTTGCGACGTACAAGTGGCGTCGCTGTCGACGGCGACGGTGACAGCGGCGTCGCGCTGCTGCGTCGCTTTTCTCCGCCAGCTGCTGGCATGCTGCTCATAAAGATGATCGTTCAAATGCGCTAGCGTTGGCTCAGCGTCAGCGTCAGCGTCAACGGCAGCGGGGTCGGTCGGTGAGCAAGTGCAGAGAGCTTTGTTCTCTGTCAAGTTAAAATTGCATTGCACTTGTTGCGTTGTCTGTCCGCCTATGTTATTGTTGTTGTTGCTGTTGCTGTTGCACACTTTTATTAACACAGAAAAAATTACGTCATATTGGCAACTGGGCGCGCAGTCGTCGAGGGGCAGTCGCTCTGTCGCCAGGCACTTGCAAAATTATGTAGTACGCAATAAGCGAACACGCACACACGCACTCACTCACTGATTGGTTAGAATGCAAGAGGTTGATAGCAAAACAAAAGAAACTCGCATCGACAGCTTATCGCCGCGATATTTTTATTTCTCTCTCTGCTTTGATAAGCACCGTTGCTTTTGTTGTTGTGCCTATCGCCCCCGCTCTGTGTTGCGCGCGGTTTTTAATGACGACTCTTTGAGGTACGACCCTCGCTCACTTGTTGATCGCGCGGTTCGATTATCAAAACGCGACTGAAAACCCAATTGGCAGCAACAGCTGTATGTGGGCTTAACAGACGCTGTTAGTGTTAAACTCACAATGTTAAGTGCTCTCTTGATCGCTGTAAGCGTGAAAGCTTTGGCCAGCTGTGATAAGATATACGCATTTTACAGAAAAGCTTGCCTACACTCTCGATTTCTTGCTCTGCTCCGCCTCTCTTCGCTGCGCATGTGCCAAGCGATAGTATTTTTTATGGCCTGAACTCATTGATTTTGATTTTGTGAAAATCTATGTAACTGGCAGTATGACGTGTTGCACAGCCCATACATATATTCTTTGTTTATTTGTTATAAATCCATAAAATATTCTCATTAAGATAGGAATATTAGCTAAAAGAGCATAGGGTATCTGCTAGTCGAGTTACTGCTAAATAAAATTCTTGACGAAAAAATGCTTCTGTTATCTCTGTAAATACTTTGCACTCATAAAAAAAATACAATTAGATTAATGTATTGGCTGTCATTAAACTAATTTTTAATGAACAAATCGATAAAGGAATTAATTGCTTTGTTGGGTGGAGTAGAAAAACAATTGCTAAATGGCATTAAGAAAATGAAGGTTGCGCAAGAAAGAGACAAGCGATTTTACGAATAAAATTTCCAAAAGTTACGGCACAAATTCACTGAGGTCTAATAATAATGGAAGTATCTACCGGAGCAAAACTCATGCTGTGAAACCTTACATGCACAAATTTAGTCTCAACATAAGAGCACACTCGTATACATACATGCACACGCGGAACTTAACCCACTTTTAGCCCCAACCTCACCTGCACACTCAACTCACTCGCTGGCATGCACGTGCTTCTAATATTTTTGACTCTGCTAGAGCGACAACAACAAAAACAACAAAAGCTTGCCCCAAAAAGTTGCGCATACGAAGCCAAAACAATTTCTTGGCAAAATTTGGTATTATTTTTATTTTTTTTTTTTTCTATTTTGGGGGTAGCCGAAAGGCAAAAGTTGGCGGAAAAACTCGACGCCTGACCTCGTCGCACACATGGGGCACGGACACGGGGCAAATAAAGTTCTTGCCGCAAAACAATGTTGCCAAACTGCATAAAATATGAAACTACTAACAACAAAGGGGGCGAGTGAGCGGGCAGCAAGACAGAGTGAGAGAGACAGCTGTATGCATAGATGTGTGTAATTGTGGGACAAAAGTTTTCTCATTTTTGTTGCCCTTCTACTCTTTTTTTTTTTTGCCTTTTCGCTCTCTTTTATATGCGGCGTCAAAATGTAAATAAAAATTGTTGTTATCGTTGACATATTTTTGTATCGTAACCAACAAATTCTTCCAATAAAAATTTCTCAAGTATTCTATTTTTCTTTTATTTTTGTTATTGTTTTTGTTGTTTTTCTTTTTTCTGTGGCATCAGCAAAAAGTCAAAGTTGAGATTTAAACTGTAGAGGAAAGTAATTTTTGCAAAAAATTGAGTTAAACACACGCAAAAAAATATTTTATGAAAGGAGTAAGCGAAATAAGTGAGAGGAAGACATTGGGCGGTGAAATATGGTGAGATGCGAAATACTTGTTAAACTGTGGTTATTAATAATAATATTAAAATAAACTATAATTTTTAAACTACTTATTAAAAAAATATTTCTAAGCTAGGCATACATTTATTAAAAAATTTTGTAATTAATCACAAATCGTATCTGTACTACTTTTGGCGTTGGAATTTTTATTAAAGATTCAGTCTTAAGTATTCGGGTTCACATAATTTTGCTAAATTTCCAGTTATGGTTGCTTAACGCTAACAATTTTTTTTTAACGATCTCAGACAATCTAATCTTATATAAAATAATAAACATACTAACTATGCCTCAAAATAGTTTATACATTTTCCATTATGAGTTTCTAAAACTGTAATCTAAACTACTGAGTAGGATTATTAGTTTATGTGTAGATAGTATTATCAATTTTTTCTTGTTTGTTCCTGCAGCTGTTATCTGCGGATCTAATGAATGAACTACTTAGCCATGACAGACAAATACCACTAAATTACCTATATTTTTGGCACTACCCGAAGGTAAACCTTTTCCTTTTCTAATGCCTATTTACTTGATTTTGTTTCTATTTATTTATATATATTATTTTTTTTTGCTTTTTGTTTATTCGCACTGAAAGGGAAATTGTGGAAATTCATTTTGTTTTGTTTGTTAAATAAAATATAATTTTTTCCGCTCTAAAACGCGAAGCCGGCCTGAAAAATGGTTTCACAGCCTGCCTGCTGCGATGGCCAGCCCAGCCCTTAAAGCGCCTTTTCTGCAATCCTTTCTATTTATTGCGTCCTTAACTTTTCCACAGTATTTGTAAAAAATAAATAAAATGGCATTAATTTGTTAGAAAACACAAGTGGATGGGGCTGACTGGAGGTGGAGGTGGAGATGGGGGTGCTTGGGGTTGGGGTTGGCAAAGGCGAGCGGCAACTTTTATTTGACATATTCGCGGGAGCATGAAAAATGGCATAGAGAGAAAAAAAATAAATAAAGAAAGAAAAGTAGAAGTAAAAATTTTTCATTGAAGTTAAAAATGTTTCGCATTTTCTTTATGGCGCTTAGCAGAAGGGGACGTGGCCGTGTGTGTGTGTGAGTGTGAGTGTGGGAGAGTGTGGCAATACCGTTATACAGTTATACCGTTGCCCGGGGGCCTTTGCTTTGTGCGAAATTGGGTAAAGCTGCCAACGGACGGGTTAACCACTCTCATATTTAATAAAGACTTTAAGTAACTTGAAACTCTTTTGCTTGTCTTTCGTTCTATTCCATATCGTACCGTTCCATTCAATACTGCATCGTGGGCGTTCCACGTTGGGTTTGTGTGGCGCTTCGAATTTTAATTAACATTTCTAATGAATATGCGGGCCCCGCGCCCGCTCCTTGGGCACTCGGAATTGGTTTCTGGGTATTTCCTTTTTGCTGTTTGTTTTCCCATTCACTTCGACTTGGACTTGGGTTTCAAAGGATGCGCAAATGAAACGTGAATTTCGACTGGACAGTTCTCTCTGATGTCATTTGTTATGCTTGTGTGGGCTAGCCATAAACAAGTTAACTTTTTAACGACTTATAAAATCTAACTGTACTTAATTGACTCATTACCGCTAACTGTGCCTAATTGCTATTCAGGCGATCTGTCATGAAGGCAACTTCTAAATGGTTTCAGGCAGTAATAAATAGAATATGAATTTGATAATATTATTTATTATCTTTTTATATCTCACTTATGATTTATGAAATGGATATTAATATCTAAAATATGTTGTCTTCAAGTACAAATTCTTAATAATTCAGAATTCTATGTAAGTTTCGACACTGAAAATGTTTTTATTTCTGTTTTCCCTTTCATTAATCGAAAGGGAGCGCACCAGAGTTCGGCTAATGCCTCAGCTCTGGACTAGCTAATCCCTTGAAATACTTTCTGCCTCGTTGCAGTCACAGTTCGACGTCCCGTTGCGCTTGCTGCCTCACTATAATAGATATATTTGCTCGACAGACATATAAATATATAGATGTATATATATTTAGGTCTTGTTGATCTTTTTTGGCTAAATTAAAGACGAAATAAAAACATTTTCATCTGTGGCACGCACCCGAAATAACTCTGCCTGCTGTGTGGATGCAACATTTGCGCCCAGTCGGCACATTGATTTGTGGTCTCGCCTATTTTTAAGGCTTGCTGCGCTGCGGGTGTGAAAGTTGGGCTGGGGTGGCAGTGCTGGGGTGGACGGGTTGGCAAGTGCGTGTGCCGAGACAGCCTATAAACACTTGCACTGCTGAGCACTAGACGTGCTCTACTCTATACGCTCTTCAGCAAAGTGCTAAACAGACATTTGATGCTATCTTCTCTTTGGATGTTTAAGAAATGTTAATATATTAAAATTATTAGAAAGGTTAAAGAGTTGAACCTTTAAAATGCATTGAACAGTCTATCTCTATACATATAAAAATTATTTAACGATTTATCTCTATACCTAAAATTAATAATAAATTAAGTCAGCTTAAGAATTATAAACATCACATTTGGCAGCTAGACTCCAGCTTAAATCAAAGACGACTTTTGGCAAGCAGCTGCTGAGACTTACAGTCTAAGACTTCAGAGTATTGTCTAGTCGTGCATACCTCACTGCCAAGTTTTGTATTTTTATATATTTTTAGCTATTTTGGGGGCAGCACGCGTCGCGGCCTATTGCAGCTGCACTTGCTATGCTTAGCATTTCGAGTTGGGCTGAAGTTTAGCTGAGTGTAAACATGAAGCGCCACTTACCTCCACAGGAAGAAGGCCATGACAATCAGAACGATGCCAAAGCAGCTGAATATGATGCCCACCAGGACGGCCAAGTTGTAATCGTTGTGCGATTGTCTCAACAGTGGCTGCAGCTTCTCACAGTTCGGCTGCAATTGTATCTGAAAAAGGAGAGCAAAAAGTCAAGTTAGGGTTGATTCATCTGTGCTCAGGGTGGGGATGTTGTCTTACAGAGCGTCTGAGATTTATGTATTATGCCTGCAGCTGACGCGGCTCAAAGACGCGCCCCCCATGCGTGTGATTATGTGTGTGTGTGTGTGTGTGTCTTGTGTGTTATGCAAATATGTGTTTGACTGCGTTGCCTAAGCAAGTGCTAAGCTTTTTTATTGCTTTTTCATAATGTCCCTTGGCTTGTTTTGCCACATACTTTTGTTATGTTTTAAGCAACAACTAGCCAAAGGAAATAGGCAAAATTTTAAAAAAATGTCTGCCCCAGGCGCTAACTTTTGGGTCACCTTCTGTTTATGGGTTAGGTCTTATCAGTTTTCTTGAACAATTCCTAAATCTTAAAGCATCGTAAAAAGATAGTCGCTCATAGTTTAAATTCTCTTTTCTGTGGATTATTTCTCTGATATATAATAACAGATACATAAAGTCATAGGTCACTGAGCTTATTCATATTACACTGTTTGACAAATTTAAAGATTTCTTATGACACTTTATATAATTCTATATAACTTAAAAAAAAGAAGAAAAATGCTTAAAAAATATGTATTAAACATCTACAAATTTAAAAAAAATTTGTTTTTTATACTATTCTTTTATTGCGTTCCAATCTGACGAATTAAAGATAAAGATAAATAAAAATGTATCAAAATAAATTTTGAGGATCTACAAATATAAAAAAAAATGTAATTTTTGTTTTAAGCGTGATCCTGTAACTATATCTTCTATAAATATAAAAAGACGTTAGCAAACTTACAAACATTACCCAAAATGCTTTTCACATGTTATTTGACTCAACAACTTTGTTAAGTATAGAAAGATTTTTTTTTTGGGACTTTCTAGCTCTGCCGTAAATAACTTATAGTCGAAGGTATATTATAAAGCTGCCATGCAAACAACCAATCGACTACACTACTCTGCCCTGGATCTACTAAGATTCTACAGTCGCCTAACTCCTGGAGTTTTTCTTCTTTTGTGGCTTTGCCTTAATGCAAACTAAAATGAAAATAAAAATATTTCCTATGTGTCGTTTGTGGACTTAAATAATATTTATTTAAGCAACATTGTGTGGCTTGTGCGCTTAAGCGGAAGCGAAGCTGGAAATGCAAATGAAAATGGCAGCAGTTGAAAGAAAAGCGCCGGCGGAAGCGCAGCTTGTAAATGTGGCCAAAAGGTGGAGCCACTTGAAATGCAGAAATGCATTATATGGAAAATGCACAAGGAAACCCAAGGAAAAATAACAGAAGCGAAAAAATGGCAAAACCAAATACGGAGACTGCGCTGCTAATGAGGGCGTGACAATCCGGCGAACCGCCAGCCGCCCAACGCCCACCGCCCAACGCCCAACGCTGGGCAACGAGGTCAGCTAAATTGGCATATTTTGTCACGACTGCACAACATGTTTTATGCATGGCTTAAAAGTGTGTGTGTGTGCGTGTGTGTGTGTGTGTGCGTGTGTGTGCGTGTGTGTACATGTGTGTGTGCGTGTCATTTTAAATATCATTGAGAATGTTGTTATGACAAGCTGAACACTTTGTGACAGAGTTGAAACGTCAATAAACTGGCAAACAAGCAGCAAAATCATAATGGGCGTGGCATCATTATGCCCGACAACAATTTGCCATAAAATATGCAAAGGCGCTTATCAAAGGCAAATTGATATGCCACAAAATGTACAGAGTTTCTTTTTGCCTTTTTGGCTCATATCATGGCCCACAACCCGGCGAATATGCAATAAACTTTTTGGCCACAAACATGCTGCTGGCTGAGTGAACAGTCAGACAGACAGACGGACGGACGGACGGATAGACGAACGAATGGACGGACATCGTGAATGCATTTGTGTGTAATCAGATCTAATATTAAAGTCAAGTTTATGGCATGCCACGCCCAAGCCAAAAGCTGGCTAAAACATGCACTGCCTGGCAGGTGTCCGTGTGTGTGTGTGTGTGTGTGTGCGTGTTAGTGTATGTATCTGTGTGTGTGTTTTTTACTTACAATTCGTGAATCCGAAAATTTACCCAAGACTATTTTCTTGGGATTTATAACGCTGAATGTGGCTGCTGCCACTTTGACCTCGTAGTAGGAATTCGTAGTCAGATTTTGCAATATCATCTGCATAAAGTAGAAGACAGAAAATATGGCATTATTATCAGAGCGAGCATATACGTATTTATAGAAAAATGCAGATGTACAGAGCTGTCAAGTAAATATGAAATGAAAACTCATAAATAAATATCAGTTGGACAAGGCCGGGTAACGGTAACGCAATTTCTAACTCTTTGCAGTAAACAGCCCATTTCGTATTTAAAATAAATTTATATTTATATATTTAATTTCTATTTATTTTTTGTTTTGTATACAAAAATGCGTTTATTTCAACCAAAAATATTTCAATTACGAAAATAGTTTTCAGCGCGAAGCGTAGCACGAGCTCATATTACAAATAGCCAGAAGTGAGGGAAATACAAATAAAAGCAAAGTGTAAAGGCAACAAAAACCCGAGCTGCATATGAAGTATAAAAAGTTTGTACTTTGTGCGAGAATCATAAAATTTTATTGTTCTGAATTTGGTTTTTTATTATTTATTTTCCTTTTTTTTGCTGCGCCGTTTTGTTTTTTTTTTATTTTTTATTATTATTTATTTAGTTTTTTTTTTCGTTTTCTATGCGGGGCGCTAAATAAAAACTGGGCGTGTGCCCAGACAAAAGCTACAATTCCGGGAAAACCACCTCCGAAAACAGCATAAATTTAATTTATTTGCAACGAAAAACACGTACAGGTGCGCCTCCCATGTGTGTGTATTGTTTCACCCAAGAATTTATGTTGCACAAAGCCAAAGTCAAAGCCATAACCCGTGTCCATATAGCCTTGGCCGCTGCGGACGTGTCGGCAGAGAAACATTTCCTAGCACCCTCGCCCAACGACCGCGGAGCGAAATGCCTTTTCAGAGTGTCTCTATATAAGGTTCATATACTCCGATAGATAATGTAGATAATCCATAACAGTTTTCTATTATATGTAGCCAGGCCAGCAGAAACGGCTTGGTTAAAAGTTTATTGGAGAGATTATTTAACTAGAGTTAAGCTGTTATATCTTTGGATTTTCTATGGCAATTCTGTGTTTAATTTTGATTTTTTTTGAATATTTTAATTTTAATTTATTTTCCAAAAATTGAAAATTATTTACTTTAAATAACATGTCAAAAGAGAGAAATGTTTTGGCTGCAAAAGTTTCTTTAGAATCAACTGCTTTGCTTCCACCAAATTTTAATCTTCAATTAATTAAAGTAAATTGAAAAAATGTTTAGACTTGAGCGGAATATTATTAAATTTTTTTAACTTTTTTATTTTCATATACATTTATTGAAAATAATTTTAATTTTACTATATATTTATTGCAAGTTTTTCCCGATATTGCTCTTCAAATAATTAAATATAAATTTAAAATTAAATATAATTTATAGCTATCTTTAGTCAGTTATTGAGCTGACACACAACTCATGTCAATAATGACCAGAATTTTGACCGGACATATATATATATATATGAATCTATCAATTTATTGCCATCTATGCGTTTTGAGTCTAGTATTACTTCAAAATCTGAAATACTTTTATTCATGCTCTAGCTCTTTTGTTCTTTAATTTTATTTAAAATTGGAAATTGTATAAAAATGTAGTTATATTTTATGACTCAAACACAGTTATGTTTTCATTTGCACTCTTTAAGCTGTTTCCCTTATCGTTTTGCGGCGGGCTTTGCCAGTGGAATTTGCACGGGTTATTTATGCTGTTTGTAGCATAAAAATGCAATTATTGTTGGCTTTTATTTAGTTTTGTGCTCTTGTTTTTTTCATTTTGGCAAATTCTTTCTAGTTTCGCCTGGCTGTTATCTACTGTGCTGTCGCGGAACGTTTATCAAAGAGCCAAAAACCCGAAAAAAAACTAACATACAAATATCAAAATATCAACGTAAAGTTGGCAACAATCAACATTTTTTTTTTTTATTACACACAAACAGAAATGGCAAACAGAACTCGCAGAACAACAATTTACAGACAATGAAAGGTGTGTGTCGCAGCCCCGTTTCCACCCTTTCGACCATTTTTATGCCATTTTCAACATGGCCGACAAAATGGCGGCTGGCAGTAAAAAATAAAAGGCAAATAGGGGGGGACTGGAAGCCCTTCTGGCATATATATGACAAATTGCTGGGCAGCTAGTTGGCCCCGGCCTGGCGGTGACTCGGAATCGGACACGGCCTCGTTTAGGAGCTAAAACAAAAGGTTCTGCCCCATCCATGGAACTCTATTGAAATGCTTACCGCCGTTTCTAGCTCCTTGGCCGATGCATTGATGCGTATATCACGGTGCGTATCCTGGCCGGCGAGACGGGTCTTGATGATGTAAAAATCGATGGTGTTGTAGAACTCGTAGGGTCGCTTCCATCGTATCGTAATCGACTCCTGCGAATGACACGTCAGATTTACAATCGCCGGGGCACTGGGTCCGCCCACATCCGTGCGCTGGGCAATCTGATCGGAGGGTTCGCCCTCGTTCTTTGTGGTAAACGCTTTGACAATGACGCGATAGTCGGTGAAGGGTTCTGCATGAGATAGATACAGAAGAGAGAGAGAGAGAGAGAGACAGAGAAAATACCAGAAACAGCATTAAAAACAATATGTCGACAGTGACTTTGATGCTTTAATTTTTTTTTATTATATATTTCTGTGTATAGAAATTCAATTATTTATCTTTTATAGGGCAAAGCATATTCCATAAATACTGGCCCTATTTTATCTTTCGATTGCTATAAAAATAAACCTGATTTTTTTAATGCAATTTTAAGAAATGTTTATGAAAGCTGATATGTGTGTTGTTCAACGCTGGATAAAATAGGCTGAGTTTTTTTTTATTGATAGAGCTTTAAAGCTGTTTTAATTTACCTTCTTTTATTAATATGGAAAATCTAATTTTAATATAGATTTCATAATGAAATTATTATGGGAGGGCAGAGAAACTTATATTTAATTATGATATGGATATATAGAGAAAATAAAAGTATATGTTTCTTTTCCCTATATATGTTTATTTTTGTCAAAAAGTTTTTTATTGAAATACCTAAGCAGGGAACTTTGACGATAGATGTTTATTTAAAGTTAGTTTTGTAGGTCAAATGAAATAATGAAATGAAATTTTAATTTTGTCTGTATTAAGGGATTATAAAACTAAAGAGCAGCAGTTGCAGTTGCAGCTATGTGAGCGGAATAGTCGCTCTGCCAATGATCGCTCTCCATATGTTCGCTTTTCGTGTGCGTTTTCTGCGCTACATATCATAAACCGTATTATAAAAGTAATATAAATAATAATATAAAATTTAACTTTAAGGGTTTATCAAGAAACTGCGTTGATTCAGGTAGCATTTATTTTGGACCGTTCGCTCTTTATTATATAATACCTTTTCTTCCTTTTCTAACTGTGCTAATTTTTATTGTATTTCTTTGAAAAATGATAAATCGAAACTAGAAATTAGAAATAGGAACTCTACAAGAGCTACTCTTCCTGTCCTCTGTCTATTTGGACTCTCTGCGTCCAAGAAAATCGTATCGAGCCTGTGCTGAGCGCTGAAGTAACCATCTCGCTGCCAGTCAACAATGATCTTGACTGTGCACAGTAACAGCTGTCTTTGTCTAACTCTCTTTGTCTCTTTCGAAACGAGAGCCCAGAATTGAGGGAACACAAGTTTGTTGGATAATAATTTGCCATCGCTCACACTCACACAAAATCTTCAGAAACATTAGAAGAAGATCACGATAAAAATATGTATATATATATATATATATATATATATATATATATATATATATATATATATATATATATATATATATATATATATATATATATATATATATATATAAAACATGTATATATATATATATATATCAATATATAATGTATATTTATATTTATATATTTATATTTCAATTGCTCGTGTAAACTATGGCACAAAATAACCCGCTTTTATGTTTATGCTTAATAAAATTGAATGATTTAAAGCGCTTGGCCACATGCCACACTGTGCGGCATTTTGTTTGCTGTGGCAGCAAATGACAGCAGTGGCAACTGCGATATAATTAAATTTAAGTTGAATGAGAAAAGCTCAACAACGACAACAACAGGCAGAAGGAGAGCAAACTGCTGCAACTGCAGCAATTATTGATTATGATAAGCAGCTCAAAGCTGACAGAGTGTTGGTTGCACGTCAATAGCTGTGCAACAATAATTGATTAAGTGCGTCGCGACAAATACGCAGACAACTTTTTTTTATTTTTTGACATATTTTTTTTTGTATTTTGTCGATGCAATAATTAAATGCCAAAGGCAGGTGATTGTGGCAAACGAATGTGCTGACAAAGCGAGCGGCGCACGCTGTGCCACATTTGGCAAGTCTTTTGGCAAATTGTTGCAAGCAACAAAAGCTGCTGGTTGCATGCAACAACAGCAACTATGCAAGTGCAGCTCATTCCTGACGCACCTGACGCGCGTAATTAATTAAACAATGTGGGCGCCGTCAGCCTGGTCTGCAGCTGTGCATGCCACATGGCGTATGAGCAACATGGAATGCGGCGCGTTCTTATGTTGCAAGTTAATTGCGTGGCATCCACATTCTCACCCTCTCTCTCGCACTGCCTCTCACTCTTTTTCACTGATGAATTCTAGCCGCAACTATGCAACAGTTTTTGCACTATTTGGCTAATAATGTGGCATGCTCGCGCTTCTGCCGTTGTGCTGCTTGCCATACAGCCTAAAAGTATGCAACGGCTGTGGAGCGGGGCGGGGCTAGGCACACAGTCGGGTGCACATTTCACGTTAATGAAACAACCATCAAATTTCGCGTCAAGCAAATAATTTGTTTGGTTAGCTCAAGTTTTAGAGCTTGAAATTGCGAGAGTTTCGCCAACGCTGTCGCGCGCTCAGGTTCGAGGCTCATAATTACAGGCGTCGCAGGTTGTTAACGGCAACAAAACAAAAAAGTGGCCAGCGTCAAACACTTGAAACTATTTAATTACAAAGCAGCGGGGCAAACAATTGACTTGAGCTGCAATTACAGCTAATGAAAGGATGGGGGCGCTCGAGTCACAGCTGGGTGGTGGGAGAGATGGGGCGTGGCTGGATCTAAAGCTTGCCACACCGCTGACAGCTTGACTGCTATTGACAGTTTGCCTGAGGCCGTGGAACGAGAGGCGGATGAGGCGTTGCGTTTGCCATAAAAAGCAATTAAAATGGCGTTTTAAGTGTTGGCCATGCCTTTTGGGCATGACTGTACCTCAGTATTAAGCGTTCGGTTACAGCCAGCTGGAGGGCCTTTAATAAACCACTTGAGCGTGCTCCACTCGCACAAATTGTTGCGAAATTGAGAAAATATTGAAAAGGCGCAAAGCACATTTAAGCAAACAACTCTCGAGAGTTTCAAAGTTAAAGGGTTTTCGAGCAGCGTAAGTAAACATAGGACACGACTATCAAATGGCTAAGAAGACAAACGTATACTTTGGCAGTTAATTAAAAGAGCGCTGTCTTCATTTATATACAATTTCGGCTACACTTAAATACCGATTGAAGATGGGCAATCAGTTAGTGGCTAGCTGAAGTCAGCATGGTCAATCAATCAATCAATCAGGTAATTATGCACTCATGTAGTTAGTGCTTAAGTCAGTTAATCAAGGCATCATCAATATATGAGGGAGTGTGTCAATTACGCAATAATTTAGTCAGTATATCTCAATCAGTCAGAAAATCAACTTATATGTCAATCACTCATAATATTAGTCAGTCTTTCAATCAATCAGCTATGTATTTATGCGACAGTCAGTCATTCATTCAATGCAATCAGTCATGCAACGATTTATGTTATTGGTCAATCAATTAATAATTCATACTATCAGTCATGCATGCAAAAGTTAGCTTTAGTCAGACAAATTGCCAATAAATCATCAATCTTCATCAATCGGTCAAATATTCAAACAATCAATACAATAAAATAAACTAATTTATTAATTAGTTAATCAATACGTAATTCAAGCTATCAGTCATGAATAAGGCAATTGGTCATTCAGTCTGTCAATTAGTCAACCATTCCATCAATAAGTCTGTTAACTTAGTCATTGAAGAAATCAATCAATCATTCAAACATTCAGTTAGTTGACCATTTGGCTAATCTCCGACATAATCTCTCTTTGATAGCTTGTCAGTCAATTAGCTAGTCAGTTTATCGTTCATTCATTACTCTTTCTGTCAATTAATCAATATTTAATCAGTCTTTCAGCAAGATAATCAATCAATATAGTCAGACCTGATGAGTAACCTTTGCTACTATTCTATACTTAGATATACTTCAACCCAAAGGCTATTTCAGTAAGATTTACTATACATGTATATGTCTCTAATGTAGATCTGTTAAAATATTCCCAATTCCCTTTTCTCTCTCTATTTAGTTTCTATTCTATTCTTTACAATAGTTTTGTTTCAGCGACAAGTTCGCTTTGTTCTTTGGGATTACATTCCTTTGCCTTTGTTACTTACTCAGACTTTGGAGTTCGAAGTGTATCAGGGTTTCGGCCGAGTTGCGCGAGTTCTTGACAATCTCGACGCCCGTTTGGTTGTCGTGTATGTGAAAGACATGATAGCCGGCGATGGCGCCATTTTGATTCTTTGGCGGATGCCAGGACATGGTGATGCTGTTCGAGGAGACATCCAAGACGGTGAGATTCTGAGGCTTGCTTGGCACTGCAAAATAGATACAGAAGCGAGAAGTTAGAAGAAATTGTGCAAACAAAATATTAAAAAGAAAGTTCGGCAAGTTAAATGTTTGTGTTTCAGGAACTCAAATGCAAAAGTCGTTGAAAGCAGCTTTAAGGACTTGAGGGCATTGGCGACTCCTCAAGGTTGACAGTCATAGAAAAGTTTTGTGGCAGCCGGAAGTGCTGCCCATACACACCCACACACACACACACACACACACACACATATATGCATATATATATATATATATATAAATGTACATATAAATAATTTATTAAACAACAAATAAAGCTCGCACAACGAAGGCAAATATAAAAGAAAGAAAGAAAAAAAAAATAAGAGCGAAGAGCGCAAAGGAAAGTCAAATAAATTGAAATGAATATTTTGCAAGCAGATGAAACAATTTATATTCAAATGCCACTCACACAAATGTGCATATGTGTATGGTGTGTATGTGTGTGTGTAAGGAGCTAAAAAAAAATTATATATTCAATTACGATCAGGAAGGAGCTTGAGCGGCAGAGGGCATGTTGTCAGTTGCTAGAGCTGGCACAAGCCAAGCGAAACGTAATCGAAGCGCATAAAGAAACGGAAATGCGATTGCGAGCAATTTATTATGGCTGCAATTGAGAGCGTCTTTCGCCCGCTCCCGCTGCAGGTCCCTCGCGCCGCCAGCTGCCAGCTCCCAGCTCCCTCCATGTGCGCTTATAATCCGAGCACAAGCAAAAGGATGCAAAGCTGCAGCAATAATTTCATTTGGCAGGGCCAAAGGACAACACTCGTCCATGTGTGACGCCTTGCAGGAGTTTTGAGGGACGAGGCTAGGGGTTGAGACTGGGGCTGTGTTGTAAGTGGCAAAAAGCACTAAATGGTAATTTATTTTACTAATACAACAAAAGAGCGAATGAAAGACATGAAAGGGCAAAGGCAAAAACGCTTTGCGTTTGCCACCAATCAAAAGAACAAATGAGTGACCCGAGGGTGGACCGAACACACTTGACCTGCCAACGGGCTGTGCCATGCAAATGCGATAAAGCTTAACAAAACACAAGAAACACACACACAGAGAACAGAACAGAACTACACACACACTCATGTGTGTGTGTGTGTGTGTAAAATAAACAGTCGCTGTCAATGTGGAGAAATTTATACAATTCAATAAATGGCATTTCTCTCTTTTTTGCTCCACTTTGCCTGCGCTGCTTCCTTTGCAATTGAAATCGGAAATGGAAATGGGAAATGGACAAAGTGAAGCAGAGCAGCAGCGCAGCAGCAGCAGCAGCAGCAGCAGCAGCTGCCGCTGCAGTTGATAGTTGGGGCAAAGGAAAAAGCCAATTTATAGACTCGAGTACGGGCAAACGTTGGCAAATTGTAGGCCCCGTGCGCGTGGCATTAAAATCAATTAAGCAACAAAGTGCTGCATACACTCAGGCGCCAAAGGATAAATGTCGTCGAGGTGCAGTTACCCAGGGAGCTCTCTGCCCTGTGTGTCTCTGTGTGTGTGTGTGTGTGTGTTGGGCACAAAAGTTAATAGCATTGACAGATGCCAGAGACAGCGCAGGCTCAACATTTTCTTTGTGCACTATCTTAATCTTCTTCCCTCTCTATCTCTATCTCTCTCTCTCTCTCTCTGTCTGTCTGTCCCTCTATCACCTTCTGTGAACCTTAAGTGCTCCTGATTGGTTTTGGCCATGTCGTTTACATTCATGTGAAGCCGCTTTGTTTGCCTTTAGTTAGCCGTAAATTGATTTCACTTTTGCCCCGACCTCTGGCTCACATGCTCTTTCGCTTCACTTCCACTCTCTCGCTTGCTCTTTGGAGCCGCACCTGTCCAGGTGCACGGCACACTTTAACCGCATTTCTTCCCAGCCATGCCAACTATTTGCATTATGGCGCTGCTTTGATTGATGGCATATGACAAGAGCTGAATGCGAGTTAATTAGATATCCACATCACATATCTAAAATATCAATTCTGCGCTGTGGTCGAAATACTCCAAATCCAATTAGACTATACGGCTGCAGGATGACCAACCAAGCCCACGTCCAGCAATATGATAGATATGTTTTAGTTAATGACAATTTTGAGGCCCACCGACTGCATGCAATTTGTGTTTCGAGCAATCATTAATTTGGGCTATTTTATTCTATAAATAATATATCTGATTCATCGAGGTTATTGCTCGAGTCAAAGGTTATTAAATTATTTAAGGAATTGATTAACATTTGTGTATCAATTATTTAACTCTTACATAAGCCAATACTGCTCGCAGGGTGAATACCCTGAACTTTGACTGGAACGATTGACTGAAGTTCTATGTGTATATATCTATATGTGATTCTACTTCTCAAATTTTAAGTGCATTTTTGAGTAGGTTTGATGTTTTCAGTTATTTATTGGTTATTTGGGAAATATATACAATTATAGTAAGCTAATTCCTATTAAAGAGAGAATCTATAAATAAGTATCGATAGATACTACATATCGATACTTAACTATAAAAATAAATACTACATATCATCGATACTTAACGATAGATACTATATATCTACATACAACTACTACATATCGATAGAGACTACATATCATCGATACTTCATGATAGTGCCATTGATCGCGTTAAGGCCATCACTCGAAAAATGAGAAGAAGAAGAGGAATTGAGAAGTAGAAGAGGAGTCCAGCGGTTGGCTCTGTTAATTATTAAATATTGAAGTAAACTCTTTACATATGTATTTCCTAAGCATAAATCTCATGTAATTCAAACATAAGTTCATATTTGTCCAAGACATCTCGTTAGCTCACTATTTGAACTAGTTTGTCAACAATTTTAAAGCACTCGCGAACCGGTTCACTCACTTAATATGCTGTTAGACATGAACGCAGAGTCGTTGGCCCTTCCTGCCGCCCCTTACTTTGTTTTTGTTGTTTTGTTGAGGAAACGCGCAGAGCTACAAATTAAAAGAAAACAATGGCTGGGCGCACTATAAGTTGCCCGGCGCCAAGCGGAAGAAGCCAAGTGTGAAAAAGCAAAAGAAAAGCCGTGCAAACGAAAAAGGAAAAACACGATGGAAAAATGGTGGGCGAAAATAAAAAAAGACCTTAAGCTGCGCGTGATTATTTTCACAAAGCAAAGGCAAAAGCAGGAAGCAAAATCTTTTTTTCTTTTTTTTTTTGAAAAAAGAGTAGCGCCCGAAAACCAATATAGACGACGTGCTTAAGTTGTTAAGAAAGGCAAACAAAGGATCTGTGTGGAGCGGCAGAGTAGTGCTGAGATGCCGAAGCGACTCCAAGGTGCACACAACTGCGAGGGGGTAAGTGAGCGTGAGAGAGACAGAGCGAGAGAAAGGTAGTGTAAGGCAAATAATATTAAGTTGTCTGAGCCTCGAAATAAAAAAAAACTACCTTAAAAAATAAAGTCAAGAAGGAGTAAGGGAATTATTGTAGACAAGGTGAGGCCTGAATACCCTGCAGCATAATGCTCAGCTAGTTGATAAATTATATCATCAAATGGCAAACCTGTGCAGTGAAACGTTATGTCTGCTTGTGTAGGGCATACAAATAAAACAAGTCCATTGCTATTGTTACGCTTGAGTCTTATTTAGTTGTTGTCCTTCAGGCTTCAGTGTTGTTGTTTGTTGTTGTTGTCGCTTGAAGTTTACGAGCTTTCGAATTTGGCCAGACGTAAAAAACTAAACAAAAGGCGACGTGCAAAGCGTAAATAGAGACAGCAAGCGTTAGACAGAGATAGAGAGAGAGAGGGAGTGGGAGAGAGGTGGTAGTAGGCAGTAGAGTGCTGTCACAGACACAGAGGCAAACAAACAATTAAGAGTGTGCAGCTATGTTAAAAGCCACACAGCCACACACACACACACACACACACACCGCCACCTGCTCACACAGCTTCACATGCAATTTGACATGTGAACGCGTCGCGGTTGGCTGCCTTTCAATGCCGCTTCAAAGGCTCCTCGCATAAAGGCGCAAAAATTATGCGAAATAAAGCCGAGCAAAAAGGGCGCTAAGAGCAGACAATGAGGGGGCGTGGCAACAACAACTGCAGCTCAAATGGCAACTGCTTTGAGCCACGTTTGTTTCGGCGCTCATGTTAAAGTTCTTTGCAATTTGTTTTTGCTCATTTGTGACATTAACGTTTGCCTTACCTTAGGTAGTCCGAACTTGGTCAGGTTTACGTAAAAGTTAACATGCATGTTAGACAAAGTTTTCACAGTTTGCTGCATTTCCTTGCATCATGTCAAACTTAACATGCACTTTAGCGTTTTAGTTTTTTTGTTTTGAATGATTAGATGACTAGGAGCATAATACTGTTAATTGTGAGCTTCGTTGGCTAAAGTTCATATTAAAGCTAACATAAGTTTTAGCCGAGATATGTTGGTTTGGGAAATAAATTTGTTATATTGTATAATTCTTTTGTTTTATATCTAAATGATTCAATGAATTTGTTTCAAATGATAAAATACTGATTGGGAACAACTTAAAGTGGTATCTATATTTACTAGGTTTTATCTTAAAGATATATTTTCCTCTTCGATATATATGTATATACTCTCAAATACAATTACTCTCAGATACATTTACTTTCAGATACATTCACATTCAAAAACATTTGCTAAAACGTAAGTTCAACACATTGTGAGTCTTAGTCAAGACTTGCTTCGCTTAGCTGACAGTTAAGTTGAGTGACAATTGCATGCAGTGCAATGTGAGCAGGCTCTCATGGCTCATTCATGGCTATTCTCTCACGCTTGTCATTTTATAAACTATTTAATATTATGCTAAGATTCAGAACGAGTTATTGCACTTAAATATGTTTTGATGTTCAAGTGTCAATCTTAATTCACAAAATTTGTATAAATACTTGACTTGGCAATATAATTAAAGTGCTTTATTCGGTTGTCGACTGAGCGAGCGGCGAGCGGCGAGCGGCGAGCAGCGAGCTCATGTCCTGGGAAATTAGTCTCGGAATGCCCTAAAGCATCAAATGTCTTTCATTTATTAATCGCTGAGACATTTGTATTTAACTGAAATTATTGCCATTGTGTTGCCTAATGGAGTCAGCATAGAATTTGCTATGCCTTCCAGCTATTATTCAACTTGATGTGTCATCTATAAGGCATCCTCAATTTACACACACACACACACACACACGCATAGCCAAATAGTACAAATAAACCCTTTTATAATGTTCGCTTCGTGTCTGGGGCCATTTGCTTGTGCTTGGGCACATGTCATTTGGCTGAATCGGTAACTGTAGACGACTCTTGACTTGCCCGACAATGGACACAAATTTGCGAACTTTGCGCTTGCCTGACATGTGTCCGATTTGGTCATTAGCTAAGCATATAACAAAGGACTGCCTGTATAAATGGCTTGTCAGCCACTCAGCTAAAGCTCAACCATATTTTGGGGCTAAGCAAAGTTTGCCTACCTTTGAATATGTGACGAGCTTGAATATACAACATTAAAATACATGTTGTAAAAATCTATTTGATTATATATAGCTTTAAGCATTCCAAGAAAAGTTTGCTTTAAATATTTGAGCGCAATTTTTATAGTATATTAAATTTATAGCAACAGAAACTAAAAATTAAAATGTAAAAAAAAATAAATAAATATATATATATATGAAATATTGTAGAGGAGTTTAATAAATATATTTATTATTTTTTGCATATTATATTAATATATATATTTTTTTTTGTATTATTTTGAATTTCTACAGATAGAGATTTTCTTTTAGGTTTTATCAGCGAGTCGAATCTGAGTATATTTGTGTAAATTTTAAAGATTACTTTATCTAAAACACTTTTACTCAAAACGCTTGCTGGGCAACTCTCTTCAGTTTCACGATAGACTTAAAGGCAAAAAGGCTAACAAGGCCTAGGCCAGCACAGCAGGCATTTTTTGCTTAAAGGCTTTCAGCTAATTAACTGTATGGGCACGTGGGTTCAGAAACAATTGAGCGATAAATCCAGCGGCGCCGGCTTATGGCCATATAGGAAAGGTTATCGACAGGAAGCTGCACATGGTCGCACCATGCCAGTCCATCCGGTGGCACTGTGATGATGCTTGAGACACGGAAACTGTTTTTGGTGGCAGCAGACGGCGGTATCTGACGGCAGGAGTTGGCCACAAAAGAAGGCATCAATGTCACGTTCAGCATGTCGAGTTGCTGCTGCACTAACAGGGTGTTTATGACTTTAAGCAGCATACACATACAACACACACAGGACTTATGTCCTGGCAGGCAGACAAAAGGCCGTCGCCTACGACTGACTTTCAAGTGCAAAAAAAGGCCTTCAAGGGTGTGGAGTTGATGGGGCTGGGGGAGCTGTGACTGATGACTGAGGCTGTTGTATAGGCATTCAGGGTTGTTGTACTGTTGTTGTTGTTGTTGTGTTTGTGTTTGTCTGGCGCTCAAATGTTCATGCTGAAGTGCAGTTAGGCGGAAGTTGTTGCCTCGGCAACCAGTTTTTCTTTTAGCCAGTCTCCATGTATTTATTTTGTATTTTTTTTTTTATTTTTATTTTTTTTTTGTTGCGAACGATCCGCACTTAAAAAGGGTTTATCTGTTGATATTGAAGCTGGCTTCGCATTGTTAGCAGCCATACCTAAAGCAAACTACGCTAAAGTCTCATGAACTCACAACAATGCGCTCGATAAGCAGGCAACGACTGTTTATTAAGAACTCTAATAGAGAGCCCGCCTCTTAAATATATTGGGGTGGAGCTGTCTGTATAGCTATGCGAGTGGGCGAAAGAAATATAATAAATAAATATAATAAAGAAATATAATAAATAAATCTTTATAGATATAATTAAATACTATGCTATAGATACTCATATAAGTATATGAGCCTAAGATCCCATCTATTCACTTCAAGCCCTTTAAACTTTTTTTTTTTTTTGGATCATCAATGAAAGTCTCTATTAATATAAAAATTAATTATAAATTAAAAATTTTCCCAAGCCAAGAAGAAATTAAAAAGATTCCTGAAACTTGATTCATGCTGCTGCTGCCGTCTGCCTCTCGAAATCAGCAAAGCTTAACAGCAGTAGAAAATATTATGTGCACGGTATCTGAGAGTCGTGACTGCACTTTAAAAACTCTTTTTTTTTTGTTTTGATGCTACAGCAGGTCTCAATGCGTTAGGTGAGGCCACAGGAAGCCTCCTGTGTCATAAAGAGTGCAGCTGAGCACGCACGTCTAAGTGTGAGCGAGAAAGAGAGAGCAAGTGAGAGAGCGAACGGTGGTAAATTAAGAGATAGTGAGCTGAAGTCAAGCTCAGACGGGAACCTGGCTTATCAGCTGCATGTTTGCCAATGCCTTGAGCACGTTCAGCCTCCGGGCGCCTGTTGGGTATGCAACGCTTTTTGCACGCATTGCCATAGGTGCGAGAGTGTGTGCGTGTGCGTGGGTGTGGCCGTGTCGCAAATTAAAATCAAGACAGCAGCTAGCAAAATGATTGATTACTATTCTTTTTTCTTTTTCTTTTGGTTGCAGCAGCAGAGGCAGCAAAAGTTCAATGATTTATGCTTTTTCTTAGTTTTGTGCTGGTCTACTAAATGATTGTTTTCTGCTGCTGCTTCTTACACTATTTTGCACTTTTAATGTATTTTTTGACAAGTCATGTTCATAACTCAGTGTCCTGTAAAATTTTCTACAAGTGACGCCCACACACACACACACACACACGGAAACTTTTGCTGCAAAGTTGAAGTGCAAAGTTAGCTTTGGCTAGCTTTTTAGCCATTTACTTGCTTTGTGTGCGTGTGTGTGTTTATTTGTGTTTATTTCTTGTCAGGCAAATCATTTGTCAAAAAACGCTGCAAAACTTTTGGCTGGCTGTTTGCTGTTGACAAGCCAAAAGTTACGTCAATTTGTATTAGCCAAGTTTGCGCCTGGACCAGAAACTTCAAGTGGCCAAAGCTGAGATTCGAGCCAACGCTGACGATATACCCACAAATATATATATATTTGTATTTTAAAATCTATTTACCAGCTCCACTTGCATTTAACTTTTAAACTTCACAAAAAAAAAAAACCAAAATAAATATTTATTTTTTTTGGAGCAACAGCTTCAGATAAATACGTGCAAGTTTCTGACAGGTGCAAGCGACTGCTCAATGCTCGCTTAGCACTCAAGTGGCCAAGACAAATTTAGAGCCAAAGAAATTTGAATTTACAATTCTAATTTGTGCTTTACTTAAGAGAACAGAGAATGAATGCAAAATATTTGCCTAAAAGCAGAGTCGAAGGGAATCATAAATAAAGAAATAAATTAGTTGGATTCAGCTGAAAAAGTTATGGTATATATTATATTTAATAAATTTTAATAAAATCACATTTATTAGAATTTCTCTTTTAAGGAGTTCATTCTAGCTGGGTTGAGTTTAGCTCGATTACTGATTGTACTTGCCATTGGTCGGCCGAGAAAATTACTTGCCTTGAGCTCCATTTAGTATATATATTAAGTTTTAGTTCTGCTTTAAGAGAGGGACTCACAGTCGGGTACGCCTTATATATTTATTAATCGTGTGGGTATTTAAAAAACTGTAGCTAGATGTTTTACCTATGACAGTTACACATGGCATCTCGAGGAGAATTAATTATCTTAATGCTGCCCCACAGAGTTGGAGAAAACTTTTGTCAACTGCTGTTTGTCATTGTGCCGTCAACAGGCTGCATCTGACAGATACTTTTATGCATTTAATTGCAAATGGTAGCTGCTCAGCGAGGCGCTGCATGTTGCCAGTTGCCGGTTGCCGGTTGCAAGCAAACCAATTTCAATTTCATGCCACTCGGCGGCTCTCAAGTGCCATAGCGCGATGCGGGCGACAGTTAGCTCTCACTCTCACTCTGTCTCTCCCGCTCCGTATCCCTCACAGGGCACATTTGTAGACAGGCACTTGATGAGCTGCACTTTTCAGCTGTAGCCGAAATTGTGAAGGCAGCCAACGCTTCAGCTGCGTCTTCAAATGAATTAACACAAAAAATTAACTCAACAACAGCTCTGAAAACTTGGCAAACTGTGCACTGGGCCAAGAACAATTCCCCCAGCTGCTGCTGAGCAAAGCAGGTTGTAAGAAACAATTAATTAAACTAATGACTTGATAGAAATTTTTCGAAATGATTTGTGAAAAGCTAATTTCGCTTGCCAGTACTTGCCAGTGCGCTCTGCTGCTGCTGAATATGTATAAAACTATCGAAAGTAAAGCTGTGATTTGGCTTTAATTAAACTAGGCTATAAATGGCAAAAGAAACGGGTATTCAGAGGAGCGTTAAAAGCTCTTTTTACAGGTTTAATTTGTTTTTGTAAATTAAGCAATGAAATCTTTTTAAATATAATATTTAAATAATAGCGTGAAGCCTACTAAGACTGAGTATCATCGGTTGCTTTTCTGCCTTAGCCAAAAATATTAGATTTTTAACCATTTGAAAATATATTTCAAGTATCGATAACTTCTGACAATGAGAATCTCTTCAATTTATCTTTAAAATGTTTCTAATATATTATATATTTACTCATGCCTTTATTTTTATTTTCAGTTTTTTGCTGTAGTCCCTCAACTGCTTTGTGAGACTGTTGCTAGCTTTCAATATGTCGAGAAATATTGCTGGAAGCGCCATTCGGTATTTATTGCTCAACCTTGTAGTTGGATAATATTTTTTATTTTTGCTTTGGATACTATATATATACTATATGGATTTGGCGCTCAACTGAATACCAAATGACTTTGTCTTACTGCATCAATGATTCGTGCGCCGAGAACTTTTACTGCTCGAGACTCGAAGCAATTGTTCAATTTGCGAGCTGCGTAATCTACGACGCCGTGACTGTCACTCAGCTAATTTGCATTTGCTCTCGCTCTCTCTCACCCTCGATCTCTCTTTTGCTCTCTAAGAGTAGTTGTACTTTATATGGATGTACATACTCGTTTATCTATTATTCTAGGCTGCATTTGGAGAACAACAAAACCGATTGCTTTATAATAATTAAGGCGCAGCTTGAATCGTGGCAAAAATTAACCATAAAAATTAATTAAATTATTATATTGCTTATTATAATCGTTAATTTTTGTTTTGCTAGCAAATTACTTATATGTAACTGTGGAAAATTAACAAAGTCATTAGTGCCTGTGCAGAGAGGCGGTCTGGGGCTCTCGCTACAGACTAAATTATAGCTCTCTTTATGACTTGGCGAGGGCCGCAAGTTTATTTCGTATTTAATACTAGTAATTATGAGTTGGTTAACTCGTTAGATAAGTACATAAATAGAGGTTTGAATTCGTTAAAGTCCAGTTAATTTTATGTAAATTGGAATCATAGTTTCCTTAGCTTAAATATGGCTATAATTATAAATCGATTTCAACTCGAAATATCATTTATTTGATGCACTTATAGATAGCTTTCGAGAACTATATAAGTCTAGTGTCTAAAATTGGAAAACTCATAAGCGGAAAAAATAATTCGATTTTTTTATAACTATTCCAATTATCAATAAATATCGATCGTAAAGCACGAAAATTCTGGGATTTATAGCAATGAAATGAGTTGTTTAAGCTTTTGCTGTTCACGAGGTCTTTAAGAGAACAAGTTTGTATTGGTTTATATTCTCGATTTCAATCGAAACTTTTATGTATCATATATTTTCTCACTTAATTAGATTTATATACATTTTCGTTTTTCTCTTCGTTTTGGTTCAAGTTCAGGGTCGTTGTTACCTTGGACAGATATTTATTCTTGGGCCGTTCGAGTGCTTTGCCCCAATTTCGCCAAGTGGGGTCATTTGTTTTGATTTCCCCTGGCCACAAATCAAATACGAGAAGAAGAAAAAAAAACTAAATGCATTTTAATTGAAGTTTTGCGTGTGGCCACCAAATAAGCGCCCACAAACGCCACGCCCCATTGGCAGCCAGTGGGCTGCAATTTGCCAGCTGTCAGTCGCTGGCTCTCAGGCAAAAACATATTTTTTTGCAGACTCGCAGCACGCAAACGACAACAAGAGGAGGAAGAGTGGAAATAATGCAAATGGCACATACGCCACGTGGACCCAACGGGCGCCAAGGGCTTGGGGTTCGGAGCTTGTTAGAATCGAATGCAGCGCGGCTGACTTGTCAGCGGCTTTGAATTTAAGCCGGGCCATAAAGATAGCGCGCGGCTAGAGCTTAACAATAAATACCAAATAATTGTGGCCCATAAAAGTTAAGTTGTTAATTGCTCTGTTTGCAGCGCTGGGCAGCGTCGAGCATCGCGTGTGCCGTCGTTTTCAATGCGAGCCTTTGACGAGCTGTTTGCTATTTTTGTTGTGGTGGGTGTCAATTCTCGGGCATATTTTATTAAACGCGATTCCGAAAAACTTGGCCCGCAAAAACAATGTTAAATAATTCATTCCACACAAATGCTGAAAGTTTTTGCGTGAGAATTTAGCCATATTACACGTTAGCACCCCGAAACGAGGAGGGGCCTGCGAGGTAGTCACTGAAGAGAGACAGAGAGTGAGAGGAGAGACAGGCGGTGAGGCGTGGTTGAATCCGACAAGGCTGCGTGTTAAGCCGGAAATGAAAACTCTGTTAATTGCCATGAAGTATGCAAAGTATGGCCAGAGTTGCTGTTGCTGTTGTTGTTGTTGTTGTTGCTTTTGTTATTGTATCTATCGATAATAACTGAGCAACGGCCCGTCCGTTATCTCTGCCCCCTCCCTCACGCTGTGTCTCTCGTTTCGGTACCATCAAGTTTTTTCCTCAAAACTTTTTGCGATGTCAATGAACTTCACTGTGGCCGGCAGCTAAGCGCGGCCATAATGGAAAACTCTTGTACAGTAAACACCCATCGAACGCAATTTATAATTATTTAATGAGTTATTGGCCAGCTGTCGAGGCATACGAAAAAAATAAGAAAAAAACAGAGCTCCATTTCAGCTAAGTGCCTTGGGCAAGTCCTTTAGAGCTACCCAATTAAATTCAGTGGGAGCTATTAATAAAGTAAAATGAATCGATGTCAAGGATTTTCTAGGCTTAATGGGGAATTTCATCAAGATCTATTGTATATTATAAGATGAAAATAAAAAGAAGATAGCGTTTGTTTATGTATTGCTAGTTCTTGATATCGACATAGACTAGGTTTGTAAACAAATAAATTTTTAAATACAAATCTATATTTAAATAGAGTTGCGTACGTAACAATCACAACGATGAAGATATTAATAGTGACTTGAGTGAAGAATATAAGAATATATATATAAGAATATTGAATATGGGATTAAGAATGTATGTTATAGAATAAAGAGCATAGGATACAGAATGTTCGATAAGAGACAAGAGAAGCCTGAAAGGTACAAAACAAGAGATACAGAATAAAGATAGGTTATTTAGGATATATGCAGAATATATATGATATGGGAAATATGATAAAAGAAATTGAATAAAAATTATAGGAAGTGGGATATAGGATAAAAGAAGTAGATTAATGGATACGATAAAGGAAACATGTTGATTGATATAAAAAGAAAGAAGGGATATATGATTTTGAACATTAAATATTTGACTAGGACTTAGGTATATACACATTATATATATAATATATATAATATACATATATAAAATATAAATTTTTTGATATATGAATATATTTTAAATAAATAATAAACTGCGTAAATATTTTCCATATATATATATATCTTTCAGATTCTTGTAGATTCGATTCTCTGTCAAGTTCGCAGACGTAAGCCTAATATCGGGGACGGAATTGCTATGCTGTTAGTATATTTTCATAGAATTTCGCGTTATCATTTATTACATTAGTTGCAATAAAGGGCTGAGTCAGCAGTTTTTCTTTTTTCATAATCAGTTTCAATTGACGCAATTTAATCAGCATTTGGCTGGCTGGGGTCGCTTATCGCAGTCTCTGATGTGTCATGAGTGCATAAAATGCTGCTCTATATAGAAATATTCGCAAACTAATTACCATAATTATCGTCGACAGCTGCATAGGGGGGTGTGGCGTCGACAGTGGAGCCCGTAGAGTCTATGGGATAGCCCGAAACGGCAACGGCTTTGGCAAAGGCCAAAGTGGTGGCCGGAATGGCCGGTGGCTGGTCCTGCTGCTCAATGGAAGTGGGCGCCGTGGCTCGAGGCGTGGGGGCGGTGGGGCTGTGCGTAGCTAATTTAAATTCAGTCTCAAGTGTTTCCCAACCGGAGCCTCCGTCGGCCTCCGCATTGACTAGATCCAACATGCTGCGCTGCGTGCTGCTCTCCAGCGACAGCTCTGGAGTGGTGCGAGCGGTGCGTGTGGTGCTGCTGCTGCTGCTGCCAGTTGCTGCTGGCTGCACCGTGCTGGGCAGTGCTGTGCCGCAGTGCTGCATGGCCAGGCAGCTGAACAGCAACAGCTGCAGCAGTGGCAGCTTCCGTGGGCGTGGCATTGCTCCAATTGAATTCGCTCGTTCCTTGTTGATTTTTGTTTGTGCGAATTTGTTGTTTTTGTGCGCTGTGTTTTGCACCACGGTGCAAGGCAAGGTTTCTTTTTATGTTTATTACCTTTGCAACTGTTGTTTGTTTGTTTAGTTGTTGTTTGCTTGTTGCAATAACATTTTATTTATTTTCGTTATTTTTTTTAACAATTCTTTTTTGTTTTGTTTTTTTATTTTTTTTATCTAGCTAAAGTTTTTGCTACAAGCTTAAATGATTTCCATTTTTACACTGTCACAAAATATTGTAAAAATATTTATTTAATTTCATGCGGCTATTGTTGTTGTTGCTTGTTTTGTTTTGCACACATTTTAAACAATAAAAAAAAAAAAATAATAAAAATAAAAGAAAATATTCCACTCGCTGCTGTCGCTTTTTATGATAATTTATTGCATTTCATTTTTTTTGTGCTCTTCATTTATTCTCAATTCTTGTTTTCTGTGTTCCCTTTCGATCGCCCTTTGTTTTCGGACGCTTTCTTTGCCACGCCGAGTTCAACGCGGTTCAATCTGTAAAGCATGAGGGCGTGGCAGCTGCAGTTGCCGACGCATCCAAAAGCATATGGCCCCCTCGCTCTCTCTCTCTCTCTCGCACACACTAGCTCTAACTTCCTTGCTCCGCTGATGTGTGACCATATAAATAAAAATTATAAATGTGCCTAAAGAAAAATAAAAAAAAAAAACAGGCAGAAAGCTGAAAAAATACTTGTAAAGCGCTTGCAATAAATTGACGAGCTCAGCGTCTGTGCCGCTGACATGTGTGCAACAGCTGGCGGCACTTGCAGACGGCTTCATGCCTCATGTTGCAAAAAAAAGCTGAAAGATTTACAGTGCGCTTCGGCCATAGGCGACTCAAGTGTGCGCTGCGTCAAGGTGAACGCTACTCATAGACGTCTACCAAGGCCTACGAGCCGCAGCGAAGGTTTGGCATTAGCCCAAAGTCTTGCGTACATAAACGTGGCTCAGTTACGTTCCACGAAAACACGCGTGGCAAATGGCTGAAAACCTTTTGTAATCTTATGTCTTAATACAGCATGAACAGAGCTTCACACTTTGTTGAATACGTTTTTGGTAACAGACTTTTATAGTTTCTTATGAATTCGTTTAAACAGGTAAACAATGACTTGTATAAGAAATAAATGTTTTTCAAGATACAGAAAAAATGCCATATATATCCATATATATTATGGATAATAACAAGATCTGAGCTTTTTCAAAGCTTGCTTACAGCTGTATAGAGAAACGTGGTAAATGGATGAAAAGCCTGTTTTCCAAAGCAACTAACATCTAATCCAGAATCTATTTAAATCTTTAAATCTTGTAACATGATCTCTTGCTGTTAGACAACATCTTCGATTCTACAAATTATTTTACGAACTCTGCGCTCAATGAGCTCTTTGCCAAGCTGCTGAAACCAACTAAGCACACACACACACACGTGCCGATAATCCGCAGAGTTGGGGTCAAAAGGCAAATGCTGTTGGCTGTCCATCTAGCTGCCAATCCAACTGGGCTAATTATCCACAACGACGACTAACCTAGTCCAGCAACTGTCAATCATGCGCGCTAAGTGCAGCAACTAATATGCCCCAACCTCAGCAGCTAACTGTACAGTGTCATGCATAGAAAGCAAGAGAGAGAGAGAGAGAGAGAGAGAGAGAGAGAGAGAGAGAGCAGAGTGGGAGAGTCGAGAGGGAGCTGAACAAAGTGCAAATTACAGTGCGCTCGTGCTGATTCATTGAGAACTGGCTCGGCACGCCATGTGCTTGGGCTAAAGTGTTGCTCGTGACTGTTGAGCAGCCGGTGCTAATTAGCAGCTCATCAAGCTGCAGCCGCATGCAGCAAGGAATAAAAAATAAATAAAACACATATATATATATATAAATGAAAATGAAATAGTAATAAAAAGGCAAAAATAAACTAAAACTTGGGCTTCCATAAAAATATCAATAAAAACAATATATTCGCCTAACAAAATGTGACAAATAAAAGACGGACGAACAGACAGACAGACGGAATGGGAGCGCACTTAAAGATAGATATATGTATATATATATATATATAGATATATAAATATGTATGGTTAGTAGGCCGACTGTATTTGTGGCCATAAAAAAGATATTGGAAAACGAGTTGACGTCTCAGAAAATTGGCCAATCAAGCGTCAATTGTTGGAACTTTTATGGACCCGAGACGGGTGGCGGAAACTTAAGTAGGCATTGCTTATAAAATCGGTAGCTGTTTGCGGGGGCTTGACTAGCAGATACCCTATGGAGTCTTTATTTAGCTTAACTGAATTTTAATATCTTTGGAATAAATGTCAGATTGAGAGCTGATCATAACTACCCAAGCCTTTAGGATGATTTTATAGGGTATTAGATAGCACTTGGTCAGTCGCACAACTAATATCTAAGCATATTTCACTTATGTAGCCCCATATCATAACGATAAACGATAACAATAACCAAATAGTGGAGCTCCTAGTCGACGTCAATTTTTGATAAATGCTATGCGAGCGAGGGGTGGCGCTGGGCGTTGGGGCAGCGACTTTTTAGGGTCAATTTGAAGAATTTGATTAGCAGATAGCAGTGAGTGGTCGCTGTGGCATGTGCCGCATGTGTGATTGCAAATGTAATTGAAAAATTGCCCACTGTTTGCTGTCAAGTGCAGAAAAACGGATGGGAAAATAGACGTGAGTGACTGTAAGTGTGTGTGTGTGTGTGTGTGCGTGCGTGTGTGACCCATAAATGGAAAACATGCATATGCATACACACACACACAGTGAAGTCATGACGAGTTTTTTATGGCCGGCGGCCGTTCGCCGAGATAAGCTCCATTATGCTTGTCATATACATAAACAATAATAGCTGACCTTTCTGTGAGTGTGTGTGTGGGTGAGTGTGAGTGTGCGTGTGTGATTGATAAAAAGTGAGCATATTATCGTTTACCAGGTAACACATTTTATAGCTGCCTACCACTGGCTCTCGCTCTAAACGGAAGTAGAAGCTACGCTATAGTAGGTCACCTAAGCCTAAGCCGATTGCTAACAAACAACAACAAAATAGCTTTATAGAGCAGCTCGGTAACTGAAAAATATGTGGGTAGGTGGGACTGTGTTGGCAGCCCGTGAAAGTGTGTCTCAAGTGTCAATAAATATCGTCTAATTGGGCACTCAAGTAACTGAAATGATATGACTGCAAATTGAGCTGAAAAGATTATAAGCCCTTTCAAGTCTAACACAAAGGTATTTCTCACATATTATGGAATATGATTCACACTAAAAGCATCATTTGTTACTAATCTCTTATACGAAACACCAGTCCGAATTGGTTCGTATTCATATATGTTGCTTCTGCACTCAAAATAAACACGCATTCGAAATTTCATAAAGATTGCTTCACCACTGACCGAGTTCTCAGAGGCCAGACGAGAGTCGGGTCTATTCTTAATGCATATTCCATAGTTTGGTGTTCCTAAGCAGCCATTTCCGAAAAGGGAACACCTTTTGGATAGGCTTAATAGGCGTGAGAGTGTTTGATAACCCACATATTAATGCACTTAAATATTCAATTTCAAAAGACCCAAATCAGCCGCATGAGAATGTTTATTTACACGTATTTTGTTTATGTTTTCTCTCTACCGAAATCAAGCTGTTTTTATGAATGGCCCACATTGTGTACTACATATATATATATATGTATATGTATGTGTAGCAAATGTTTGTTTGTTATTTTTAGCAACTTGCTGAATGTTGTTAATTTGTTGGATAAATTAACGTTGAATTCACGAATGGTAGTTCCATGGCTAAGGTCAGTGCACTAGGGATTAACACACACACACATAGACATATATATATATATATTTATATATAAAGTTCGCTATATGGGTGGCTGCGCATGCACGGCACTGAGGATGCAGGATATACGAAAAATCAATAGAGCCGGGCTGCACGTGGTGCCCAGAGCACCCTTTGCCAAAATACCAAGAGCTGTTGGCAGCGCGACGAGAAACGGGCACACAGCGAATGCAGTCAGTTTCTTTAAGAATTGTGTCAGCTAACTGTGCTTTATATTGCTATAAATACATTGATTGTTCTATTTGTGTTTATTCTTTGTCAGACATTCGCGTTCTTTTGCTAAATATGCTAAATTATGGCATAGTTGTATACATGGCAGAGCGACAAAGCAAAGACAAAGACAGCCACAAAGAGAAACAAAAAACTCAAGCTGGGCTTCTTGGTCAGCATGCGGCGCGGTAGAATGTCAACAAAACGCAACGGGCACTGGCGCTCACTTGCTCTCACCCTCTCTCTCTCTCTCTCTCTCTGTCAGGCGCTTACATGCTGCTCTTTCATTGCGCTCTCTCGACTCGTTTTGAGCGAATTTGCCTGGCCTTTGGGCTGCGTACTGTTTTTTTTTTTTATTGATTTCTTGAAAGGTACACAAAATGCGAATAACAACAACAACAACAGCGAAGCGAACAAAGGCAACAACAACAATAACAAGAAGATTAATGGGCGCACTATTAAACACTAAATTTATATCTATATATAAATATATTTCGGATTTTTTAATGATTTAATTTTATATCTTATTCAACACACACTTTTATTGTCATATTTTTTACGATTTGTAAAACTTTTGGATTTTTGGCACATATTTTGGGCACGCATTTATAGTAAATATTGCTGTATATTGTATCTTTATTGTTTGCTATCAGACACTTTGCATTTGCCACATATAAAAATGCTCAACTTATCAAGATTAATGAGCGGATGCTTATATTTCGATTCAGTTATTATATATATTTTATTCTTTTGTACCCAATTCATTCGCCGTTGCCGAAAAAAAGGCGGCTGCTGCGCAGAGAATTTTTCCAGGCGTTCGCACTATACGAAATTTTTACAGTTGTGTTGTGTATTTTGCACTTGTTTAGTTACTTTTTAGATAAACGTGCATTCGAAACTTGACTTTGCTTTGTGCGTATTTCATTGACAATTTTATGGAAGTTTTTTAAAAATGTTTGCCTAGTTTTTGCTTGGGCCACAATCAGAAAAACTGAAGCGCAACGAGACGGTGGCCACAGCGACGGCGACTATGATGACAGAGACAGACAACACACACACGGGCGACTGGTACAACTGTCAAATACATTCGCCGCCGTTGGCTGTGCTCAATTCGCCGCTGTGCGGCATATGCGGCAGCTGCTACTGCTGCTGTGAGAGAGCGAGAGCGTTTGTGTTTGTTTGTATGTGTGTGTGTGTGTGTGCGAGTGACTCGTCAGCTCTGAACAAAATGCGAGTGCAAACGGGAAATTCTTGCGTTAGGGAATTTTCGTTTAGGCGCGCATTTGAATTGAGGGATATTTGCCGCTACCTGATATCGCTCGCAATAAATGAGCATTTAAGAGCTTTCATGAGCTAATTAGTAACAGAAAATGTTATTTAATTTTAATTAACTTAATAGTTATGAACTAATTATAAATTAACAATATTGTATGTAATTATTTCGTATGACAGCATAAATTGATTAAATTATTTAAATACGAGAAAGGTTTAAAACAATAAAAAAATTCAAATTATATGTGAGAGAGAAATGTACAATTTTAGTATATTTCTGTCTAAAAATATATTAAAGCAGCTATTTAAATGATATGTTTTTAAATAATAATAATATGCATATGCATAGTATAATATAATGAAATGACAGTTTAAAGCTCTTAAAGTCTCCCTTTTATTACATTTTACTAACTCAGCTTGTTTCCATGGACAATAAGCAAAGGACTGCCTAACTGCCTGCTTATTGCCCATTAGGTTTGCCTTTATAAACTACATTGTCATTTGCTTGTGTGCGTGAGCTGATGTGTGTGTGTGTGTGTGGGTGTGCGACACTACCTGGCATACAATGCTTGGCTATTTAGTAAGCCCCCATCACAAAAGATACATCATTAGGCATTATGTTAAAATTACCTGCCTATGCATAAAACCACTTGAAAACTCATTACAAAAGCTCCACAGCGACGCTTACATAAGGCACACACACACACACTCACACAGAGACCCACATACTTAGCTGTGTGTGGGCTCAGACTGTTAAAACATTTTGCACCATTGGCCACAAAAGTAGGCGCTGCAAAAGTTGGCCACAAGGGCGTTAAAGCACTTAGATTTATGTCGCCCGATACACGCGTCCAATACACACACACACACACACACACACACACACACACACAGTCACGACTTTGACTGGTTTTATGCATTTAATAAAAACTTTCACTTCAGCTTTTCGCAGTTTCCGCCACGCTGCATGGAAAACTTTTCTGCGCCTGCATTGGAGCCAAGTACTTAAAAAGCAATTTCCATGCAGCATACAAAAACGTACAAAAAAGGCGCTAGGCGGCTGCTGCCACGCCCAAATATTAATGAAATGATTCGAGTGGAGTTATGCTTATGCTCAAATCTACTTAATTTTTTATTTCATTTCGTTCGCTTTCTCTTAATAATATTTTTGTGGCTTATTAAAAAGTTAAAAGCGGCTTTTTTCCTTAGGTGTTGCAGCCTATTCGTGTGTATGTGTGTGTGTGTGTGTGTGTGGTTCATGAGCACGAAAAAAAAAAAAAAAGAAAATCATAAAACCCATCAAAATAATGTTAATTCATTAAGTGGCCATAACTTGCTCGGGCGCCCAAGTGTAGGCTATAAAAATTTTACGCACAAAAGGCAACCGCAGGGCTAGCTGGGTGGCTGGAGGCGGCTGCAGCTACTGGATTTACAGTGGCTGCCACAACATCATCGAGAGGTTCTTAAGGAGCCGTTAAGCATGGCAGTTGGCAGAATTGTTGGCGCCTTAGGTGAACCGTCGCTCTGCCGAGAGAATGAATGATTTTTATTTAGATTTTATGGGCAGCTCGGAGCTGCTGGTAATTAGAGCCCCGTCAGGCCAGGTGTGTATCATGCCACGGCCATAGCGGCAACAACAACAACAACAACAACAACAGCAGCAGCAGCAAAAGCCGTAGCCGTACCCGTAGCCGCAGCCGCAGCAACAATAAACTCGAAAATTATGTGAATGAGTTTCTTAACTTATTTTCGACTCAGCTCGAGCTGGCCCCCCTTCCAAAAACCCAAAATATTTTTATATATATAAAATGAAAATAAAAATAAAAAGTAAAGTTGCCCCAGTCGGCTTTAGGCTCTCAAGATTTATATCTGGCACATGGCAGGCGATCCGGCAGTGCAGGTGAGGCATCGGAGCCGCTCAACCACCTCAACCACCAACGAGTAAAGCAAACAAAAAGCGAAACGAAACAAACAAGCAAAGTTAAATGAACAACTTTTGTGCATTATTTATCTGCAAAGTGGAAATATGAGCACTAAGAACAAATACGATCAAATTGACTGCAAGCGCAACGACTGTGAGATACCCTGTAAGCGATTTGAGGGGGATTAAATAAGTGACCTTGAAAGCTATTGCAGGAAGTCAATCTAAATCTGCAAGCATGGGTAATAAGAGAGACACAGAGAGAGAGATAGAGAGAAAGAGAGAGAGAGAGAGAGTAACAAATAGATAGAGAGAGAAGTTAGAGGACAGATATATAGCGAATAGACATAACGAGATAGTGAGGTAGAAGAGATATATCGGCAAAAGAGAGAAGGATAGATAAAAGTGATAACAGAGATAGAACACGACAAGGAGAGAATGTACGAAATAATTTACTAGAGAGAGAGACAGCGAGTTAGCGTCGGAGAGAAATAAAGATAAAGAGAGCTATATAAAGTTTTCAAGTTTTCAGTTGTTCAAGCCAAGTAGAGAAAATCAAGGCTAAAATTCAACAAGTTTACTTATTCTTCTATCTTGTATACAGTTACAGCTCTTACGATAAATTCACAAATAATTTTGAAGGCACACATTGTTGCTGTTCGAACTTACCCCAAATTGTGGTGATTGCGTACAGGGTATGCGAAATCATAACCACAATACTGCGGCATAATGGAGGCGCAGACATAGCCAACAGCCTGCCAGCAGCAGATGAAACCGCGCTGCCACTTGGCCTGCCTCACTGGCTCCCTGACTGATTATGAGCATGCCGTGCCTGTAAGGGTGTGGGCGTGTGTGTGGGTGTGTTTGGGTGTGCGGTAGTCACTCATTTAATATTTTATGACTTATCTCTTTTCTATTAAGATATTTTAATGCACAAGCGAAAAATGTGTAAGGCAAAAGCCCACAAGGCGCAGCTCAGCCTCGGCGCCCATAAAATCTAATAAACATAAGTCAGTGTCTGTCATGCAAGCATGTAAGTGTGTGTGTGTGTGTGTGTGTGTGTGTGTGTGTGTGTGTGTTGTGTATATTCTTGTGGTTAGAGTATCTTATGAAGCTTGTGGCTCCATAGCTTCTATGCGCCTCAACGTGCTGAGCATTTCAGGCTTTTATTGATACGCTGCTTAAAATTTACAGCCTCTGAAGCAGATTTACGAGGTGGGCTGTGGATGATGGGGGCATTGGGGGCGCAGCGCCACAGGCTGCGATTTTTAATATGCATTAAAATTAATAAGAACACGTGTCGTGTTCTGAGTTGGTCGTCGCACTTGTCGCAGCATCGCGTCTTCATAATTCCATTTTATCGCGCACAAATTTTTATAGCCACGCCGCGGGCGTCGATTTCTCGAAATAAGCGCTGCACCGTCGTAGTCCTGGCCTCGTCCTTTCTTGTGTTTGGCTACGCAAATAATGTGTGCAGGCATTGTCGTTGACGTTTTGACGCCATTTGGGTTGGGTTGTTAATTTTATGCTCATGAGATAAGAAAATTGCGACAAAAACCCTGGAAAATTGCCCGAAGGTGGGCGCCAAATATCGCCAGCAATTTATGAATACCCAATTTTGCGTTCGCATTGTGTGACTTGACTTTCGGGCGTGCTCTTATTCTCTTTTAGTCACATTAGTCTACTTTCTTTTTTTCTGGCATTTTTTTAATCAGCCTACGAATGACATATGCCGCGTTTGCTTATCAAATTGTTGGCAAATAAACAGTTTGTCGAGTTGATTGTGTCGCAAGATTTATTAGAGTTGGGGACGTGCTGCAATAGTCGTGCGTGACACGATCTTGGTACATTCTCGATATATATTGTAGTAGGCTAATAGGAATTAGAGACAGAGACTATAGTTAAGTATCGATTGATACTTAATGTCATCGATGCTTAACGATAGTGCCATCGATCGAGTTAGGTCCATCAATAGAAAAGAATAGAAGACGGCATTAGTAGCAGTAGAAGTAGAAGTGAAGACGCAGGTTTTTTTTTATGTTGATAATTAATAATAAATTGAAGCTAAAGCCTTTTGCAGTATTAAATTGTAGCAAACAGTACCCGACAATAGTGCAGAGTTCAGACTCAGGTCAGCCAACTATCCTCGATCAATTTTAATTTAATATACGAAATGACGTAATTAAGTTAATAGTGAAATTTCAGAGAATACAGTATAACTATTTGCATAAGTAATTGAGTGCGATTTGACATCTATGAATTTTGTCAGCAATTTAGCTGCGCAACGGATTGCCCAATTTGAATCGCTGAGGCCCAGGTCAAGTAATTGCCATGGGCCCAATAATTCGATTTTGCTGTGCGGGCCAGTTGAGACTTGTCAACATATAATTTGAGTTGCATGGCAAGCAGGTGTGTGTGAGTGCGTGTGTGTATGTGTGTATGTGTGTGTAAGTGAGTGGGAGACTACCTTACGCTGTTTGGAACTCAACAATATTGCATTTGGCCTGTGCCTGTGCCAGTGCCAATGCTTGTGGCCAGGCCCTCAGTTGGGTTTATGATTGAGCATTTGAGGCTTTCAGCCGCCGCCTTTGACGGGTTAATAACCAAATGCCTACCTCTGAATAGCTCTAGCTTAATTGAAATTTACAAATCTTGTGTAATTTGCCAGCTGCCAAGGGCCATTTCACAGCTCACTGAATCGATAAAGATAATAGACATATTCCACTTAGTCATATGAAATATCTGATTCACATTTGTTTAACCTGAGCTGCTGCGATTCTTTAGCCTGGTGATTGATTGACTTTGGGCTCTGGAATTGCCTTTGGAAAATAATTTAGCAAATTCTGGAAATGATAATATATGGGCAGATATTTCAAAAGAAATTATTTGGCATTTAGTTAAGCTATTATGGAAGAGAAAAGAGTAATTCGATTAGAGTACTCCAGGTAAGAGTAGGAGATGAACCCTTTTGATATTGCTTATACTTTGAGCATATAATTCGATATTTTTTCTTTGCCCCATAGAGTAAATATATAATAACTTCATGATGCAAAGAAAAATAATTTTTATATAATATATTTTTATATTTATATAAAATATAAAAGGGAATGATTTAACTCATATCTATGCGCACTGTCCTCTTGTCAGCTTTATAATATTAACTTACTTTCATATACTTAAGTGCTTAAAGAGTTTGTATAAAATATTCTATGTTTAATCATGATTTATATATATATATATATTTATTTATATTTACTTTATACATTTTAGTTGTGAGCTTAATAAATGTTTCTGCCAGGATATTAAATTCTTAGCACACACACGCGTAGCGTAGTAGATGGCTCAGCTAACCCGTTGTGCTTTGTAAATGTGGCCATAATAAAATTTTCGCTTTTCTGTAAAACCTTCGGCGAAATTTGCGGTCCGTTGATCAAAAACAAAATTAGTTGCATTACATCAACAGCAACAGCAACAGCAACAGCAGCGGCAACAATGGACAGCATCTGCAATAATAGCAGCGTCAGCGGAAATTGTTTCATTCGCTGCCCGTACGCCACGCCCCCACAGCGATGACCGCGCCGTGTGCGGCGACAGGCAACGCTTTGGTGGCGCTGAACAAATATTACTCATACGCATCGTGACCGCACACACGTTGCAAAAAAAAAAAAAAAAGGTGGGCACGCGTCACAGGTGGGCGTCATATACAATCGCCACGCCCCCCACACACACACGCACACGCACGCTCACATACATGTATATAGATAGGGTCATGATATTTACACCCTGAACGCTGCTGTTTAACCAACGAACAATAAAACGAAATTGAATTTTGCGCTTTTAACGGCAAAAACACATACAAGGTCCATAACCAGGTGAGCGCAGGTAGATGCGTGGAAGCTGGCCTTAATGGCTAGCTGGCAGCTGCAGCTGCAGCAGCAGCAGCTGTGTGTGTGTGCACAGTTTTTAGCCATGCTCGCTGTCAGCCTTATTGCCACTCGCGGCAGCAACAACAACAACAACCAGAATGTCGACTACAACAACATTAAGCCAATTATATGCTGCACTTTTGACATTAAATTCGATTCAATTTATTTGCGCGCCCTTTTGGCCAGCGGCAGCAGCAACGGCTGCGATTTTGAAGTCAACGTGGTTGTTGTTTGTTGTAGTTGTTGTTGCTGTTTGCTGGTTGGCAGGCAGGTTATTGTTTTTGACGAGGAATTTAATTTCATGCTCACAGCAACAAGCGCGCGCACACGCACACAGGCACACACCATTCGCCGTCGTTTCGCTGGCAACACAAAGTAGAGGAAATTATGCGTTAAGTGCAAACCCAAAAGCACAAAAACAAAAGGAAAATTCTGTAAAATTAAGTTAAAATAAAACTAGCTTTGCTCGCTCAAAATGCTTGAATTTATTTTTATTAATTCGAGCCGAGCGCAGGTGAAAGAGTTCAAGGTTCAATTGCCAGTTGCAGCAGGAAAGGAATTATAATCAAGGCAAACATAACTCTGATTGGAGCTCCTATTAATTGTGTCAAGGGTCTGTGGGGTGCTCAACTATTAGAAAAAGGCTCGATTACTTACAATTGCTTTCGGCTTTTGTTGCTATCGAGAATGATGAATGCATTCACTCTGTGGACATTTCGTGTCCAGCTGTAGAAGCAGAGGCAGCAGATGAGCTGCTGGCAGTAGATAACTAACAACAAAAGTGCAAAATTTATGCTTTCTATTATGCAAGCCGAGCCAGCGAGCCAGCGAGCATCCAATGTCTGCACATTTTCATATGTCACTTCCATAGCTGTGCCCCAAACCACTTGCATTGCCATTGTTATAGCTGACGACGCCGCTGCTGCAGTTGTTGTTGTCGTTGACTTAATGGCAAACGACATTGTGAACATAATGCTGACATAATAATATTTTTGTTGCAGCCCTGATCTGCATGACAACGAACTGGCGCCGCAGCAGCCACCGCTGCACCTCTGCACCACTCTCAACAGCTGACTGACTGACTGACTGAATGTCTGCGAGAGACTGAAGCTGAAGCTGAATGCCGCCTTGCCATTTGTCTGGGTCATTACTCACAGTGGCAATCTACACGCTCACACACACACACACACAGAGAGAGAGAGAGACAATAAATTCCATAGAAAATGCATTTTTATTGAAAAATATTTTTAGCTCGTTTTAGTGTTGAATAATACCAAATGAACAGCAGCGACAGCAGCAGCGGTTGATGCCAGCGAAAAGTCAGTTAAATTTATACACCCATACTCACTTACTCACACACCCACACACACCGCACACACACACCTGCTGTGCTTTTTCAATTAGAATTTGAAATTTTGCAAGTTATTTGCTTTGATTTTACATAAATATCCAGCAGCGTTCTTCAGCTAACACTAAACGCTTCGCACTTGCCATAAAAAATATCTGAATTTGATTAAAAAAATACATAAATTTAAATTTCGAATGAAATTTAATTTAATTCAGCTTTAAATTCAGAATTTGTTAGTTCAAGCGGCAGCTCAAGGCATTGTTGCATGCTAAGAGCCAATTAAAAAATTTTAATTTTTAATTTACTTGCGGTCGAGAATGGACTTATAAAATGCAATTCAGAGTAGGGGTTTCATATTTAAATAGATCAGAATATTTACTACCCAAGAGTAGAGCAGAAATAGCCAAGGGTTAAGTTAAAAGTTCTCCCACTGCTCATGGCATTGGCAGCGAGGTCATTGGGATCATGCGGCCTTAACTACAATTTGAGTTCTTTAATTTCAAGTGATTGACAGCTGGAAACTCTACCAAAAACGTGGCTAAAATCAATATTATGATGGCGATTGGGCTTAATAAATCTGAGCCAGAATTTAGCATAGAGTCAGAGAGAAAAAGATACATCATAAGATTGAATACAATCATTTAAAATGGAGTCATTTATTGCATGTGAGAAAAATGTGCACAAAAATCAAGCTGATAATAAATATTTTAATTAACAGGAATTTAAACAATTAACTTAAATTTCATAAACATTTAAATAGATATAGTAATAAATATTATGATTTACATCAAAAGTAATAAACTTAAGTTTTATAAATTTATAAATTGATTATAAAATTGAACCTAAGAGTGAGAGGCAAGCTTAATTTACAGTCTAGATCGTGAGATAAACTTTGCTTGGAGTAAAATAAATATTTATATAATATATAATATCAACAAAGATCGATGTAGTTGCCAAATATCAAATGCAGCTCAAAAACCTATCAACTATTAAAGTTATAATAAATGATAGCAACTTCGGCTATAAAAATTAATTTTCTGCAATTTTCTAAAGCACACTAAAAAAACTTTAGTGCTCGCAGAGCTTGCTCAAGCAGATATAGCAATAATTTGAGCTATTTCAAGCTCTGGCTCTTAAGGCGCTGCTCGCAATGAAGAGCGATTGGCATTTAATATGGTCAGAGGCTCTGTTATATTGAATGGCCATAAACAAAAAAATGCGTAACAAAAATCTATAGCATTTTTATTTTTTGCCAGCTATGCAGAAGATTAGAAAATGTGAGAGGGAGAAGCCGGTGCTGTGGAGGGGGAGCGAGAGGGTGGCTAAAAGCAAAGGCTAAATTCAAATTGTGCGCCCACAGAAGCGCACAGACAATGACAAGAGTCGAGAACATTGTCTGTGTGTGTGAGTGTGTGTATGTGTGTGTGTGTGAGCAGCTGTGTGTGGGCGTGCGTGTCTGTGTGTGATGATATGCTTGTGATTGGAGCACGAAACCGAGACGTATGATGATGTTGATGACGACAACGACGACACACACACACACACACATACACATCGACACACACTTACACACACACATGTACGCTGAAGGGCTGTGGGTGTCATAAACAACAGACAAGTTGCACATGCACTGAAGCATAACTACCAGTTACAGCACTATGCGAAAAATGTACACTCACACACACACAGGTTTTTATAGTGTATATATATATGCGCGCGTTCGTGTGTGTGTGTGTGTGTGTGTGTTGCTGTGCTATGGGCAAAGCGAAAAAGTCAGCCATGGAGTGTGGAGCTGCACGAAGCTAGTCCGCAGCCAGAGCTAGTCTCTGCATATTTTAACTCCCACAGGAAAAATTTCACAAGACAGTTTAGGAGCATGTCAGCTAGGGCTGAGCTGGGCAGGGGCTGGGCGGGGGCTGGGGGCTGGGAGCTGCATTGGCAGAGTTACCAACAACTGTGACCAAACAATGTTGAGGCTTTGATGAACCTTGAAGGACAACAACAGCAACAAATGGTAAATATGACAAAATAGTGCAGCTGAGAGCGAGTGCAAGGCAAAGTGTTTCGGTGCAGGCGAGGCAACGGGGCGTATGAGTGTTAAAAATTGTGCACTATGGATGAATTGAAGTTCCAATGGGCAATGTGTGTGTGTCTGCTTGTCTGTGTGTGTTTTTCTGTGTGTCACCTCGTCACTTCAAGCAAATGGAGATGAATGCGACGTCTGTGCTGCTGGGAAAGACTGAGTTGAGTTGAAAGCGAGCAGAGACAGAGTGCGACTTCATATTGGCATATTTTATGCATGCTTTTACCACAAAACACACACACACACATACACAGAGAGATATATAGATAGAGAGTTAGAGATTGGCCAGGTATTTCGCTCGTTGCCCCTGGAGCAATCAACACAAACTTTTGCATTGTGCGGTCTGCCATTGGCCATTGGCCAAAGTTGGGAGCGTTGATCACTTCGCTGTCAATTTTGTAGTTAATTGTTTATAGCAGCAGCAGCAGCCGCCGCAACAGCCACCGCAACAGCAGCAACGACAACAATAGCCAAGCTCAACACATTTGCTAGCCACAGAGCAAATAACTAATTAAATCTTCTCTAGCTTTGACGCTTTAAGAGCTGAAGTTTTTGTAACCTCAATGCAATCAGATTTAAATTATTCAAAATTCAATTTGAATCTCAACTATTTTGGTTTAATTGACAAATATTTCAAATTACAGCATATCCTTTCATTACAAAGAATATTGATTTATAACTTTTTCCAAAAGACCAAAAAAGCTGAGCGAACAGCAGGTGAACTATTCTCGACTAGCAAATGCGCTGTGTGTTTATAGTTTATATAAATAAATATTTAATTTATGTTAATATTAAAATAATATTAAAATATAAATATAAATGAAATAAATTTGCATTGTATATTTTATATTTATATTATATTATAGTACATATTTATAATATTATTTTATATTTATTATGAAATGATGACATTATTATGTAAAATAATATTAAAATATAAATATAAAATATTTGAATTATATATTTTATATATACATTTATTATATTATATATTTATTATGAAATTCCGTCATTGTTATTTAATTTTTAAATATTCAAAGTTCAAGTATTAATATAAAATATTTGAATTATATATTATATGTATTTATATTTATTATATTATATTTAGTATTAACTTATATATTTTATTATATAGTGTATATATATTTATTATATTATATGAAATGCTCATTTCTTTGCTCAGCATAATTAACCTGGAGTTGATATACCTCACTTTGCGCACTTCACAGGATATTTCTATAGCATTTTGTGTTGGCCGACAGCGTGTGTCTGAAATATGCATCAATATGCAAATGACATGCTCAAAAAAAAGTCTAGATTTTGTCTTTGGTTGCATTTTGTTGTTAAATTGTTGAACGGCTTTTGGCATTTAGATTTATGTGCGCTCTCAGCTGCACAGCCGAGTGGGCGTAACCCGAAAGAGTTGACTATCGCTATAATTGATTAATTAAATCTCTTACTAGACAGAGAAAAAGCGAGAGCGAGAGAGAGAGAGAGAGAGAGAGAGAGAGAGAGAGAGAGACCGTCAGTAGCAATGCCGACAAAGTTAAGCAAAAGTTGTCATAAAAATAAAAAAGTTTTTGTTACACAATTTTGCTGTAGTTGTTTTTTTTCGTTCTTTGTTTTTATGCTTTGCATATTTCTTGTACGAGTTTGACATACGAGTTGAATTCTCATGTTGCTCACTTGTCAAGCTGTCAATTGGCACAAGACTGTCATACACACACACACACACACACACATGCACACTGGGATATGTCATTACATATATGGGCACTTGAAAAGTTTCGAATGAAATGTGCGCAGCTTGAAGGCAGCCTTAAAATGCTGCATCTCTCTCTCTCTCGCTCTATCTGTCGCATTCCTTTGCTCTCCCTTTATGCTTGGCTCACTTGAGTGCTTAGCACGTTAGCTGTAATCAGATTAATAACGGTAAACACTTGTAAGGGTATGCGTACACACACTTTGGCTTCGATTATTTGATTGAAAAACTGCAGCAACAGCTTTGCCTGTAAACAGGATGAAAACACATATACTCTGCCTCTCCCTCTCCCTCTCTGTCTCACACACACACACTGAGGCGCATTCCCAGCCAGGTAGATTAAATTTCATTCACAACTTGAATTATTGACAACGGATATCGATGTCATTGACTCGCTGCAACTGCCACAGCTACAAGCAGCAGCTGCGACTCGACGTTGAGCTCAGCTGATTGTGATTAGTCGTTTGTGCAGCAGCAAAACTTGATTGATTTATATGTGCATGTATGCGACTCTGAGTGTGTATGTGTATGTGTGTGTGTGTGTGTGCGGCACGCGTTTGCCTTTTAGCAATGACAGCACTACTGAGCAAGCAGGCGCTGCACTCGCACTGGATTTGAACTCTTGTTGGCAGTTAAATGAGCTGAAAGATGACTGCACAAAGATTGTCAGCTCGAACGAGGGCGCAGCGCGCAGCGCATGTCTGTGACAGTTTAACTAAGTGTTTGACATGTGAAAGATTTCAAATGCAATTGCCAAGCAGAAATTTATTTTTATAGCCATTTGGCTATAATGAAATACATATATGAATATATTTTTTTTTTTTTATATATACATTAACAATTGGCTATAAAATTGCTCAATTGGCTATAATAAAATATAATATATATTTATTATATATATTAACAACATGGAGCATAAAAACTATGCAAATCCGTGCCTCGAGCTGGTGTGTTAATTGGAACCGTAAACCAAACCGATTTTTGTCAACATTAGCCACACAAAAAAAACTGATTCCAATTGCCTTTGGCTAGCTGCAAATAAATATGCTTTTATTAACTTGCAACTAGCGTTGCCCTGCATCAAAAGAGGGGGAAAAAAGCATGAAAAATAAATAAATACTAAATAAATAACAAATTCATTAAAAAATATCCGTGTGTGAATTGATGCATTGCAAATGAAATACATATGCGTTTGCATGCGTTCACAATAATTGTTGATTTAGTTAAAATATATTAAATATCCCATATATCGAATCAGAAAGCCAAAGTGCTGGCCGTAACGCGTTGTTGACTTAAATTCTTTCGCTTGTGGCCGGGGGTTCAATTGGTAATTTTAATTAAGCGCTAATATTATAATTTATTATTATTGCGCTGATGTGAACAGCTCAACGCGTGTGTCTGTTTGTTTTTGTCTGTTTTGAATGTGACAGGCGGGCAGGCAGGCAGGCAGGCAGGCAGGCAGGCAGACAGGCAGGCGACGCGGCGTATGAGTGATGCGGTATTAGCCTGTCAGCCTCTCGCGGCCCAGTCGATAAATTGTCGCCCCGACCTAAGCTGCGGGCGACTTTTAATATGAAGCTATTTAATTTTATGAATTATTGATGCATATTTAGCTCAAATGGCGTCACTTTGCACACGTGTGTGTGCGTGTGTGCGTGTGTGGGCAATTAGGCCAAGGGGCATTTTAATATATACTTTTATTCATATAAATTGCTTTGTTCACTATATTATGCTGCTCTTCACTTATTTGCGGTTGATTTATGCGGTCGCTCAACTTGGGATTAGTTTTATTTGCATAACACTCTGTCACATGTGTGCGACTGTGTGTGTTTGCATTACTGCTGCAGTTCATTTTAATTAATAATTCTCATTTTTTATTCACTTGCCATGTAATTCATCGTTAATTGACTGCTCGACTTACCTGCAATCAAATGGAATTAAAGAAACTCTGAATTAGTTCGTATGTAAAAATCAATAGTCATAAATTAATTTTAGCGGTTAAGCAAATTAAACACATATGCAAATATAAATACATATATCTATATTTAAGGCATTCGAATATTTTTCTCAAACTTAATTGTATTTTACCATTTTTTAATAACGAAATAAATCAACTATTTCACATTCATGTGTGATATATGTTGAAGTTTATGAATAGCTCAACCAAGCATAAAATATGTATCAATAAATCAAAAGCGAGTTAGTTCCATGTGATGTGGTTAAAATCATCATTAAAATTAGAATTCAATTTTCTGATTAGCTCAACATTTGTCAGATAAACATCAAAAACATTTTCTAGATGCATATTAAAAAAGTAAACTGATACGCTTTAGTCATCATTATTAGTTGAGCAAATATATATTATGATACGATATATTAACAGGAATATTATATATAGAATTTATAGTAAACAAAATAAAATACAGTATCTGCATGGATCATATATTCATCTCTTTGCTTGGGAATTTAAGAACCAATGCCGTAGGCATAGAAATCAGCTAAAAATTTTATAAAAAAATACAATTTAAGGATTCAAGGATTTTTCTAACAAAAAAGAGCACAGAAAGCGAACAGTGATTTCGTTATTGAAATCAGCTAAGAAAATCAATAAAATTTCCTTGGGCTCTATAACCATTGAGATTTGAAAAATTAAATTTTGTAGTATTTTTTCGGCTTATTAAATTTAGAAAATAAAAATATTGCTTGAAATTTTAGAAGTCTATAAATAATTTTTGAATATATATAAAAACTGTTTCCTAAACAGTTGCAACGGTAATTTTAATCTATGTGATAAATTATCTATAAGTTCATTTGAAATAATGAAATGACTAATTATATATTTGTCTATATTAAGTGATTATCAGTGTCAGGAGCAACTGGAGTTGGAGCTGAGTGAGTGGGACTGGCGCTCTTCATATGCTCCCCAAAATAAGTAGAAAATTGAATTTAGAGCAGTGAACTTGCTATTCTGGACTCACTGTGGACTTAGTGTATCCCTTTTCACAGAACGTCATCAACAATTTTAGGTTATGAGCTTTAAGTGCTTTAGCTCAATTACTGCTTCATCACCATCAGCTTTCATTGAATTGACATTTGAATTCATTTTAAAACAATTTTTATCATGTGACAAGAATCTGATATATAGCTATATTTATGTCAAGTATTGCTATAAATAGATATTTAGTATATATATATATCTGTATGATATATGATATATAATTCTATATCAATTATTGATACATAAATGTCATCTTTATAGAGTGAGCTGTGACCTCTAAATGAAATGTGAGCGAGTTTGAAATAAGCTTTTCGTTTTTCAATCAGCGTCAGCTTGGACGCGTCTCTGGCGAATACATCTAAAAATTGTCCCTTTTTTGAACCCAATGTGTGAAATTTAATATTTGTGTTGCCAGTTATCACACACACACACACACAGGCAGACTACAAAAGCAATGTGCGTTGAGCAAATAAGTGAGGCAAAAGGCAAAAAATAAGAAGGGATCCAATGGAAAGTTGAGCGCCGACTCTTGGCGGCTTAGCGGCAAAATCAATGACACAATAAATATTTGTGCAGCGCTTAAGCGTCGAGTGTTTAAGGCTGTGCGCAACAAGAGGACTATACAGACAGATAGCCGCATATATATATATATATATATAATATATATGTATATATGTTAAGGTATATACATAGCCTTGCGTCTCCTATTGCAGCTTCTGTAAAGGGCGTCGTTCGGTCTCTTTCTGTTTAAGTTTAAGTGCCAGCAACTGCTACTGAGCACACACAGAGCGAGTGAGTGTGAGAGAGAGAGAGAAAGAGATAGAACGAGGAAGATAGCGAGAGTTATTGATGTTTATGTATGTGTGTGTTAGTGTGTGTGTGGCAGGCTGTAAGCCATCTCGGCTCGCTTATTTGAAGTTTATTTCTTCTTTAGTCTGCATTTTTTTTTGGGCAAAGTTTTGGCTTTCCTTTTTTGGCTGTCTTGCTAAATTTAAGTGTGTCATGACATAGGTACCAGCCATGTGTGTCTGTGTGTGTGTGTGTGTGTGTGCAGTAGCGCGCATGTTTATTGCACTTTAGGGAATATCAGTCCTGACCCAACCCAAGCCTCAGCTCAACCCCACAAGATTCAACTCGCTTTCCCTGTGCAAGGCAAAACGTCGCTTAATGTGGCAGAAAAATGTGTAAATTACGTCGAAGCGAGCGAGTGTCTGTGTGTGTGCATGCGTGTGTGTCTATGTATGTGTGTGTGAGTCTCAAGTAAATTGAAAAATGTAGCGCATTGTAAAAATGGCGAAAAGTGTTGCAAATTAAATAAAAATGGCGAACGCCAAGAGATACGAGCAAAGAAGTTGCGCACAACATTACGAATTTATATTTTGAGGATTACGTCTTGTTTCTCAGCTGATTTCCCAAAATGATTATGCAGCTAACGGCTGAGTTTATAAGGCTGTTAGCAGCTAAAGAAGTAGAAAAATGAGTTTTTCTATAGAACAAATATTTGAATATTAATAAAATATTTTGAAAGCCGCTGAATGATGCTTTACTATATTGTAACTTATGATAACTTGAGCATGAAATAACAAGAGATTAGTATATAATCTACAGCACTGATTAGTTGTATTTAAGATGTGCTTATCTACTTTTACTGCATGTAAATCTATAATCTGAGTACTATAAGTTTTTATTCAAAGTTGAATAGAAAATATATATTTAAGACACTGCCACTCGAAGAGTCTTTGCCGTCAAACCGACTCCTCTTTCCCTTTTCCCTTATCTCCGAATTTTTAGTTCAATCAAATTCTTTCGAACTACTCATATATAGCCCATCTATGCAGTCTGTTTCTCTTTCATATGCCAAGCAAGATTCTCTTTCCTTAATGATCCTCAAGTCGCCATTAAATTTGTCATGGTGAAGCGTATTTTAATGCTGCTCGCACTTTGAGCTCTGTTTGAATACCAATAAAAGAGTTTTTGTTTTTAAAGTACTTCATATTTCTCCCCATTTCATAATTTTTTTTTTCTTTTGGCACATCTGAAACGATTTTAAAATTGTCCTGAACCTATGAAAATGTTTTCGGGTTGAGTAAATTTATGTATGGGAAGATACTTTGTGCCAATCTGTGTGCCCTTTTTGCGGGAAAACAATGGATTGCGGTGCCAGGGATTTGATGGCAGCATAAAAATCATTGCATTGTTGCAAATGTTGCAATCGAATGAGGGTCGCATCATTGCGGATGGGGAGGCTGAGGCTGAGGGCGAGTGTGAGGGCGATCCCCGAGTAAGCACAACAAATCAGTGCCAAAAAATTCAAGTAATAACTCAAATGTTGTCTCATTGTATTCGCATTTTTATACTCATTTTTATTGCTCACCATGCGCAGTGCGGCGATTCGGGTCGGGTTTCGTGTGCACTCTAAGATTATGTAGATATATATAAATATATATGTGTGCATGTATTTCTACTGCAGCTATTTTAAAAGACCAAAGCAGAGTATGATTATTGAGTCAAAGTTGATAGCGCCAATCGCTGTTTATCTTCTTAATATCATTCCTGTTTGCTCAAGTATTTTATATATGCTTATATATATCATCTGTCTTTTTTCATGCCTCTCTCTTCCTCTCTCTTTCTTTAGACCTCTCTCCCGCTCCCTCTCTTTCTATCTGTCTCTTGATTTTTTTTATATTATCAATAAATATCAACTCGAATCTTTAGTATTTTCAGCACAGTCTCATAAATGTATGAAAATGGCAAAATTAAAAAAAATATTCCTCAGAAGGAAGAACTGAGATGCAATTTTATTTATATATGCATAAATATATATATGCATAATTTACATAAATTCATTTAAATTAAATACTTCTATAATATTTATGCAGTTGAGTCAGGGACTTTGGCAGTCGTTCACTGCCCAAGCGAGCTCACACACTAGCTTTATCTGTTTTCATGTGTTTCCTGTATTTCCGTATTTTATTTTGGCTGCTTTTTATTTTTTCCTTTTCGAGCTTTATTTGTTTTTGCAAACTCACTGCAAATCCGCCCACAAATCGCCGCATAGTTGTTTTTTTTCGCCTTTTTTTTTTGCAGCGGAAGACACAAATATCAAGCGCGAAAAATCAGAATGTTGTTTATGTGATTTATGCGGCAGTGCGGGGGCTGGCTAATGGGTTGGGGCTGAATGGGAAGTGGGAGAGGGAGCGGAAAGGGGAACTGTAGGTGTCAGCGTCAGCTGTCAGTGGGGCCCTTTGGTAGTTTTCAAATGCGAGTTATAGAAAACACGCGGAAGGCGCTTGAGCCAAATGAAATGCGCATAAAGCTTACGTGATAGACCGGCCCCAGTGGGGCGTGGCAGCAGGTGGCCGTCTGCCGCATGTGCATCGTGGAATGCACTCGTAACCCACTGACAAACGAACAGACATATTCTGTGGCTCTCACATGAAAAGTTGCAAATTGTTAACCGATGAGCGCGAGTGGATGGCACTTGAAGTGGAAATTTTAATTACAAGTTTATTAATAATATTTGATTTTTATTATTTCCCACTTTTTTTGCGTGCTTTTTTTTTTGTTCATCTCTGCGCGCTCTGTCAATCAGTGGGAGGGCAAAAGTTTTTCAATTTTGCAGCAACAAATAGCTAACAATCGCTTTTTATATACACACTATGGCATGGCCGATTCAATCAATATGGCACACAATTGCTCCATTCACACGCCCATTTGGGCAGCCGCGTGGGCTGGGTCTCTTTCAGTCAGCCTTGACTTGGTCCTCAATCGAGTTGTGATTCAGTCGCAGCCAGTCGAGATCCAACGTCAGTTCAGTTCAGTTCAGTCCAGTTTAGTCCACTTGAGTTCAGTTCAGTTCAGTTTGGCAAACTTTTGCTAACAAAAAATTAATTTAAAAACTTATTTCAATATCAAAGTGGGTTCGCCCAGGCCTGGGCTCGGGCCCGGGCCCGGCCGAGGCAAAAGGCAAAAAGCGAGCCGCCCACGACATAAGCGCTACAAAGCGTGTAACATTTTAATAAGATTAAAATGAAAATGTCGTAACAGTTTTTCCTCCTCACTTTTCACATTGCTCTTTGGCCAGCAGCAGCACACACACACACACACACACACACAGACTGGGAGACAAGGAGACCAGCTTAAAAGCCCTGTGAAAATCGTTGTCAATAGGCGTTCGCTATCTTTCAATTCGTCAAATTACTTTTATTATATTTTTTTTGTGGGCTTTTCTATTTGATATTCCGTTAAATGAAAAATCAAAAGTAAAATTTATTTTAGCCAGAAAATTTCGTTTATAACAGAGTCAAGTTAGCCGACTGTTATCTCTCTTTGACTATATTTTATCCTTTCTTATGTTTGCTATAAGAGTTTGTCAGAGGCAAACACACATATTTGGCCATCTTTAAATATCTTCTAGCAGGTGCCTTTGTACGTATAGTAAACCCCACTTAGCACTCATCATTCAGTTATTCACTCACACACACACACACACACATTGTCTAAAATTTTATTAAAAGCTTTTCGAGCCAAGCTGAAGCATTACTTTTGGGGCCAATTGGAGAGCTCATGGATTAATCACACATTGATGACATTAATTAAAAGAGCAGACAAAAAGCGCGCAGTGCACGCTTAAGTACAAGAGACACAAAAAGCATGCGAAAAGTAAACGAAATAAAATGACATAAAAAAGGCAAGGAAAAAGCTGCTGAAGAAAATGGACTTGGAGACAATTATTTACAATGCTTTGTGTTTGAGTTAACAAAAAGAGAAACAAGTGAATGTATGTGTGTGTGTGTGTGTGTGTGTGTGTGTGCGTGTGCTTCTATGTATGTGTGTGTGTGTGCCTGTTTTTCTTGAGCCAATGACACTAATTCTCAAGCAACAACACGCGTACGCTGAAAAATTGTGACAGCCAAGCAGAGCTCAACTCAACTCAGCTCAACTCGCCACCCACTTGAAAGGCGAAGGCGGGATTTTGAGTGCATGCCACATGGCTGCAATGTATTGCTACACGGGATGGGTAGGTGTGGGCTGGGGGCGTGGCTTAAGCAAGCAGCGCAAAAGAATTGCACGAAATCATTCAACATGGCGGTGGCCACATAAAAGCTGAGCGTTTGGGTGGAACCACAGCCCCGTTGCAAACAGCGACTGCTAATGTGGCAGCAGTTGTTGCCACTGCCACTGCCACTGCCACAGCCAGTGCTGTTCGAGAGCGAGAGCACATTTTTGGCATAATACAACAAAATTGATTTGAAACATGCATCATTATCAACATCGTCGTCAATGGCAATGCCCCTTAACACGCTGCTGCAGCTACCCCCTCCATATCCACACACAAATGTCTTCAGGCACTTACTTTGCTGCTGCTGCTGCTGCTGCTGGTGCAAGTCTTGCCACACTTGTGTCATTCAATTTCAATGACGTTCATTCATTCGACGTTTCGTAACTCATATGAAGCAGCAATTGAAGCGTCATTAGCTGCAAGCTTTTAGTGCGCTTCCCTCGTTTGCTGCCAGCCAACGCTGCGTATGAGTAATCTATGCTTGCCATTTACATTGATTTGTGACGGCTACTTTAAGTCCCCCAAAAAATGTTGCGCTGCCCGAGAATAAGCTCTAAGCTGTGGCCTCTTTCATAGCTTATTAAGAAAGTTTAGCATGCTACGCATCTATAGAGACCCAGTTTGATGGCTCATAAAAGAAATGTGCTTTTATAATATATTCGAGCTCTTTGTATGGGATATACGCACACATGTGATTTGAAAAGTTGAGCATTTGAAGCATGCAAGAACTCTTAGTTGAAATACTTTTTAAATGCGCATAATTGAATAAGCATACGCCCCGTCGTACAACAAGGAGCAAAAAGAGGAAAAACGCTCGAGCTCGACTCGTTTTCAATAAAGAAAACACAGTCGCATGCCGAGCAGCTGAAGTATGCGAACTTGCAGCAGGCAAAGGAGCGAGTGCGTTTGGCATGTGTTTGGTCTGCAGCAGTTGATACTTTTGTTGTTGCTTGTGTTGCTGCTGTTGTTGCAACATTATCACGTACACTAATGCGACAAAAGCGCAACGACGAGCAAAATGTTTTGTGAATTTACTTAGCTATTGCCTGGCTGCATCGACAGCCATCGCCAGGCATCGCCTGGCATCGCCTTACACTCTGTGCGAGTATGTAAATTTTTACATGGGTCCTGCTCCCGGCTGTGGCCCTGGTTTATTTGCATTCCGTGTGCCACATCCGCTTGCCGTTTCCTGCCGTTTCTTTAAGCGCAAAATACTTTTCCGCTGCTCCACTCACATGAAGCTGAAAATAATATTTGGTGCGCGTGCCACGCGGCGTATACGTGTGTTTTTTCTCCTTTTTTTTTTTGGTTCATCTTTCTCTGGCAGCTTAAACATTGACAAAACAGAGGCGCGGCCATCTAAACCGCAGCGGTGCACATGCAGGACAGTTCTTCAGGTGCGCGGCTGACATCACTGCGGTTGCGGCAACTGCGGCGCTTGCGGTAGCCGGCTGCCAAATACACGCAGCCGTTGCTGTTGCAATCACAGTCGCAGACGCAATCGCAGTCGCAGTCGCAGTCGCAGTCAGAGTCAGCGTGGAGAGTGATGTGTTTATACATTTTCGCGCAATGACAGAAATTGAATAAAATTTATGCGCTGCATGCGCCGCCCGCTCGATGTCAGGCCGGCCGCGCTCCGCACGGCTGCCAAACACGTGAATCCCCGTAACCGCACAGGAAACCAAAGCGAAAAGTAAAAATTTACGTAGATGACAGTCGAAGCATTTCCCATGACAGGATTCGAGGTTGCGAACGAGAGGCGGCCGCTAGGCGGCAGCAGTGGCAACAGTACGCAATTCACGTATGAAATATGTGCGAAGGTCATACGATGTTGCACCACTGAAATGTGGCATTTAAATGCTGCACAAGCAGCAATGCAAAATTCTGAAAAATTCACAAATTAAACATTGAAAGAGAGAGGGAGAGAGAGAGAGAGAGAGAGAGAGAGTGAGTGAGAGTGAGAGGCAAACTCAGTCAGGAATTCAATTCACACTTATTTTTGCTTGTTTTCCAGTGAAATGAAAATGATTTACTCAACTGTTGCCGGAGTATTTAAAATATTTAATAAAATCTCAACAACAATTTCACACAACAATTTCAGTTGCCTTAGCTTAAAGTCATTATCGCAAAGGTTTACTGTGACTACTTGCTCTGTGGCTGTTGCTGGACCACGACACAATGCAAAATTTTATGGCTACGCTGTGGGTTTATTGTTGCTTCAAAATATGCATTTTTCGCTGCCTTTAAATTTATATTGCACATATTTTTTTTTTGTATTTTCTTTTTGTATTTTTTATGCTTATTTTAATTCATTTTTTATGGCAGTGATTTTTTTTTGTTGCAACGCAATTTAGCTCAACAAGGATAACGAACAAAAGGCGGCGTCGTTGTTGTCCTCGTGCTACTGCGCGTCGTCATGGCTGCTGGCTGTGAGCTGTGACATGCTACGGCGACCATGTCATATAGCTTCAGTTAGTTGTAGTTGTTGTTGTTGTTGTGGCAGCCGCCTTTGTTGCTGCTGCTGCTGCTGCTACTGCTGACCTCTTACCGCAGCTGGCTGGCGCTAAGCGTGGCTTTTGAATATTGTCCCAGTTGCCGGCGACCGCATGCCACAAACGCTTAAATCAAATTAACGCATCTTGACTGCAACAACAACAACAACAAAAGCCAAACTTGTGGCATTCAGACACTTGACGGGGCGTGGCAAGTTTATGTAGTCGGCGCACAGTTGACGTTTTTTTTCGCGTTGAAGAAATATGACAATGAGACTGACAGCTGCCAGCCACGCCCCTCCCCCTCAACCTGACTGCATTCTTGTGATATTTGGAGTAGTAAGCCCCGTTGAAGCTCTTTTAAATTATTTATTATTTGAATATTATATTTATTTGTGCGCAAACATTAAAGTCGGCCGCTCGGCCAGGACGTGGCGCAGTGTATCGTGTGTGTGTGGCAACATGTGTCACTGGATCGCAACGGCAGGGCGTGGGAGGCAGCCGAGTGGCACATGCCATGTTGTGCTGAGGATATTGCTAAACAGGATTTCCAGGCTACAAGGCATTTAACAAAATGTTGTTAAAGAAATGCCGGGCTACAATAAGAAAAACAAACAGCAACAAACGATAGAACTGCTCGAGAGACGGCTGCACAGTGGTTAAAAATTGATAGTTAGCAAAAGTATACATATATATATTTTGTGTGTCAGATGTGATAGATGTATAGATATATATATATATATATATATATATATATATATATATATATATATTTATATATACGATAACAGTGTCAGGGGAGTCAGTGTTTATTAGAGTTAGTCTCAGTCAGCGCTGATTGACTGAGTAGCATTGGCCGAGGAAGGTAGCTGCATTAAGTGGCTAATTGAAGAGTTCCACAATTAATCAGAGCAGTGAAAATAATATACTTTTTTTATACAATAATAAAAATATATATTTATTTGTATATAAAAAAATTAATATTTTTTTTGTATATATTATGTAAAGATTTATTTATATATATTTTATTTATATTTATTTATTTATATTTTAAATACATTTATTTATGTATTATATATTTTTGTTTTTATAAATTTGTGATAGATTTATTTATCTATATTTTATATATTTTTATTTTTATATATTTTAATTTCTATTTTATTCAAGCAAAAATGATTTTCATTCATTAAAATCATTTTAATATTCGTATATTCAGCTGTCTTTCTGGGCAGCTTTATTGCTTTTGAGCCACTGTAACATAAGGCAAGCTGCGCAAAGCCAGCGACTAGTGGGCGTGCCAACGGGACAGTTGTAGTTGTAATGGCAGAGCCAACAGAGGCAGCAGCAGCAGCACATTTCAAATGCAAATGTGTTTGTGGTGTAAATGCAGTTTTACAAAATATTATATAAGCGATTGTGTAGGATAAGGAGGGGTAAGGCAGGAGGCGGGGGGGGAGGGCTCGGTATGTCTACAAAATGTGCATAAAATTTGCAGGATTTACATTTTAAAAACGCACAAAAAGCAGCAGACGGGCAAGAGGGAGCGCAGGGGAGTAAGGACTGAGCAGCTTGTTGTTGTTGTTTGTTTGTTTTTGGCCAAATGTGGTTTTAACGCTTTACGAGCTCAACGACGGCAATGGCAACGGCAACGGCAACGGCAACGGCAACGGCGTCTGCGCGAAGTCATTGCCAAGCAATGCAATTTGGCTAAGTGCGTTTGGCAGGACTGAGCAAGAGAGGGGCTTGACATGCAAGTGCTGTAAATGAAAATTAATGCATGTGTGTAAAAATATGTGCAAACAAGTGTGCGCCTGTCTCTGTGTGTGTGTGGTCCTAGTGGGCAATCAGTGCAAAGTGTTAGTCGGCTTAGGCGCAGACAAAAATGTGTTGCCTACTTTGCAGCGCAGCGAGCATAACTTCAGCTGGCAACCTTGGCTAGTCTGGCAACGCTGGCAACTGTGGCAACTGTGGAAACTTGCAACTGGCAACTGACAGTTGGCACTTGGCACATGTCTGCATAAATCTAAGCCAAGCCAGGCCTCGTTTTATAACGAGCTTTAGGCATTTAGATAAATTTCAAAGCTGATTTGCTAAAGCAACGAGTGGCAGCATGTTGGCTACAAAAGCGTCATGGGAGGAGGTGGTGGAGCGGCTGGTATGTGGCACGCCCATTTGGCGTTAAATGTGCAGAGTTTTGTCGGGAGCGAGCAAAACTAACCACATGAAAGTCGCTCCTGCTAACAAATACACACAAATGCACACATGTGCAACATGACAAGCTGAAGTTGAGTGGCACAGAGCGAGAGACAGAGCGAGAGAGAGAGAGAGAGAGCGTGACTCGGATGGAGCCCGCAGGAGACACACACACACACGAGGACCTTAACCAAGTTAGACAGCGGCAAGAGACAAGGGACACACAAACAACCGAACGAGCCAGCTGGCCAGCTTAGAGCGGGCGGGGCAAGAAGTGCAAAGAATGCCACTGACAATGTACAAAGTGCAAAACTAATTTAACAGAGAGTAGCCTTGCAGTAGCAGCAGCAGCAGCAGCAATACGAGACGAAAGCGCAACAGCCCGAAGAGTCAGAGTCAGAGATGGAGACGAAGGCTCGCAACATGTTGTATGGAACATGCCTTGCAGCTGTAGCTGAAACAAGTTTCTATTGAAATCTATCATACGCCACGTTGCCACACAGAAGGCTGCAAGCCTTCAATTTTGTGGCTCGCCTAAGCACTTAATAGGGGGGAAAAAAAATGCAATTTTGATTATGTTATCAATGAAATTGCAGCATTCCAAACAGTTTTGTCATTGTGCCAGATTATAAATTCCTTTCGTGTTGAGACTCGTCGAATTTTGCATTCGTGCCACAATCCCATCTCTGGCCATTAGGCAACTGCCACTACATGAAGCTGTTACGTGACGCATATAATATAATAACTGACAGCTTGTGGTAACTCTAAGCCCATGTCAGTGTGCCTGTGTGTGTGTGTGGGTGTGTGTGTGTGTAAGCCATTTGGCAGACAGCTCGACATGGATATGAACCTTGTTTAAATAGTCGACAGTTGATTGGCCAGAATTTCTATTGCTTGCGCTTTGTTTGTTGCCTAATTGCTGAGATTTGTTTTGTTCGATTTAAGCCGATTACGGCCAGGTCACAATTTGTTGAAAGCTTTTGCTCTTGCTGTTGCTGTTGCTGCCTGGGACAGGTGTTTGTTCAATTATGTTAATCGCCAGTAAATATAAAACGAACTCTATCAACTGCCAGGGCTGGGCCAGCACAAGGACAAACCTTTAACCTTATCGCTGCCACTTCTCAGAGCCATCAATGTGTCTGTCTCTGTCTGCTACTGCCTCACAGACACAAAAAAGATAAAGTCAAGTAAAAACTTTGAAAAAATGTAATCAAGCACGTAACTTGCACAAATTTTCTGCACTTTTGCCAAGGCACCAACAACAACCCAAAAAAAAAAGGGCAAAACGTCAAAAACCCGCAGGCTTTACACGGCAAACACATGCGGGGACAAAAAAGAGGGTTCGCAAAGCAAAGGATACGCACGAAAGGACACACACACACACACACACACACGTGGACAATTTTCGCACCCACATGCTGGAAGCTAGACGAGAGTTGGCCTCAAAAGATTTGCCAAGTGTGTTTGATGCTGTCCAAAACTCCAATCCATTGCACTGCGAACTTTGCCCAAGTGATACCCTGTAAAAGTGCTGCGTGCCAAGGGAAGCTCCAGCCGTGGGCAACAGGTGACACTTGTAAGTCTATAATTCGTGGAGCAAATGTAATTTGCAGGGTATGCGCACACTGAGCAGTCGCTGCCTTTGCCTGTGCGCTGAGCACAAAAGTCAAAAGACAAGTTAAAGACTTTAAAATCCGCCTTCGATAAAGTGATTGAGCGTGCGTCCTAAGCCTGGGGTGAATTTGTCAAAAAAAAAAAAAAAGAAAAGAAAGACGGAAAATTCATTGGGGTAGTCATTGGCAGACAGGTGGATGAGCTGACAGCATGCACTCACGTTGGGCGGACGTGGCAGACAGACGAAATCAAATGAAACTGATCCTAAGGAAATCGAAGTAAATCTAAGCAAAGGAAAATGCCAGGCAGCAGACAGCGACAGCAGGCGGCAGGCAGCAGGCAGCAGGAGCCGGCGCCGGCGCCAGGCGCACTGCCAAAACGCGCAGACATGATATGAAATTATTTGTCAACGCCATTTTCAGCAACTTTTCCAACATTTCATTTCGTTTTCATTTTTGGCATGCGATGCGATTTTTCCCCCCACATTTTTTACCATTTTTTTTTTCGACTCGGCTTTTGCGGTTGCCGCAGCAAGCGGCAGCTCCGGCTGGCATGGGGCAGCGGGTTTACTTTGCATTTGGTATTTCAGTTTCAGTTTCTGTTTCAGTTTCAGTTCCAGTTCAGACATGCAATGACAGCCATCGAACTGCAGCGCAAACCTTGTGATTGCTTTCAAATGTTTTATTAGCTTACTCTCTGAGAAAGCGCGAGGTAGCGTGGGGCGTGGCCGCGCCAACTGCAGCTCGATGTCAGATGTGTGGCAATATTATGGCAAAAGATACGACAGCTCTGATAGCACGCTGCATGAGAATATCAGAAGTTGTGAGGCAATTCCCAAAGTTTTGAGGATTATAAGTATATGAAGTGTGCCTAAGGTTAGTTCATAAATTCTTAAAATATTGTCAACTATCCATTTGTAGAGCGATTTGTGTTCTTGTTGAGGTGCAATGTGGAGAGTATTAACTAAATACTTAGATTTATATTTGGGACAGAGTATGTAACTCAGTCGAAGTAGTTTGATCTGCATTTCACAGAAGAGCGAATATTTGAGTTAAGACAAGTTTACCATCTGCAGTCGCAGCTGAGAATTTGGAATTTAGGAATGTAAGACATGGGATTTGAGGTAATCTTTGCCTACCAGTTAAGTGAAGCTTGTCATCGGCAGCTGAAAATGGGGACTTTATTCCCTTTTCATAGAAAAGTATGTAAATCAGTAAAATAACTTCCCAAGCGAGGATGAGCTGTATGTATCTAAAGACCTAGTCTTTCAGTACAGTTTGGCATCTGCAGGCACAGCTGAGTATGGGAAATAAGAGAGGGAATAAGAGACATAGAACTTCATAGAGTAGTATCAATCAGCTGCTTTTAGCTGAAGAGTTAATATCTAAATACCAGCTAATAAAAGTTTGAACATGAATATGGGTACCTGAGTCCCATTTCATAAGAGACTCTGTAAATCAGTCGAAGAACTGCCTAAACTATGATGAGCTGCGCATAACTGAAGACCATAGAGTTCGTCTGTTAATGCTCATCTCCCTTAATAGAATATCTAAAACAGTTCAGTTTCTTTGTCAACTTCACTCCTGATTATCCTGTCCATTTTTCTGAGTTCTAATTAGTAACTCGTTCATGATCCCTGATGGCTGCATAATTATACGTTTCTTCATTCTCTATTATTGCAGTTGCTGCTGCTCTCCGAACTGGCTTTAACTGATGGCCATTCAGACTGTGGCAGCAAATTCAATTAGGCAGCAGGCGAAATCAATACAACTGAGTCATGAATCTTTTTGTGTTGTTGCTGTTGCTGCTGCGGCAGCGGCTGCAACACTTGAACACTGGAACCAGCTGCTGTTGCCACAGGTAGCGTTGGCAGGATGTAATTTTCGTTGCCGCTCATTAATTTCGTCTATTTACAAGAAGTTTTTGCCGCACTTTTTCTTACTCTCTGCATTCTTGTTTTTTTGGCCAAGTTTTTTAAGTGGTTTGCGGTTTATCATTTTAGCTGGGAAATGAAAATGCAGCAGGTCAGTTGCCGACGCCGACGCCGACGCCGACGCCAACGCCGACTGTCTCAACTGCTTCGGCTGGCAGAGTTTTGGGCCCTGCGAGACTGCAGTGGGCAGGCAAACAAAACTGTGCGCAAACAGGAAATAACGGTAACGCTGCTTCATTTCCGCTTTTATTAAAACATACTTTTCCCGTTGTATCTCATCCGCTTCGTCTTCTTGCGGCGGCCATCTTTTTTTTCCACTTGTTTTTTATCAGAGTTGTCTCTGCTGCTGCTTCTGCCGTTGCTGTTTTGTCACTTCCGCCAGTGCTAAAACTTGGAGGTTGTTGTTGTTGTTGTTGTTTCACTTTTTTTTGTTGTACTCGCGGCGGGCGCTTTAAAAGCAGTCAGCGGATGTTGGGCCACCTTTTTGGCCGTTCATGCAAACAGCGGTCGTGCGCCGGGCTCGCTGCCGCAACTAGTTGCAAGTAGCCAAAGGTAATTAATTTTGTTGCTGTAAGTTTTATACGAGGGCACTCCGACCCAAAGCAAACAGCCATCAAACCGCGAAACTCAACTCTCGACTCGACTCAACTCAACTGAGATGAGATGAGCTTAGCTCAGCTCAGCTCTCTCGCGGTTTTAGTTTAGTTTGAGCGCCAGGTGACGCGGCGCTTGCCTTTGACAGTCCACAGTGCAAATGGATTTGCCATTTGCCATTTACCATTCACCATTCACCATTCACCATTCACCATTTTCCATTTTCAGTTTTCCATTTGCTTGGCTCCTCATTTAGAATGAGTGGCCGCAATTTTATACGTTTTCTTCTTTCCTCCTTCCCTTTCTCTTTGCCATTTCTTTGTTCTTTCGGTTTTTCGTCAAACTCGCGGCAATAGCTAAACAGCTGCGAGCATTTTCCATTTTCGTGCTGCAATTTTCCATCTTCCATTTTCTTGTCATGCTGCAATGTGTCTATTAATTTTGCGCGCCACGCCTCATTGGGCGTTGACAAGCAGCGCTGATAAATGACTGGAAGCAAAACCCGCTTTTCGCCGAGTGCCGCATAAAGCGTCTAATGGACCTATTCAATTGGCCGCCTTGATTTCGTGATTGCCTGAAAGTGGGGGTGGCCACGGCCTTGAACTTTTTAGAAAATTGCAGTAAATTTAATCGTTCCCCATTCGTGCTTTATAACTGCGCCCCAGATAGCGTCTGTCAGACAAATACACGAGAGTCTAAAGAGTCGAAAAGCATTTTTCTTAGGGTCGTCAAGATTTATTTTAATTATTTTGATTTAATATTTGACATGACTTTTCCCTTAATTGAACAATTTTCTGAAATTTTCTTTATTTATTATTTTATTAATTTTTAAATATGTTTTCTTTTTAATAGTTTCTTTCCAAAATTTTAATTTTAATTTTTCTTTAACTCGTACAAATTTTATAAAGTTTATAAATCTATTATATAAATAAATTATTTCGTATTATTTATTATTCAAATTTCAGACACATGCCAGCAAAAATTACCAAATAAAGAAAACATAAAAAATAAATCCCAAAGTATGCAAACTTCTACACAAACAAATGAAAAGTTAATTTTAAGCACTTTGAACTTATCAAAACATTTCTCAAATTTAGAATGCACTTTAAAATGTAGACAAAATCTCTGAGGACCTATTATACATTTGTAAGACTATCTGTGGGAGAAAAAAAGCAATACTTAAGAGGCGAAGGCACGAGTGTGTATACAGAAAGAGAAAAAAGTGAAGACATTGGGTCAGCAAGTTTCGTGCAAACACCTGACACTCGCACACCTGGGGCGTCTGGCCTTTCATATGATCCCGGCACGGGTCTAAGGCAGCACAAGCGAGAAATCCTTAGGCCATGTCTGAAGCGAGAATGTCTCTTCTGTTTGAAACATGACGCGTAAAAGTCAAAAGTTGCCAAGCACATCAAGTGGCACAATGGAAGACGTGGCCGAAAGTAAAACAGCGCAAGTGAAATGAAAATGAAACGAAGTTATCATGGCTCAAGGCACACGACTACTATGCTCCCTGTGCCCTTGCAGGATAAGCGTTGCGGGGCGTGGCACAAAGCACAAGCTCGGGCCACCACCACAAAGCGCATGTTGAGGCTGCCAAATGAAATTCTAGTGCGTGCCGGTTAAAGTGCAAGGCGTATCGGCGTCAGGTCTAAAGACGTACTCTGAGAGCCATAGCCGGGTCAATGTCAAGAGCTAAGACACAGCTCTAATAGCAGCAGAGGCAGTGCCAGTGGAAGTGGCTAAAGGCAGCGGCAGCCAAAGGCAAGTGGCAAAATTTTAATCAGAGCCAAAGCCGCCCATCGAGTTTGGTTCGGTTCAAAGTGCAAGACTCAGGACTTAACAGTCTGACAAAAAAGAAAAATAACAATAGAAACAACAACAACAATGGGAGAAGAAGAAGCAGATGCAAAGAATATCGAATAAATGGGAAACAAGTGAAGCCTTTGGAATTGCTTTGCAATTGTCTGCGCCGCGTGTCCTTTTGTTGAGCGTAAAATGCCCCAACGAGAGTATTAGAAGAGCATTAGCTGTGTGCTGAAATGGGACGTTGACTTTGGGGTCTGGCAGGCAGATCGAGAATATACCATCGCAAGATCCAGCTAACAGAATTTTGTCACTTCCCAGTGTCGCCTCATCAGCAGGGCATTGCAACGTCTCATATGCCCCGCTTGTGGCATCTCTGCTGTTGTCAGAACTCCACGGGATAGTTAAGGGCATTATCACTCGCCGCAAAATCACTGAGTCCTTCAGTTGAGGGCGACGATGGGCATGTTTGTTGTAGAGGCCGCCAGCTAAGCTGCATTGCAAGGCTTCATAATGTTCACCGCATGCGGCTGGGCGCCCCGCCTTGTGGCACGAGGCGAGACGGCTAGGCATTGGATTTCGAGCAACAGCAAAAACCAAGGCGCAAAATGAAAATGAATTTCATAAAATATGATTTCAGTTTAGACTGTCTGAGTATGCGCGTGTGTGTGTGTGTGTGTGTGTGTGTGACTGCTAATTAATCAAGTCTGTCAAGAGCATAGCCAACATGTTGCCAAGCTCATCAAGTCGAGCCGCATTCAGATTCGCATCCTTAGTCACATCCTGGTACACATCTACAACCCGAGCCACATCCTGCACAGCTGTTTAAACTTGTCGACTAAGCCGCTGCAAATCCCTTGAAAGCCTCGCCTGTCTGCACCTGGCGGCCGCCCAGCCCAGCCCGAAATGTTCAAAAACGCAAAAATTTTTTATAAAGCCGAAGCAGGAGAAAATGTGAAATGAAATGAAATTACAAAATTATGCCAGCTGCGAGCATTTTGCAGCGAACTTTTGCAGCAGGAAGCCCAAGTCAAAGGCGCTTATGAAAATTTACCAAAGAAAAAGCAAAGAAGACTCTGCCAAAAGCAAACAAATCTGCTGCCAGTCACAAAAGTAAGTATTATATATAAATATAAGTATATATATAAATATATGTATATTTATGTATATGTATGTATATATATCTAAGCTGCCCTCATTGCCATGTGTACTTGCGCCCGAAAAGTGTATTAAAAGTTGCACTTTTATGAGCGCAATATACTTTGCCCTTTTCTTTAGCTGCTTTTTAATATATTTCCACTCATTATGCCATGCTCTGATATGTATTAGGGCAACCTGAGTCGATGCCGATGCTGAGCGGATTTGCCGCAGTGTTTTATGCTAATTATGCGTTAAACATTTAACTTTTCTTTGCGAATCTTCAGCCAAAGAGTTGAAACTTGGCCCGAATAAACAGCTTAGCGTTGAGTTTGCGAGCCATGCGAAAGGCAGCAGTAAAGTACATCATAAATAACGAATATTAAATACACTTACAGAGAGTTTTCGAGCTGTGGCTTTGCTTCGGCTCTGGATAAAGGAAAACTTTTGCTATTGAAAAAATATATTTTTACTTGAATTTATATTTAACTTCATGCATGTTTCAGTTTCAGTTTCAGTTTGCTTTTGCTATCAGCTTCGAGAGCTTCAGCTCGCGGCTAACTTATGAAGCGTGCAGCAAGGGGCACGCAGCTTATTATTTTTGACTGCAGACCCCTTTTGTGGCCGCCCAGACGTAGGCAGTGGCCGGCGTCTGCATGCCGTGGATTTCCGCTCTAGGCGGCGTCTGCGCCACAGACTGCGACCCGAACGGAAATCCACGTTACAATGCGCCAACAAAACAAAATCTCTAAAAAAAAGTGTAACGTGAAAATGGAAAGAGAAATGGGATTTGGGAATGAGGCCGGGGGCACGGGGCTGGGCTAGAAGGAGTTGGCTGTAGTGTAGTTGGTTACGTGGCGCATAAAGGATATGCCTGAACAGTTCTTGCCTCGATTTGTTGTGCTGAGTATGCAGCATATGGCAAAAGTTTAAGTAAGCAATTTTTATTTATGCTCGATTCCAATACAGTGCTCACACACACACACACACGCACACATAGACACTCCGTGTGCAGCTGCAGCTGCTGAAAGAAATATGAGAAATTGTAGCATATTTTTGCCTGTGTTTGGTCTAACTCAACTTTTATTTGTTTGCCTCATTGCATGGCACAGACATTTTGCGGTCGAGCGAGCCAAAGCCTTGGCTCTTTGCTCCATTTGAATTGAGAACTTTGTAAAGGAATGTGTGAGAGAGATAGCGAGTGAGAGAGAGAGAGAGAGAGAGTGTGCGTTAGTTGTTTGGGAAAACTATAGCTGAGAGATGCTCTATATTCAGACATTTCAAATGGGATTTGATTGGTCTTTTCTATTCAAGAGATCATATGTGGATTTTTGTTATCCAATTCAAGGACTGTAGCTGTGAAATCTTATGGCACATAACTGGCTTTGATACGTGAATGGAAAATCTGTGGACATATATACCCCATAATATACCCTTCGCTTTCCATTCAGCGCACCGCTTTAAGCAGTGCATACAAAAGCAATTTCTTTTGATTGTTGCCCAGGCGTCTGCTGCTTGCCCTCTTGTTGCTGAATGTTGAGCGGAGTCATGTATCGTGTGCCTTGGTCACTTTGCCGGTCACTTGGCATTTCAATAAGCAGTTTCCTTTTGCATATGTGCGAAATAGTTGCCCAAGCCCAACTCAACTCAAACAACAGCGGCAACAAAACTGGAGGCGGAGATAAATCAAATATTGAAAATGCCAACAAAGTCGTAACCGCATTTCATATTTTCTTGCATGCCATAATATGCAGCGGGCACTGAGAGAAAAACTTGGTTGACTCAGGACGATTTTAAGCTTTGCGCTTGGCTGAGTTGAAGTTTTGAATAAATCAAGCGTGAATTCGAGAGAATTATGGCAACACTACAAAAAAATGCATACCTAATGTGAATTGAGTACAAAATATATGCAGCAAGCAATGCTGCCCTGAGGTTAGCTAACCAGACTCAGTTTCGTGTTATTTCTCTGAGTGTAAGAGCTTATAAATTTGGCTTAAATTATTCTGTTCAAATCCTGTTGATGTTTTCGAGTGTAAAACGTATTCAGAATTCATGATTGACTTATTGCATTAAGCAGTAGTAGTAGCAACAGCTGTAGCGCAGCACTCACCTCCTTCGTCGGTCATCACCAGTATGGTCGTCTCCGGGCCGAGGCCTTCTGGGTTGAACACCTGCACCGTGACCTTGTACTGCGTGTAGGTTTGCAGATTCTGAATCTCGTGGCTCTGCAATGGAAATATGAATGCAAAATTATTTAACGAATTAATCAAAAGAAAGAACTCTCACTCAATATGCAAAGCCTTGTAACAGGTCAAATGTGCCAAAGGCATCATACTGACTGCATAATACCCGCCTCTTAATAAAGATTTCTTAATTTGTCTTTCATAAGTTTTCTTGACTAATTTTTGTGGATTTTCATTGTAAAAGAGCGCAGGCTACTCAAAGAGCATGCCGCTTGATGTGATACAATGCCAATATACTCTTTACGCTTTGCGAGCGAGTAAGCAAATTGAATGAAGTTGCCTCCTTTTGGCTTGCTTCCTTTCGCCTGCTTTTCGACCTTCCTGCTGCCAGCTGCAGTCAGCTTCAAGCGGAAATTGCGCATTGCCCACTTTTGTGCGTCGCCTGGCAAATATGTATGCACGTTAAATTGCAGCTGTTAAAAATGTATTTGCTGCAGCGCGTGGCACATGAAAAAAACCCGAGAAGGAAATTGAGTTGTAAGGCCAACAAACAGGCAGCCTTAATTGCGCTAGCTAACATGCGTACATACAGACAGGCAGCAGGACAGACAGACGTACATACTGACATAGATACATGCATACATGGATATATACCTACACTTGATCATACATGTAGACATATGTACGTGCAGACATATATACATACAGGTATGCATACATACAGTTATATATACATACAGACATATAGTCAAACGTACATATAGGCATACATACATTCATACAGACATATATACATACAATAATAGATCCATACATACATATGCAGCTACATGCAGACATACATTATACACATACACACATACGTGTTACATACTGATATAGAGGCATATATATACAACTACGTATATACATATATATATATATAGACAAATATTCATACATTAAGTAATATTTTCATACATAAATTTATGCGTGCATGTGTCTTATAGACATCTAGCCATACATACCTAGATACATATTTACATCCATGCAATCATAAATACATATATATATATATATATATATATATATATATATATATATATATATATATATATATATATATATATATATATATATATATATATAAATATATAGGGGCATACATACGCACAGACATCCTTAGAGACATATCATGTACATTTATATGCATACGTGCATACATTCTTACATTATAGTGATAAATACTTGCATAAATACATACAGCTACTTTAGATAGTTTCATTTACACTTTCAGCCGCAGCTGCACTACTGAGATTCAAACAATTTTTTCTCAGTTTCTGCTTAAATATATATAAATTTTAGAAATATTTTTCCGAACGAAAACAGCTTTAACTTAACTCTGAAAGAAATCAGAATTCACGCTCTAAATATTGCATAAATTCATTAATCTCAGGCTCTCAATTAAATTCCAATCCTTACAGAATTAAAGTGCATTAAGTATTTGTTCTTTTTTTATATGTTTTTACACCTAATCTCTCGTTGCTTTAAATATTTTAAATTGCGTCTATAACAAACTTAAAGCTTGAGATCATTATGCAAAAAAGAAGGACACAACAAAGAAATAAGCTCAGACATATGCATATATATATATATATATATATATATATATATATATATATATATATATATATATATATATAATATATATATATATATATATATATATATATATATATATATATATGTATATATATGTACATACAAAAGCGCCGAAAGCAATCATTGTGGGATGCGCTGGTGGCCAGTGCCCCGCCCAGTGGCATGGCGGCCAAAACAGAAGCCCTGCAAAAACTACTTATGTGGCAGCATATCCTGGCGGGTGCGGCTTATTAAAATTTTACGTAAGGTCAAAAGCAGTGCGAAACCATAAAACAAGCCGCTGGCTTTAAGCAGCTCACACACACACACATTGAGGACACACATACATGCATGCATATACGCTGTGGTTAAGCTCAAAATGGCTGCTTGCTACAACAAACACAATTTATGTTGCATACATTAGAGCGCCAGCTACTTCTGCTGCTGTTGGTCTGGACCGCAAAGCGGTTGGCTCTGAGTCTCTCGCCCTATCCATGTGTGTGTGTGCGCTTAGAAACGGATTGACTGCTATGCCAAAAGCTTAAGTGGCTGCCAGGCGCCAGAGTTGGCCAACAAGCGCTTTGATTTAACAACCAACAAACGCACATTTTTTGCCAGCTATATCTTAATGTGTGTGTGTGTGTGTGTGTGTGTGAGTGTGTGCGAGAGTGTGTGTAGGCTAGATTTTAGTTGCCTTTGCTCTGGCGCTAATGCCGCCATATAATTTCATTTTATGTAGTCGCCAGTCGAGTGGCCATAGTAAATGAGGGCCCAAATTTACAGCCGCTGGGCCATTTCAGGCGGCCGCCACTAAAGTTGGCCAAAAACAGTTAATTGATATAATGTAATTGAGAGAGCCGAGCGTGTGCTTAGCTAAAAGCATGATAAATTGGTCGAAAGAACAGGAGCTACAACTAAATACGTTGCAGACAGCTGCAATTGACTGCGCAATGCGCTACTCGGAAAGACTCACGAGTGAAGAGACCCAAGGCAACTGGTTAATTGGGACACTCAAAGAAATCCTTTCTCATGCACTTTTAGCTCTACAAATATAGAAGATTTAATATTAATAATATTCACTCAAAGTAAAGTGGCCAAAAGAGGCCAGCGAATATGCTCATTTGGCCCATTTAGCTAACAGCGCATAAATACTGTTTGACTAGATTCGATCGCAAAGCTGGTAATTAGTGCGCTGCCCAACACTGGCTCATCATTAAAAGTTTCGCCAGGCATCAGCACATCTGATGCCGCGACGTGTGAGCGCGGCCAGCACTCTCCAAGCAGCTAGTCAAAAAGGTGTAAAGCGAAACTCAAACAACAATTAACAAAAGCAACAGCAGCAGCGCCAGCAGCGCCAGCAGCAACAACAACAACAACAACTAAGGACTACAAATTTGGTTGCCACATGCCGCAGCTGCACATCCTTTGAGCCGTGCAGAAAAATGTTATCAGCGCCGGCGAGTGGCACAAAGTTAACACGGTTTAGTTTTCACTTGGTGGCTTTGTGCGAAATTCGCACGGCGTAAAACGAGCAAAATTTATGCTTTGCGGCGCAGAAATTTTAATTAGAAAATTGGCAAATTTTAACACACACACGCACACACACATACATAGACGCGGGTAAACGTGGAAGGCGCAGATAGATAGTCCTGCCAAGGACTCGAGGCGCTTTCACACGTGACAGCTCAATGTAGCGAATGCTGAGGACTGCCGGGCTCGGTCTCGGTCTCGTTCTGGTTCTCGTTCTCGGGCTAGGGCTAGGGCTTTTGTGACAGCTTACGGCAGCAGCAAGCCATGCCCTCGAGTTCAGCAGGGCTTGCAATAGCGAAAAGGAAAACAAAAAGAAGTTAGGGAGTCGCACGTTTCTGCCTGCAAGGATAATATTTCAACATTTCGCACTGACATGCAAAAACGAAATGAAAGAGCGCAAAGCTTCAGCTGGCTCCGACTACTGTTTAGCCAGCGGGTCCAGTGTCTAGATAACTGCAAAATATGCACTCAAGCACAAAAGCGTGCCATGTCCCTATCAGTGGCGCCACCAACCACCCGCCCAAAACTCACCCACTCACTGTCATCCCCACGCGTTGGCATAGTTTTATTTTAACTTTCTTTTTTTTTTTATATTTTTTTTATTTTTTTGTCATTTTGGGCAACTCTTGTCGCGTCGGTTGTCGTACGTGAGCATTATCGCTAATAATTTTTGCATATTTTTGCCACGCCCCCCTCGCAACACTTTTCCATTGAAAAAAAACTATGAAAAAAGTGGAGAAAACTCAAATATGCATTCCATGCGCTGCATATTATTGGCTTAAATGACAACGCGGGCGGTTTGACATTTTTCTGCAAATTCTATTGAGCCATTTATAAAGCTCCTGAATTAGCCAAGGCATTAAATGCATCTATTAGTTAATTCCAATATTCACAATGCAAACTATTCGCAATTACCAATTTCTAATGCCACAATAGCCATGGCTTTATATGCCTAGCGGTTATGGCAACTGCATTTGGTGGATAATATAAAAGCTTAAAGCAATATATGAATATATAAATATTATTTAAATTTAATTAGTGGAATTAAGTTTATTACTTATTAACTTATCTATGGCAAGCACAAAAGCAAGCTCAATTTTGGTTTGAGTTCCCAAACGATCTGTCTGATCTCTGTTTAGTTGAAACTCATATAAGTGAACTTCATCGAGACACTTCATAAATGTGGCGTGCACAAATATGCCCGCTCCAATGCACTAAATGATACTCATTTTATGGGCTATAGGTTTCCTATTGACTTAACTCTAACTCAGCAGTCCCTTTGGGCTATACATATGTCTAATCCAATAATATCAAATCCCATTGCTTATGACATATTTAAACTAATTTGTGCAGCTCCAGCTTTATCAAATTCTGAGCTGGCAAAGGTCATATCAAGCTCAGCTCGTCCCTTCTATTGACGCAGTTTTTTTTAATACAAAATCTCGTCCTCTGTTTATTGCCAACATTTCCGGTATTTTATGTTACATTTTTCGCCAGTTTGCCAATTGGGCCATTCCGCAAAGGGTCGTAAATTGAAAAATCTGTGCATTAAACATTGAAAATTGACTCAATGTTCGCTTCTTTGCTAATTTCGCCCAGCGCAACTCCGCTGGGACTGCGAGAGTAGTTGGGTTTCTGTGGCAAGGACAACCCGGAAGATGCGAAAGTAGTTGCATAAATTTGGAATTGCTTTTAGGTTGCGTTAGGCCTACTGCGTGTGCCCTTGTGGCATGCTCGGCAGCACGTGCCGTTCTTGGGTCGGCCCCATGTATAAATGTGTCTCAGACATTGCCACACTTCATTAGTGGCGTCGCGTGTGGTGGCATTCCGAAAGATACACACACACGCACTCACCTGGTGCAGGTGCTCGACTAATCGTTAACAAATTGCTTGTGATAGCGGCCACTACAAGAGATATGCCACGTGCTGTGGCAGCGGCAACAGCCCATTACCCACTCCACACACACACACACACACACATCGTGTTATCTCTATACATGTATGCCGCATGTGCGGTTGTGGGCGTGGCGTGTGAGAAAAGCAGCCCTTGTCGGCAGGTGTAAATTACTTTTTAATATGTCGCGATGGGCCACCCGACTGACTGACAGCGGCCCACACTTGGGGCCAATTGAAAAGCGGTTATTTTTGCTGAAGATGGTAACAGACAGACGATGGCACGAGCGCGCCCAAAATGGATATCGAATGGCAGTGGCACGTCATGTGCAGCCAATATTCAAAAGTGTCAGAAATTGTGGAAATTCAATTATGTTGAGGCCTAAGAGGGAATCGCTTACCTCCACAGTATTGTCGCGTATATAGATTTCCTTGGTATCGTTGGGATTGCGATCGCGTGGACGATATGTTATCCGGTAGCCGAGAAACTCGCCCAGAATGGTGTCGGGCGCCGGCGGCTTCCACGAGATGTACACCGAGCTGGAGGAGGTGTTGTGCGCTGTGGTGGGTATCGGCTTGCCTGTGGGCGCTGCAATGATAAACCGAAGCATACATATATCCAAATCAAATATCAAATTCAAATCGAGGCTGAGGCCGCCGACGGCCAAACTTTTTTGGCTGCCAGAAAACTTGGCGAAAACTCAAAAATTTCAAATTAAAAATGCCGCACGGAAAAGTTTGCCTCTTTTTCCCTTTCTTTCATTTTTTTTTTTTTATTTTTTTTTTTTGTGCTCTTCTTGTGGCGCTGTCTGTGTGGCATTGTCAAGTTGTCACTGTCACGCAACATAAGTTGCAAGTGTCGTCCGTACCGAACTCCGCCGGTGGGAGCTGTGCCCCGTGGACCACTCTGTCGCATTAAGTTAAATGGTGCGTGCGTCGCGCTGCTCAGCTGCCACAGCTCCTCCTGACGGACAGGTGAGCCATTCGGCCGCATCTGAAGTCAGAGTTGAAGCTGGAATTGGAGTTGGAGTCGGAGTCGCTGCTGGAACCTGAGGCGTTGCTGTGGCAGTTGGACAAGTTGCTCTGGCAGTTTGTCACTTGGCAACTTGGCAACAAGCTGCAGCATATAAATAAATTACAAGAACATTTTCATTTGACTCCAAAATGCTGCATGCCACGCGCCTAATTTATACAAATTGGCCAGAGTGAGAGGGAGTGTGGGATGCGGGTGCCAAGTGGTCTAAGCTGTGCGGTTTTTAATGAGCTACAAGCCGCAGATTATTGACTAATTTACAGCTGCGTGTAGGTGTTGCAGCCACAACAGCAGCAGCAGCAGCAGCAGCAGCAGTGGCAGCGGCAGCGGCAGCTGCTTGCCACGCATTCCAATATGCTGCGGCATAAATGGCATTTCACGCCCTCAAGCTGGGCCTTTAAGACAAATGTGTTGCTAATAGCTTGTCGCTGTCGCCATTTAGATATATGTGCCCCAAATTGTGGGCGGCCTAGGCGGCGGGGCGTGGCTGCCTTTGCAGTGATTAATGGCAGTGGCCTGCGAAAAAGTTGGCTTTCAGCTCAGCCTAAAAGCAGGCAACAATTAATCATGGCGCAAGCGGACAGTAGCAGCAGCAGCAGCAGCAGCAGGTGGCGCACGCACCCACGCAGCATGCAACAAATCTACAGTTGCAACAGCGCAGCTGCCCCACTGTGCCCACTTTACCCACAGCATTGTTTAGCTGTCAATGTTATCAAATTTGTCAATTTGCGGCTTTGTCCATGCGGTTTGTTACTTTCACAGCACCTGCCACGCCCACACACCCGTACATCCGCACACACGCTTACAAGTTGGCATTAAAATAATTAAATGCACATTCAGGCTTAAAGGCGCGCACTTTTATGGCGTCACAACTTTTCATGGTCCGGCACTTAAACCAGGTGCCGTACGTCGTGCGCCATGCCGCATCGTGTCATAAAATGCAAATGAAAAATTAATGCGATTGTAAAAAAGAAAAGTGTCATGTCAGCAGCGTCTGGTAATTTATGTGAGTCACTGTTAATGTATCTGTGTGCGCCTATCATAAACCGAGCTATGTAGGGTCCACGTATGCGAACTCACCTTCGCGCAGCGTCACAATGTAGTAGGACTCCTTGGAGGGCGGACTGATGCCCAGCTTGTTGACGGCCAGCAGTCGGAAGCTGTAGACGGTGAACGGCGTGAGGCCCGTCACCTGATATGAAGTCGCATTCGTACGCGTATAGATGCGCGCCACCTGATCCCAAATGCCATCCTCGCCCTCGCTGCAAGCAAGCCGTGATCAATGAGTAAGCGGAATTTAATAATATAAAATATTCAATTTTATTACAATTCTATTTATGTGAATAATTTATGTGCCAAAAATGTATTAATCTTTATTGCAGTTGCCTCAATTGACACCTGCACAAATAGGCATATTTTTTTGTTTACGCGTCTTTTTTTAAACATTTAATTCGAATACATTTCACAAAGCGAGATTAACATAAAATATTGGCAACCAAATGCATTATACCCGGGTGCCGGGAATGAGATTTTCGCCACATAAAAATTCCACTGTTTGCCAAAGGTACTCAAATATTTATGCGCTTTTAACCACACGCACACAAAAACACACGCACACTCACACACACACACACACATGCGAGAAATAGAACAAAAAATGTTATGAGATTTTGTGTTTTTATGAGCCAGCATCGGGTATTAACATTTTGTACTACATACGAGGATATAGTGCTTAAATTTAGTTTCACTTCACTATGTGGCTGAATGTTATATTTTATATATTAATACATATAAATAATATATACACCTATATAAAGTCTTTTTGTCTCTGCAAGTTTTATTTTTGCTTTGTACAAATATATTTATTGCTTATGTTTTTCTTGTGAAATTTGAGTTTCGGCGACTTTTGCTTTGCTACGCTAAAGCTCCGTTCTTTGCACTGACATTGCATCAATATATCAAACTTAAATATATTTATAAATGAATAAAATATAAAATATGAAATAAAAAATATAAAATATGAAATATAAAATATAAAATATGAAATATAAAATATGAAATATAAAATATAAAATATAAAATATAAAATATAAAATATAAAATATAAAATATAAAATATAAAATATAAAATATAAAATATAAAATATAAAATATAAAATATAAAATACAAAACATAAAATATAAAATGTAAATTATAAAATATAAAATATAAAATATAAAATATAAAATATAAAATATAAAATATAAAATATGAAATATAAAATATAAAATATGAAATATAAAATATAAAATATGAAATATAAAATATGAAATATAAAATATAAAATATAAAATATAAAATATAAAATATAAAATATAAAATATAAAATATAAAATATAAAATATAAAATATAAAATACAAAACATAAAATATAAAATGTAAATTATAAAATATAAAATATAAAATATGAAATATAAAATATAAAATATGAAATATAAAATATGAAATATAAAATATAAAATATAAAATATAAAATATAAAATATAAAATATAAAATATAAAATATAAAATATAAAATATAAAATATAAAATACAAAACATAAAATATAAAATGTAAATTATAAAATATAAAATATAAAATATGAAATATAAAATATGAAATATAAAATATAAAATATGAAATATAAAATACAAAACATGAAATATAAAATATAATATATAAAATATAAAACATAAAATATAAAATGTAAATTATAAAATATAAAGTATAAAATATAAAATATGAAATATAAAAATACACAACTATTTAATAAGCAATATTTATTTTAGATGCAAGTAACATATTGAATTTGACTTAAAGCTCAGCCTGGGTATTAGGTAGGGCATGTGACAAGCCTTAGATAATGCGTGCTTTAAGCTTATTTCCCATTTTTTTGGGCGTCGGATCTTCTGTGTCGCATAAATTTTCAGCGGGCGCCGTACAATAAACATTTTTCATGACCAATATCAAAGTGCAGTAAATTTTGTTTAAAGTTGTCAAAAAAAAAAAAATCTGCTGCATAAATTTCATGCCATGCAGACGCCTGTGTGTGTGTGTGTGTGTGGGTGTGTGACTGTGTTTGTGTGTGTGCACATTATGTTATTAGGGCTTATGCACGGCTACGGGAGCTACACGAGCTGAAAGCGATGCGCAGCTTTTTGTGTGATTAAAAATGCATTAAATATGAGATGCGACCGAAAGTGGAGTGAAATAAACAAAAAAAAAAAATAGCGAAGAAAATATAATATAAAATAAATATATTTACTACCAGCAAAAAAGAAGAAGAAGAAGGAGCAAAAACTGTGGGAGGAAAAACATATTTTTTTAAGTTGCTTGAAAAAGCATTAAAATTAATAAATGCGTGCGGCCAGCCACACACACACACACAGATACACACATATATATATGAGTGTATGGTGTGTGTGTTGTCAATGGGTATTGGTGCAAAAATGAATACAAGCTGCTGCTCTGAGGGAGAAGCGCGCAAGCTGGGAGGGAAATAAAAAAAACTTGTGAAAAATGGGCTGCGCCTAAAAAACAGCTCGGCAACAACAACAACAATGAGCAAAATAACCGCAATGGCAAATAAATTTGCGGCTGCTTCCACACAGAGTACGTGCGTGAGTGAGTGTGTGTGTGTGTAGGAATGTGTGTATGTGTGCGTGTGTGTGTTTGAATTGGTATAAAATACACACAACATTTTTTGTTGTAAGCCGCTTAAACAGTCGTTTTTTTTTTGTTGCTGCTCTTAGCATATGGCTTATGTGCTTGCTGTGTGTGTGTGTCTGATTTGCAGGGGCCAGGGCCAAAGATCATGCACGACTTGTTTAAACAGTCGAAAATGTTGTATTTTGTGGCTGAGCAACTACATGAAATATGCACAATGAACTGCATAGATAATGAGACAGAGACAGAGACGGAGACAGAGACGGAGACAAAGCGCCAGTCGAGCATCTATTATAATTTATCAATATATATGTGCATATAAACATTATTTTAAATTTCTAATGAGCTTAGAATTACGCGTATTATTTTCATTGTAAATCGCCCAGTGTCTGTGGCGGCAATGCAATTATAATGTTTATGCAGTTTCTGGTATCACTGAATGGACGCATTAGTTGCGTGCAATTGAGTGCGGCGTTGGCTGCAAATTTGTTGCATAATTTTATTATTGTTTAATTATTCTTTATTCAATTACAGTCGACGACGTGAAAAAAGAAATTAGTTAGCTGTTGTGTTCAATTAATTAATTTGCCTGGCCAGGCGCAGAAGGGGAGACAATTTGGCAAAAATAACAAATGCTTTCGCTGCGTCGTTGATTGAATCTCAGCAGCGAATGTTTTTGTTTATGATTGAATATTATTATTTTTCTTCTTCTTCTCGTTTGTGTCAATGCGATTGTGTGTGAGTGCACAGACAGCATCAAAGTTAACAAGGAAATGTCAAGAGCTACCCTGTAGTGAGGGCAAGGCCTTGGTCTGCCTACACCAGTTGAGTTTACTGATTGCAGACTGATTATAGATAGCCATTGTGGTATGTGAATCTCAGGGCCTTATTTTCTTGATAGCTCAAAATGATATCAACTTTTCAGCTGATGATATACTTCCGAAATACAAACTAGTTGCTTATCTGCTGCTTGGCCTTGGCTGTTATGCAATCCACTCTTGAAGCCGCTTCGATCACATTTACTGGAGCCCACACAAACACAAATCAATTCAAATTGATAAACACCTTGCACACAACTGTGAACAGCACTCAAAACAGAGCCGAGTACAATCATCGATGCAATAAATAAATGTATAAAACTTTGGCCTCAAACAAAGTACACACACATACTTATAAGTAAGTATGAGTGTGGGTCATACAATTTATGGCGCACATTAATGTACAGCCACTTGTTTTGTAGCACACACAAACACACAGAGACACTCGACGCGACGCACACTTCACACCTCCGTTCGATTCTCAGAGCGTATTTATCGCAGCTGAACTTATTTTCAATTGCATTGGCATTCGATGTGTGGATTTGCGAGACGAGATTTCCAGCTTGAAGCATGCCGTTGTCATCGTCTTTCAATTTGCAGGGCTGGCACTCAAAAGATATATTCCACATATAATACACAAGCCCCTTAAAGGCCACCCCAGACCCAGTCCCAGACCCTATTCGCCACCCAACGCATGTATGCATATGCGCAAATAAACCGAATCAACCGAAAATGTAAATAACAGGCGTGCTGTGCGGCAGCAACAGCAGCGCGTACAACACGAACAACGACGACTCAACTCAACCTACACTTCACATCACTTCACATCGATGGGAGAATTTACATAAAATGCAGTCAACGTCGCAGTCGGCGTCAGCTTCATTTTGTGCATGCCCAAAAAAGTATGCTACATATATGTATACTCACTAGCGCGAGCTCTAGTGTGGGAGTGTGTGTGGGTGTGAGTGCGGGAGTGTGCGTGTGTGTGTGGTTATTTCTTATTTTGCATAAATGCACCACAGGCTCTGCTTGCTTTTCAGCTGCCTGTCATCGATTGCCGGCCCCAGTGTCTTGTGCCCATGCACCGCCCACCCATTGCCACTGCCACACTACCGTTGCCAATGCCGCCGCTGCCGCTGCCGCTGCTGTTGATGATGGGAATTTATTGAAAAAGTTTCGCTTTTCAGTAGTTTTTCCGCATACTCGTTTTGCTGGCCTTTGTATTGCACTCGCGGCAATCGTTGCTTCTTCCTCTTCTCTTTTTTATTTTCATGCCGCGCATTGAGTTCAAGTTATTCGGAAAATAGCCGCTGCAAGAACGCCTCCTCAAGCGTGAGTGTGTGTGAGTGTGCGTTCGTGTTTTCTTTTCTATTTAAATGGAGCACAAGTGAAGTGCGTATCGCTGTGTGTATGCGCGCATATCACAGCCAATGCTTTACATATTAATTAAAGGACTCCCAGTGGTAGGTGGACCGAGGGGTGCAGAGGGCGAGCCGCAGTTGCTGCAATATCTGCAATGGGAATTTATCAAAGAGCGACGAGCGGCGAGTGGAGAGCGATAAACGCATGATTTTAATTGATTGCATGCGTTCTCATTCGTGAGACAAGGACAAAGGGCGACGCAGCCATCCATTGCCTGCCCACTGAACATGAGTCCGGGGGGGCGTGGCAGTGGGACTTATAAGGCGAGAATGTTGATGTTAAGGATAATTATGGTATATATATTATCTAGCTAGACAAACAAGCCATCGACATTGAAGTGCTCGAATATCGAAGTGATAAATGGGCAGAGAGGGAGCGCGAGAGAGGAGAGAGAGAGAGAGAGAGAGAGAGAGAGAGAGAGACAGACGGACATAAAGTACTTAACCTTTAGCTACGTTTGCTGTACTTACCGAGTTTCAATAATGAAATGCGTCACGGGCGCATTCCGTGGATGTTGGGAGTGCGCCCAGGATAAGTTCACGGAGCGTGATGTGAAACTTATTAACAAAGGACGCTCCGGTGGATCGGGCACATCTGTGTGACGCGAGCGAGAAAGAGAGAGAAAGAAAGAAAAACACATGAGAAGAGCGCAAAAACTGGCAGCTATCAGTGAAATGCAAATGGAAATCATGACAAGAAAGCGAACGTGTGTGTGTGATGTGTTGTGGTGAGAAAATCGAAATTGTATACACACACACACAGACACATACACAGACACATATACGGACACATAACTGCAAATGAAATCACCAAAATGGAAGGAAACCGGATAAATCATTAATGTTGTTAAGGCTTTCATTAAATGGCGAATGCCAAACCAAATGAAAAAAAAAGAGAAGAAAATCATGAAGAGCAGAAGCAACAACAAATAAATGTATGAAATGTAATATGATGAAAATACTGTGCGCTCCATTCCCGAACCAAATCTGCTTTGGTTGTTAAAGCAGCTAAATCGATATATGAGGAAATTTTTTGCATTTAAGAAAGAACTCAAGATAACTGAAGATAAATTTTGTATACAAAAATATATATATTTTATTAAAATTAATATTTCAATAGTGAAAATTAGATATTAAATATCTAATCTAGCTTAGATATAATATAAAAAAAAAAATAAAATAAAATATATTTATAGGAAATATAAATATAAATAATTTCTAAGTTGTTTAGCACTAATTTATATATATTATATATACTATATATATATATATATAAATCCTGTACTTACCCTGCACTAGCAGATCAACTATGGCCTCGGGTATGTGCCGCTCGTTGACCAGGCAAATGTACTCGGTTGTATCGCTGGCCAGGGCCGGGGAGAACTGCAAGCCAAAATTATCCGATAAGAGTTGTATCTGAAAAATGAGCAAAAGAAATAGATTAAATTGGGCTTGATTATTTCATTTCGAAATTAAGTAGGCAGACGCATACGAATGCTAGTTGGGAGCCTCCTGAGCTGTGCTGGATTCGGCCCATCAGTTGGCATAACAAACAAATTTGTCAGAATCGTGTGGAAAACAAGTGCAGTTAAAATAGAGCAGTAGAGAGCGCCGCACAATGGCAAGGAGTTTGGGGCCGAAATGAAAACAAAACGACAAAATGGATATGGAGACTTTGACAGTGGCCGACAACAATGTGGACAACACGAGTTTCTACTTTAGGCCCCACAAAAACTTTTTAATACAAAAGACAAATAAGTTAGCAGAAGCAAGTTTGCTGCATGACCACGCCCCCAAGCAGCCCCTGCCCTGGCTCGGTCTAGCTGCAGTCCAGCTATCGACTGGACAGCACTTAAAATAGCCCCAAACATTGGGACAACATTTGACTCTGCCGACAAATTGTAGTCCTAGACGATAACTTTTCAATGCACATGTTGTTGTTGTTGTTGTTGCTGTGCTGTGCTACTGTGCCCAAAATTGAGCCCTGGCAAATTGAGTTTTGGGGGGCAATGCACGCAAATTACTTTAAAGTTTCATTTGAGCTCCACTGCACGTAGAAAAGCATTTATAAATGCAAAACATTTAATACGCTTGCAGCCTGATGAATGAGCCGAGCCGACTCGAACAGAGCCAGACAGACAGATGTGTATGTGGACAGATAGAGCTTCTCATATGTATATGTACGGTATAATTTCTTGAAAACCTATTAAGGATTTTGTGTTAAAAACTGCTTGAAATCTCTGGCATTTCATTGTTTGAAACGAGACGCTTCTTGGGGGATTTGGTTTTTGTAATAAAACAAAATTTCAGGCTTTTGCTCACCTGCCTTGTTCAACTGTCTGTGGCTTAGACAGACGGACGTCGTGTGTGTGTCTGTCTGTGTGTGTGTGTCTGTGTGCGTGTGTGTTTTGCCACAAAATTGTAAGCACATTCGTCTGGGCCTTAGCTACAGTCAGTCTTGTGGCATAAAATTGTTGATCGATGGGATTTGATTATTAAGCAATAAGCTGTGTGCTGCTGGCCGCAATAACAATTTCGCCCAAAACATTTTTCCACAATGTAATTTCAATTTACAGTTCAATCTGCAGCCGAGCGGGAAATTGCAACAAAATTTTAATTACATGCAACAAATTTGCACTTAAGCTGTGTGCGCCTGACGGCGTTAGCTGTTGAGCATCAGTCAGCAGTCGCAGGCGCATCCCAAAGTTGAGCTGCAGCTAAGAACTGGCCAAGACCAGTCGGCGACAGTAACATGAATGATTTTCTTTCTTATTCCCTTTTTAGCCACAGCCATAAAACAAAAGTTAATAGCTGCTTAACAGCGAGTGTGTGTGTGTGCGTGTGTGTGTGTGTAGAGTGTGTGTCAGTTGTAATAAAATGAAGCAGCTACTACGACGGACTGAGAAACTTTTAATACACATAATAGCCGAGCATAAAGCACACAATGCACAGTGGAGCAATTGCCAAGCAATTGTGTGTCTGTGCACTGAAAAAAAAAACTGAATTTGTATTTCATGATTTATGATTTTATTTAGAATTATTGCAATGGGTTTGAGTGAAAACTCACAAACTTTTTGATTAATTTGCACAGTTTCGCTTGGTGTTGCGGCCCACTGTGCAGGCGCGCAGCCGTCGCACATTGAGCAATGGCAGAGGCCAAATTGGCTAAGAAATATGAGCGAGAGCGCGGCTGCAGCCAGGTAAACTCTGCTTAGCTCGGCGCCAACTTTGGCTTGGCTGCAGCTCAAGTGTCCCAGTTTGCCATTTAACACGATAGCTGGCAGGGGGCGAGTAGGTGGATAGGGTGGAGAGAGAGAGAGAGGGGGCGGATGGCTGCTGCCGCCGAGTCCTGCCTAGTCACAGGGCCTTGTTCGAGCTGCAGCTGAAAACTTGTTCATTCTTCATTTTGTTTGCTCCGCCTCGGCTGTGCCCCCTGGAGTGCGTTTAAGGCGGCAGCGGCAGCAGCTGCTGTTGGAGTTTGGCGTAGCTGCTTGGCAGCCACTTAAACCATTTTTGCGCCGTGTCGTTTTTATTTTAGTACAACTATCAAACATTAAAAATATATTGGCCCCACTGTCTGCAGCCAACTCTAACGCCCACTGATGGCCACTTAGTTCTCCTGACTTTTGCTGCACTTTCTTTTTGTTCGCCTTTGTCGCTCTCGCCGGCAAAGTTCAAACAGCCGCCTTGCAACTAACTGGCTATCAATTATTTTAACAGCCACCTTCTTCTTCTTTCTCTTTTTCTTTATATATATATATATTTTTTTTTTCCTTCTGCCAACCAAAAATATTTAATGGCCAAACTCAAGTGGCCCGAACTCGGGCCGTCAAGTGCCGAAATATGGCAAGTGGGTAATGAATTCTAATATGAACCCAACTCCGATTGCAATTTGAGTTATAACTGCACTCCAGAGATTTGCCACTGCTAGCCCGTTGATAGAAGATTAATGGAATTCACAACAAGTCTTGTCGTAGATTACCAAAAATGGCTGGCAAAGAAATTCGTTTCAGTAATAAGTTTTAGAAGTCCTAGAGTGGAAAAATGGATCAATCATAAAACTTGGCACACCTTTGCTTATCACAGTTTGTTTGATGGCTTCGACTTACCCTGGGGCTGTGGAGCAACGGAATGCGATTGGCGAACTGTGCGATTGTCGTCGACGCCGTCTTCCACACCAGCGTGTCCACCAGCGAGTGCTCTGTGACGCCTGGGCACGGTATGGTCACGTTCTTGCCAGCCTCGGCATTTACCTTGACGTAGTCCATATTCGTGACGTCTGCAAGAAATGAGAGAAGCGCATTAGGAGAGAGTGGGTCAAAAGGAAAGGTGGCTTAAGCTCAAATTGCCGAAAATGTTGGGAAAATGTTGGTAAAATGTCTTGCAGGCATTTTAATTACATAACATGTTGGACGAGACCAGACCAGACCAGACCAGACCAGGTGTGTGCATCATGCATGGGTATATGTGTGTGTGTGTGTGTGTGTGCACACGCTTACGATTTGATCCTTTGTGTAATATTTGTTTAGGAAATTGCCAAAATGCAACGCAGGCTGCCAGCTTTGGTTGGATTTGCTGGGCAAAGCCGAGCTTCAATTAAAATTATAAAAACAACAAATCGATTATGGTCGAGAAAGGAAAGGCTCCTTCCGCACAGTCCGTGCTGCATACATTCGTAAGCGTTCGAGTGTGCCTAATAAGCATTAGGCTGACGCAAATGTCCGGTTCGTGCACTTACACGACGAGAATATTCCGAGCAATGCCAATGAATTGAAAAATCATGCAGTGCAACAATTGCCAACGGCAATGCAACTGGTTGCAGCAGCAGCGGCAGCGGCAGTGGCAGCCACATCATCTCTTGCACAATCAGTTTCCATGCAATTTACGTTGAGCATTTCTATAGCTCGTCTATGGCTGCCCCTCGATTTTCGTGGCAGTGGCTTAGTGGTTACATTGCCACAACTGCTCTCGTTTCCGAATGCAGCCCACATAGACGACATTACGGCCAAAAATTTCATTGATCTCATTGCAGTGCTACAAAGGCAGTCCATATATGCCACAGGCTGGGCACAGGCCTCGCTTTAAATTCTATTCGAATGTTATTTCAATGGGCTTAGATTTATCGAGCTGACAAGTAGACAGCGTTAGGCAGAAACTGGGTGAGATATATCGGTAAGTAATCGATTGCATTCTTCAGTTATCATAAATTTCACTTTAATTGATTATAATTTAATGCCGTGCGTATGCTACACTCATTTTATTTTATTTTATCTATACTGAAAAGAGTTCAGTTTGAAAGTAGTTGGATTATGTGTGCAAGCACTACAAACTTTACTTTTACTTTTTCTATGCAACTGAAGGCATACAAGACACTTTAATCTAGATTGTGAAATATTTACCCTTTGGTAACCTTATCTTGTTAGAAATTATTTAAAAATATATTTTGCAAATATAATGAACATAGCTTGGGGTAAGAAAGGCTTGTAAAGTAAGACTCTCACAGGCAAAGTTCAAGTGGATATTTGATACATTTTCAGGCAAGTCTCTGTTCAGTAGGAGCTTAGAGTGAGTCTTTATTTAGTTCTGCTTTAGGGACTAGCAGATCATTGAGCTGTAATAGCTAGACAGCTATCTAGGGGGGAGAGTCTAGACTCTGCTATAGAAATGCAGAATTAATTCAAATAAACATATAAAAAACATACATATGTATAATACACATAGATGCAACTGGCTAAAATTGTTCTCCACAAAATAAACGCGGTAACACTAAATTTCGAACCGCTGAAAAGTATGCTACAAAATTTCTTTTGTATAGGTTCATCAAATGAGATTTCATAAGCATAACAATACGCATTGGGTTGCACTGTGTGCGTGCGTGCATCATTCTGGCCATAAGAATTGACAATGCAACTGCGTGTTTTTGCGTGGGCAGTTCGAGGGCGTTTGGGCAACGCGTTTAATTACTTGGCTGCTGTGCAGCGACAACTGTGTCGCAGACAGTAGGCAGTAAGCAGCAGGCAGCAGTGGGGAATGCTGCTTGGCGCCGTGACGGCATATTTTGCATATTATAAGCTGACCGGTTGCGCCAGACACCCCACGCTATGCGCCATTGCATACGCAGTTGCTGGCAACTAATGCTGCCCGCTGCCTCCGGCCAGCGACTGTCCCTGGTTGTTGGTGGTCACTTTTGTGTAATTTATGGCTTTCGGCACCACGTTGCACCACAGTCGAATGGGACCACTGCAGCTGGCAGAGAGAAAGATTTTGCATACTTATTATGCCAGCCGCATGCTGATGAGGGGCCGGGCGCATCTTCGTGCCAAGCGCGTGGGGTGTTTAATTTCCTGATCATTTTTCGATGCGAAATCGCAACGGCTGCTGGTTCGCATGTTCGCATGAACCTGGTCAACCAACCAACCAGCCAGTCAGGCCACCCAGGCCACCCACATCACTCACTCCAGAGCCAACGCTTGCTTCGCATAATGTCAGCCGTGGCTCAGGAAACAATTGTGCACAATTTATGCGCGAGTGCAAAATTTTGCAAATGTCTGTCTGTGTGTGTGTGTGTTGGTGTGTGTGTGTGTATATATACACACTGGACATATTGAATGGGCAATCACATCGATAGATACAAAGTTGCCCCAGCCACTGGCCAATTAAAAAACCAGCCCAAAATTATGCAGCCAAGCAGACGAGAGCTGCGTAAATAAATTATAATTACGAGTACTTATTTGGCTGACTGCTCGACTACCCAAGGGACTCACGACCCGCCTGACCCGACTAGAGATGAGCGCGTGTCGTGCGATTAATAGTATATATCATTTTTTACATCATTTTTATACCCTGAATCCATTGAAAATGGAAATTTCAGGGTATAATGTTTTTGTGCAAATGTATGTAACAGGCAGAAGGAGGCGTGCCACACCCCATAAAGTATATATATTCTTGATCAGCTCGATGAGCTGAGTTGAACTAGCCCTGTCCGTCTGTCCGTCCGTCCGTCCGTCCGTCCGTCCGTCCGTCCGTCCGTCCGTCCGTCCGTGTAAACACCTGGATTTCTGCAACCACAAAAGCTAGAGACTTCAAATAAAAAGCAAAATGCTCGATAATACCATACGCTGTACGAGTTTATTTTTTTTTTTCGATAACTCGTCCCATTTCTTTTTTATCGATAACTATCGAAAATATCGCTTTGTTTTTGAGGTCTGGCGTGCACACCGTTGAAGATAGAATCGTGCACTAAGTTGTGTTTGATTGCTATATTGAATCCGCACATTTTGTCATTTTTGGATTTTTGATGCCACGCCCCTTTCGCCCACAATTCAACAAAAACGATAACTCACGTATATCAAATACTAGAGACTTGAAATTTGGCACATAGGTACATTTAGATGTCATAATCATTCCCCAAAAATTTCATTAAGAACATAGGTCTAGCAAAAAAGTTATTAAACAATAAAGTTTCCATAGCACGGCCTCTTCTGCAGCCGCAAAACTGCGCAGTCAGCATATTACGGGCATGCATATGTTTGTGTGTGTGTGTGTGTGTGCATGTGTTGTTTACTATTAATGAATAAATGAAACTTTTTATGATTGGTATTACAGCTCAATGGATTCAGGGTATCTCTTAGTCGAGCAGTCTCGACTAGAGTTTAGTTACTTGTTAAAGTTAATTTTTTATTATATTTTATCTTAAATATTTTATATGTAATAAATATTAAATATATATTAGATAAAAATTAAATAAATATTCAAGAAATATTAAAAATTAAATAAACAATAAATAAATTAATTTTTTGAGTGAAATTTTCCTATTTTTGTAAGTTTTTAAAGCCGCTTTTAAAAATTTAATTGTAAATATTTTATGAGTAATCAAAATAAATAAATATTAAATTAGTATTAAAAAATATTTCTTAATTTGTAAAGTGCAATTTTTTCTTTCCATTAGAGTTTTTTTGATTACTAGATTTATTTATTACTTTTTTTAATTTATTTGTATCAAAATTCTAGATGGTTATCCCTTAAAGCACGCGTTTATCAACCACATTTGTGGAGTCCTTTGATACTTTCGCCTTGCATGGTCCATCACAACTGTCACATCTTGTGCGCTCAGTTCGGCGCAAGACCTAAAAAATTAGCTAGATACAAATGATTCAAGCATGAGCTCAAGCAACCCTCTGGGGGCACTACAGCAGCCGGTTGCACTGTGGCCTGTGGCACAGTCGAGTGGGTTTTTGGTTGGGCAAATGCTAATAATCAAATTGAATGCAACCCCTCTTGAGAGGCGAGCGAGACAGGCGAAGCGGCAACAATTAATTTTATTTATGTTGATTCTAATCAACGTAAAATAATTTCGCTCACCCAGCGACAAACGCCTCTCGTGGCGTCTGCTGCCATGGCAATCTGACTGCCAATCTGTCCATCCGGCCAACCGTTCAACACCCCCCCGACCTTCCGTCCGTCCGTTCGTCTGTCTATCCCTGTCCGTGTCTGCTCTTGTTGTTAGTTGTATTAAAATTGAATTCATGCACCGCTGCGTCCTTTGCGTCGTGTTCGAGTTCGAGTTCGAGTTCGAATCATTACTATTATTAGTGCATTTAGACGTGTCCGATTGGCCAACACTGCTGACCAACTCAATGGCAACAACGAGCACTCGCTAGCCAAGCGTAACCAAAGCAAATGGAGCTGCTCGGCGCTGCACGGCTAAGCCCCAGCAATGGCCCTCCAGAGAGTCCCATTGCAAGTGCTGCCCATTAAGAGCGTGTCAGCAGCTGGGGCAACCCGAGGCGTCTATGGGCGTGGCAGCTGCAGTTAGTTGCGGGTCAGCGCCGGCGAAAGTCAGTGCGACAGCGGTGCTGTCTGTCGACAGCGGTTCAACTGGTGTTTCGGCCTTTGAACCCAACTCTTGAGCATTGACAATTAGTTGCGGCTGCTGTCGAGAGATCAGTGCAGGTGGACTAAGTTGAACTAGGTATGAAAATATTGCTTATATAGATTTAAGAGTTCGAATTTCTACGAAACTTTAACATTAACTCTTACACACCTGAGAGCTCTGTTTAAAATATTGTTTGCCTGACAATTGCTGCAACAACTTAAAGGGCAACTTATGACAAAGCGTAGCTGGGAGCTCTGTGAAATCTGGTCTCTTGACTAGACTTTTGACTAGTTAATCCGCCTCATTCAAATGGAGCTCCACTGACTCGCGCGCTCTTATGTACTTTCTGTCATGGGGTTTTCTCGACTTTAAGCTGCTTTATTAGAGCTCCATCCATTTGGAACATGTGCAAAACTTTATGATCCAGCTGCCTGCATACAGCGCATGCAGCGCGAAATTCAGTGGGATATGCGATGCTCGGCAGCCCAAAATGCCACGAAATTGACATTGACTGCCCAGGATGCTGGCTGCTGGCTGCTGGGTGCTGGATGTTGGATGCCGAATGCTGGATGCAGAATGGAACTTTTGTTCGACAGAGAGCCATTTGGCTTTTAATCCTTGTGCTGTGCTGCCCTTTGGCAGCCAGCAACTGGCTGCCAATCGCCTGGCAAAGGCACACTGCTTGCCCCGTCATGCATTCAACTGCTGCGCGCTCTCCAATGCCCAACCGCCCGTCCACCTTGCTGCTCCTTCTCCTGCTGCTTCTGCAGTTCATTTTAGTTGCCCTTTCGGGGCGGGGGTCCGCCCCAACGAGTTGCATGCAATTTGGTAAGCGGCCATTTACAAATCATTGGCAAGCAATTTTTGCATCAATGTGAAGCGCCTTTAAAGCCATGGCAACGGTATTAGCCGCATTCAAATGCTCCGCCCCGCCTCGCCTGCCGCCCCCGCGGTTATTGTAATTTGGCTTTAATGCCTTTTAACTTCCAAGTGATTTCTCTCGTATTGCCTGCCTGCCTGCCAGCCTGCCCTTGCATGGCGGCATTACAACGCTCTGTGTGGCGCCTCCATTAAAATGCATTTCATCATTCTTTGCCAGCTGTTGAGCCAATTGCATTAACCACATTTCAACAGCAGCGGGCGCTGGCCACGCCTCCGCCTGAGCCATTCTTACGCATTGCGAGTCCAAGTGGTTGAACAATTATTCAATTAAAGCTGAAGCTTCCCGCAACTCGCAGACATTGGCTAGGCCATTTTATTATTTTCCGTTTTCTTTTTTTATTTCATTTTTTTCACATGCCTTTATTTGCGCTCACTTGAGCCACGTGCCAAGGACAGCTGTCTCGCAAAGGATGCGTGCGTATCTGGCTGTCTGTCTGATTGACTGTCTGTGCTGACTGAATGGCTCACTGGCTGGCTGATTGAAAAGACAGTCTGTCATCTCTTCTGGCTGCGCCGCTGCCCGTTCTCTGCAGACCAACATAAATAAATGCTTAAGCAGCGACCCATGGACACGGGGACAGCGGCTGCTGACAAGGGCAGCAGCAGCAGCAGCAGCAGCAGCAGCCCTGCCCGAGTGCGTGTCCATGCCCGGTTCACATGACGACAAGATATCCCTTTTTTATGCTCGAGCGCTACGAATAATGAAATTATAATAAACACACACACAAGCAAGTGCGTGCGTATAGACTTGCGAGATACCCTTTCATTTCATCCGCATAACCCATCGAAACTGAAGATGTTCTGCGAGGCACTTCAGGCTGGGGCTGGAGCAACCCTTTGCTAATTGACGCTGCCTTAACTCGTTGCCATGGCTGCCTTTAGTTTTAAGACGAGCTCTATGTCGTTCGGCCTTTTTCTTTTACAAGTACAAATGAATGCTGACAAGTGGCATGTGGCACGTGGCATGATTGAGCCACGACGTGCAGGTGAACGCTGCCCACAGTTCGACCTCAAGTGTTTTGCTTATGAGAATGTCTTTTGGCAGGCCGAATGGAACGAGAACTGAATCGAGGCGAGCCATCAGGGATCAGTCAATAATAATGCTGACAGCATATTGAAGGCAAGCTGACGTACCTGTCAGCTCACAATTTAAGCATAGGTGTGCGGCAGTGCGGCTGTGCGGTTGCCTGTGCGTAGGTGGTTTATCGAATGCGTTTTTCCATTCGAGGGTAGCTACGGGTAAGGGTTGGTAATTGTTGAACGGCCAGCACTAAGTGCTTCCAACTGATTACACAAATGCGGCTCAAAGCAAGTATATAATATCATATGGATAAACGGCAGAAGAGTATATCCTATATACTATCCAGGTGCGCAACCTCCATTTCAAAATATAAAAATTTATAGTCGAGTTGGGGTTGCTATGCCTAAGCGTAGATGAAATATGCAATTCATGATGTTTGCATTGATATAGCCGTAATTCCCTTCATTTGCAGAATGACTCAATTTAAGCGCTTTAATTGATATAAGCCTTTTGAGTTGGCATCGCTTATTTTCATTTCGGCCTTTGATACACATACATTATACACAGGCTTCTCGCCTATTTGCCTCTAAGCCACATCGACACACAAACACAGGCTGACCCCGGCGTGTATCCGTTTTGAAAGGCTGCAAATTGGCGCAGCATCACATTGCTACACGTGCCCCAGTCCCTGCCCCACTGTCACTGCGGCACTTGAATAGAAAACGTTGCACATTTAAGGGCAGGTGGAAGAGAAACAGGTGAAAAGTGAAAGGCTCCAAATGTTGTTGCTACTTTGTTGGCTGGCATTTTAGCGAGTTTTTACCGTTGAATATCGGTTTGAGTGTGTCTGCCTGTGTGTGTGTCTCGTTGTCGCCCTTGTCATGGATGGCGCTTGGCGTAATTAAAGCTAAATAGCCAGCATAATGAGCAAGTAATTAGCGATGCTTTTGCCAACAGCTTGCCACGTCCTGTGACCCGCATCCACACGAGTCGCCCTTCGCCTACCCCTGCCCAACCCGCGCAGCCATTATGCGGCTGCTGGCCGCCTTAGGCAAATGCTCACTGCTTCTTACTATGATCTTGGCGCTTTTATAATTTGCACACTCCTTTGGGGCAGTCGCAATGCTATTGGATCATTCACTCTATGATTTTAATTAAATTATCAATTTGCTGCGGTAAATTAATGTCGATTTTTTACCGAAACAAATGCAATTTTTTATCAATATCAATTATTATTAACAAGCAAAAATGCGCTCAAAACTAATTAAAAATGAAATCTGTTTTTTGATTTTGCACTTTTATTTTATTTTAATTTTTTTTTTTTTTTTTTTTGCTTTTCTCTTCAATTTATTAAAGCATAAATTGCAAATTGAATTCATTTGCATTTGAATACAGCGATTGCCTTATGGCTGACAGCTAACGGTAAACATATAGTTGGCCACATTACGAGCCGTCCCCCGGTCGGAACCAATCTGTTTGCCAGTCTGTTGGCCCCGCATTGCTTGACAAACAAGGACTCGACGCCGCCTCTAAAGCAAATTCAAATAGTAGAGTAAGTTTCTTTCTCATTAGGCGTCATGTTTGCGCACACACAAATACACACAAACACACGACACACACACACACATCTAAGCACACAAACACACTCAGAGAATGTGTATAGGAATAGAGTCAAGTTGAGTTCGAATAATTGCTAATTCGCTGGAGACAGTTTCTCTCAGTGCACGCACAGTGGGTCGCTCGCTCGTTCAAAGCAATTTTGACACCAGCAGCTGAAGCTGCTTAATGAGTCCAAATCCAGCGCCCGCAACTTTTAGCCACGCAACAGCGACCCACGTGGTGGTTGGGCGTCTTTGCTTTCATTTGGGCTAATGTCTATAGACAAATAGTGGGTGTGTGTGTGTGTGTGTCTGTGTGTGTGTCTGTGTGTGTTTGGGGCTTCCTTTTTGGGGCGTTCTGGCGTTGAAGGCTGCTTTGTTTGTGTAATTTGTTGAAAAAGTGTCCTGGTAAAGTATAAATGAGTCTTCTGCTGGACTCACGATAGCAACAACAGCAATATGGACAATAAAATTGCTCATGTTTTAATTAATCATTGCCTAGCTAAACAAGAGTCAAGCTTGGGTGTGAGTGTCAAGAAATACGACAAGCGACAGCAATGTGAACAACAAAAACGTCTAGATAAATATGTCAACAGACGAGTGGCAGCCCAACCACCCGCTCCACCCACACCACGCTCCCATTGGACGGGGCTCACACAAATATTTGCAGCTGGGATAATCAAATTTACATTTCACTAAAGCCCTATACGAAGCGGCATGGCCCTTGGACTCGAGTCCAACTCATCCACTCTCGATCCACTCAATGTGGTGCAGCACCACCAGTGGCGCTTTAATTACAGCACAAATGCCAGACATTGCAGCAATAGCTGTTATCTTCTTATGCTCTCTCGGTTGACAGCTGCACCCGTGGCAGCAGCTGCAATTCGCCCAGCGGCACACACACACACACACACACACACAATGTTGTGCGTTTACATGAAAAGTGACTTAGCCATGGCTTCAGAGTGTGTCCTCATTTTGTTGTGCGTTTTTTCTCATTTTCTGCACCAGGTGTTGCCAGCAGGTGGAACGTGGCTGTAATTTGTTTGCGTTTCTTTAACTCTGGCCACACACTTCTGGTCGGTCACACAGTAACCAATTACTTTAAAACACATGCAACATTTTTATACTTAAATTATTTTTAAAAATATTTTGATTACATTTTTTTTTTAATTTGAGGGAAACAAATATTTGAGTGCAATTTTTATATGCGAAACATTTTACGCTCATGAGCTGTATAAAACTCTATTATGTTGGCATTTTATGCTTGAATATTAAATTGAAATAAATTTTTCAGCATCGTTCACATGTTGAAGAGCTAAAAATTTATGCCCAATAAACACGGCTGCAGACTTCAAAATAAAATCAATAAATAATCATGCAGAAAATGATGTTAAAGCTTGAAATGAAATTTATTTAAAGTTGAATCATAAAAAGTATTTTGAAATTTGCATAGAACATAAATCTTCGATAGGAGAAACGGCCTAGGGCAATGCCTTTTGCAGTGGGCTCTCGTTCGAGACGTCTAATGGGATATTAACATGGCTAAATAGTCAGACCTTGTCGCTGTTATCACGCCCACAGCCACGCCCCCGCTGGCCCGCCGCCCCGCTGACAGGCCTTAGGCCTTTGGGCCGACAAACAACAAATGACATGACATTTGGGAATTTATCTTTGGCAAAAAATACTTGCGGCAAAAGGAACGAAGCATCTAATAAATTAAGCGATACAATGTGGCTGCACGCGGCGAGGGTGGGGGGCGCGGCGGCAGTCGCACTATAAGCGTAGATTGGCCGCCACGCCCACCGGCAATTCAGCTGGAATGCGAATGGCGAAGACGAAGAAGTTCAACTGTAAACAGACGCGACAATTTATCTTACTTTCATTTAATTGTCAACGTTCAAATCGCTAACAAAACGAAGCCAAAATTGAAGCTGCCAAAGTTATCTAAGCACTCACACACCCACACACACACTTAATGTGTATGGGTGTGTGTGACAGCCACAGATAATCAACGTTAAATTAGCGCCAACAAATTGACACAGCCAAAAAGTAAAATTGTTCTGCTTGCTCTTTGGCTAAAGCCTCATTTGTTTGTGTTTTTCTCTCAGAATAAAATAACAAAAGAAAATTGCTCAAAGGAGACGAGAAAAAATCGGTTTTATTTATTTATTATTTTTTTTTTTTTCTGCATAAGAGGCCGCAAATATTTGAGCATTATTTAAATGTCATTCATTGTGGCGCTGTCATCAGCCAAAAAGTATGCAACGCTTTCGTGTGCGACGATAAATACGAGCGAGTATGCAGCTGCACTGTGGGCATGATTATTTGTAAAATAACTGAAAGTACTTAACAGTTGCATAAAGTTAGTTCACTTTTGTATACTCAATCACAAATTAAGTAATTTCGCACAAAACTTATGAATTTAGCCCACTGTAAAGTAAAGAAAATTCATTTAGGAATTTTTCAATTGAAAGAAAATGAAAGTGCCTGCTAAATTGTGCTTAAATACTATATAAAATAATATACAAAAATATTAAACTTTTTTAATGTACTCAATTGCAAATTAAGCAATTTCACACAAAATTGTTCAATTTAGCCCACTGTAAAGTAGTTTTACCCTCTTGGCTGGTGTTGCTCGTTGGCGTTGGTGACGTCGTGCTTATCATAAAGTGGGTCAGCCGCTCACTGACACAGTGACACTTAAGTGCACACCCTCACACACACACACACACACACACACACACACACACACACAGACACACACACACAGTGAGACAGTAGCAGCTAAAAGTATGCAGCTGATGTAGCGTTGTGTTTGATACACTCAAGCGTCGACAGACGCACTCAACGACACAACAACAGCAGCAGCAGCAGCAGCAGCAGCAGCGGCGACGGCGGCAGCTACAACACGTTGACACAGTTGACGTCTAGAGCTGTAATGCAGTCGGGCAAGCACTCAGTCAACCTCAGAGCCGCAGCACCCAGTACCGAGCGCTACCCCCTGCCGTAGCTCCATCTGGCGGCCATTGTTGTCATTTGTAATTTTTCTGCATCTTGTTGTTGTTGCAGTGTTTAGCCAACAGTTTGTGTGTGTCTCTGTGTCTGTGTGTGCGTCTGTGTGTGAGTGGCGGAAAGGCAAGAGTGTCTCATTGTGCTGCTGGGCTGCCCATCAAAATGCGGCTAAGTAGTTGCAAACGTTTAAATGTTGATTGTGGCCAACAAAATTTGTTTTCACTTGCTTCCAGTTTAGCCGGGGATAAGCGTAAGGCACAAGTACATTTGCGTTAATCCTAGCACAATTATTGCGTGTCCTGTTTGCTCCTGATATTGCCAGCCAACTATTTTGCTCAGCTGATTTGTGGCACTGCAGCTGGTAGTTGCAGCACGTGCAACAACGTGCAGCATAGTCATGGTCAGTCTTTGGCTTGATTTCGTCATTAGCAGCACTTGGCCCAGTTAGCCGGCCATTGTGACCAATTGTGAATGCTTTGCAGGTCAAGTGTGTATAGACATGTGTGTGTGTGTGTGTGTGTGGCACAACAATTGTCGCAGCACGACAAACTCCTTGCGCTGCGCTGTGGACCAGCCGCAGTGAGGCGCACCTGAGGCCTGAAGTCAGTAACGCACTAAGTGAAACAGCCAACACAAATAGCACACGCTTGGCCCACAAACAAACACACCCACACACACACATACAAATACACATATACACAATCGCTTTGACTGTGCAAACAATTATCCAGCGTTGCGTATACGCAACGTGTGGCATTGTCTAGCATTTCAGCCGCATACTCTGCCAGCCGGTACGTGGGCGTGCATGTGTGTGTATGTGTGTGTGTATGTGTTGCTGTGACAATTGCCACAGCCACTCAGCAGAAACAGCAACCAACAGTTTTTCCCCAAACCATTGCAGTCGCTGTGCCAGAGTTTCTCTTTGCGCAGATCTCAGCTAAATTTTCTAATGCATTTCGTGCGTGTTTATTATTTTAATTACAAGCCGGCACAACTTGAATGCCTGCTAATGCAAATTGTTCTCTGCCACTCCTCACTCTCTCTCTCTCTCTATCGCTCTCACTCTCACACACACTCTCGCTTCTCTTTCTCGACTCTATAAAATTAACTATTAAATGCTCGGTTTACTAATTAAAACGCATCATGATGATTTGCTTATGAGGAACAGCTGTGGCTCGAACTCCTTTCGCTCTACACATGACATCATGTGTTTATGTATGTGTGTGTGCTCATGTGAGTGTGTGTGTGTGTGTGCTTGCGTGCAACAAATGACAACAGTTTTGTGCTCTCGCTTCGATTTTGACTTGCGTCTCACAATGATTTTGCATTTCTAGCTGCTTTATTGCCTCGCATCTAATGAAGTGGTTCTTGTGCCACGCCCACACAGTAGCAACGCCCACCATTTGGCAACGATAATGACTTGGCTCATTTGTTACTGCTGCTTGCGACGCTTGTCTATAAATAAAGCGACATTATGGGATTAATTTCGATATGCATTTGTTTTCATTAGTCTAATTTCATCAAAGTGTCTCTCTGTGTGTGTGTGTGTGTGCGTTTGTTTGTGGGCGTGACAGCTGCCTGTTAGCATATTGTCTTAATGTCTCTCTGTGTGTGTGTGTGTCAGTTTAATTTAAGCGATTTGCCAGCTCGCGCTAAGAGCAGCTATAGAATTCGGAATAGACCCATGAATATTGCACCCATTGTTTATGCAAATTGATTTCAGCCATAACGCACAGCCATATGTGTGCTCAATCTGTTAAATTTAAGCCGCTTTCCATTTAGATACATTATAACACTCAGCATTAAGCACTGCTGCGAGCTGCTGCCACATATCGAACTAAATATCACTCAAAGGGCTTTATTTGCCCCCAACAATGACTTCCATTTCCAGCCTCGAGCTGCACTCAAAGGCGCACGTGTGTGTCAGGTGAGCATTAGCGCTGTGTGTGTGAGTGTGGCTAACAGACAAAAGACATTGGCTAGGATAATCAAAACGTGTAATAGATTTCCTCGAATAGAAATGAGTTTGATACGCAGAGAGTCGCGTACATTGAATATGCAGACGAATTTTATTAATATTAAAATCTATTTTTTTGTTGTATATTAATCTCAGAATATTTCGTATTTCGATTTAATTTGTAAGTGATTAAATGCAGTCTCAATCCCAATGTACTTAGGCAGTGTTAACACTCCGACACATTTCTAACGAAATAACTCAAGTCATAGCTCGTAATCTGGTTCCTTATTACATCTGTCGAAGCTGTTGCTCGCCTGCTCTCAATAATTTGATAAATGATTGCTTGGCAAACTGCAACTGGCATTATACTTAATCAACATTTCGTAGTTGGTCCAAGCACTATTCAAATTTCATATTTAATTTAGTATTTAGTTGTAGATTTTGTGGGCTAAAAGTGGGCAACCGATGTCTGTGGGCTTAAATAAGCAAACAGTTTACTAAAAGCCTGGCCAAACATTCATGCAAAACGTTATGGAACCACTCAAAATAGCTGACTCTCTGTGTAGGTGTGTGTGTGTGTGTGTGTGTCTGTGTGTATTTGTTGTGTGTAGGTAGTTGGCTAACTGTTGTTATCAGCTTTCATAATAATTGCAGCTGCAAATTGCCTTTATTTATTGTTTAGAAGCGACAGCGGCAGCAGCGGCAACAACATCTGTTGCAACTGCAGTTATTTTAATGATGACAAGTGTTTGCGTTGCCCCATGGACAGCAATTCCATGTGCACTTATATATATATATACATGTGTGTGTGTGTGTGTGGGCGGTGAGGCTCGCTCGCATGTAAATTTAAATCATAAACACACGGGACCTCAATAAACTCAGCTCATTACAGCTACTAATAAATTGTCATAGCCACAGAGCGAGTCCCTAAGCTGCACTAACACATAGACAACAATCACACATACACACACATACACATGCACACACTTGCCACATGCATGGCAAACAACATTTACAGCTCAGTTCATTGGGTCCTTGTGGGTCATTGTTTTAGCTGCTCTCGTAGCTTGGCTCGCAGACGTCAGCAGTTTGTTGAACTGGCCACCATTGACACCTAACCTGCACTCGTGTGTGTATGTATGTGTGTGCGGCCAAAAATCAATTATTAGCGAGCGAAAATAAAAAGAAAGTCGGATGCGACACTGACAATTTGCCAAATAAAAAGAGACACAGATATAGCGAGGGAGTGAGAGAGCGAAATAGAAAAATATCAACAGAGCGACAGCGGACACACAGTCGACATCATAAATAAAAACCCAATTAATATATCATCGCCGCAAGGCGTCAGATAATCAGGGCAAAAGTAACAGGGCGTGGCGTCTACCCAGACGGTGATTAGAGCCAGCACACTTGCTGTCCTTTGCAGCACTGGCAATGTGTCCATTAAAAAATAAATAGCGGCAAAGTGAGATGCACTGCAAGCATAGAAATTGAGGCGACAAACTCAAGTCGAATAATAAATCATAAATTAAATAAATATTGCTATTAATTAAAGTTTTAATTATTGTACAAAAATATTTTTGTGATATAAATATATAAAATATTTGTGTGATATATAAATATAGTTTTTTTTTATATAATAAATAAAGACCAACTTTGAGTTCATTGCCTTTATGAATAAAATATAAAATCCATTTGTGCCTGAGAAAATAATAAACTGGATTATATTAGGTAAATAAAATTAGGACTGAAGAAGTGAATCAAGTTAAGGAAAGGTGACTTACAGGCATTATAAAATATTGCATTATTATTACAATTTCATTAAATTCTAATACATTAATAATTCAGAAACAATTTCAAAAAAAAAAAAAGATTAAAGAAAATGTTAAAGTTGATGAAAAATTAATTTTAATTTAATTTAAATTTGAAAATTGCAATTCACGTTTGCTCTCGAGTTGAAATTATGCTATAATTATATCTAAAATTAAAGAGTCATAACTGGACTTGTAATCTACTTGATTGTCTGTTTGTGCAATAGAAGTACAAGTTGACTTACGCATAATTTGGGCACGTTTAAAAGGTCGCACACTTTAGCTGAAAGTTGGCTAACTCGTTTCGGCTGACAGGACGGGCAAAAGGCGTTAAGCGATGTAACGCTAATGATAACAACACACGCAGCAAAGGCAACAGCAACGGCAAACACTCAAATATAAACAACAACAACAAAATAACATTTTAGGTAGAGCGACAGCGACAACTGTTTGCCCGTAGTGGAAAGGCATGTTACACATACGCCGCGCTGTACGCATTATAAATGATGCCAGCCATGTCTTGCCTTTATTTTTCTTTCATTTTCTGCTTTCCTTCGGCTCTGGTTTGTTCCGCCGTCTCTTCTTCTTCTTAATTTTTTTTTTTTTTTGTATTTTTGGTTTCGTTTCTTGCGAAAGCCGTCAAATGACTTTGTGGCATTAGGCATGCAGCCAAAAACACGCACATCCGGTGCGCGCAGCGCGCTTTGGGACTTTCATATCTATACACCTGCCTGCCTGCCTGCCTGCCGAGCTCTTTCTTTCCCTCTCTCACACTCTTTATCTACCTGATGGCAACGCTTCACATTAGCGCTGTGTCGCTTAAATTTAAATTTGCTTTCGCTGACATTTGCTGTGGCAACATCGGCATGACTCGCCTTTTGGTCGCTTAATCTGAACATTTCGTCGCTATTTTATCGCTGCGCATTTTATGTGCCCCACATGACGCCTGCCTCCTAAATGCCATTTTGATAATAATGCCAAACATACGCAGTTTAGCATATATATGTGTTTTAAGTACATTTGATTGACTTACTGATTGACAATCAATGCCAACTCTAAACGCCAACGCCAGCCATAAGCCTAATCCAGCTAAGCTTGCGACAAGCTAAACTCACATCAAAGTCACATAAATTTCGCTTTCTATCGCGAATTTTGTGTTAATTAAATTGCTTCAAGTGCTCAATGTGCCACACTTTACAGTTGGGTGTAAAACCCAATGTATTTCATTATTAAATGACATGACACATATTTAACTTCATTTTGGAGCCAACTACTTCATTGGGTCTCACACGCTGTGTCAATCTGCCGTCAGTCTTAAAAAATTTGTGGTTAGCTATTGACAGGCGCGCTTGACTGGCTTGACTGGTTTGACTTCCCGGCCTGCGTGACGCACCTGCCCTGCGGCTTTGGATTGTTTGATTTAAGTGTGAGCCGTGGGTTTGTCGCTTCCGTTTGCCAATATGTTTTGCTCGGTTTGCTGCCCGTCAACCCTCAAACACACACACACACACACGAACAAGTTGTTAACAAATGTTTGCGTTTAATTTTTGCGGTGCGTGGCAACCAGCACAAAGCAACAACAGCGAACGCTAATAACGCATAATAATAATAATAATAATGATAATAAATAATAACAAATATGTGCAATAACAATGGCCATAACGACATGCTAAGTGCATATATTGTTTGGCCTTAATGGGCTAATTACTCATGCGTTTTTGTGCGTGCAACGCGTCGTATGCGCAACATTCCACTTGACAGTCGCATAATAAAACTATTTGCCCGGCAGCTGTGTTTCGAACTAAGCGAAGACGGTGCAGCGCCTAAAATGGGGCGTGGCCAGCTGCTGCTGCCATTGCCTTAATAATTGGGTTATAAAAACAATGAACAGCCATAATGTGAATATTAATTTTTAAACGCGTACAAATCTAGAGAAGGGCAAAGAGGACGTCATAGACACACACCCACACACACCCGCACACACACCCGCACACACACACACACACACACACACATTCAGTTAGACATGCTTTTAGGGCTAATTAGCACAATTTTGTGTTGCTTTTATGGGCCAATGCGAAAACAAGCGCCTGGCCAAACGCCACGGCCAAGTGCCAGATTCCCATCCAGAGTTCCACTTTAACCCAGCAGCCGCGCCGCTGCCCCCTCGCGCTGCCTTGGCGTCTGCTTCGTCGACTTCATTTGCGGTCGCCTGTAGCAACAGCAGCCAATTTTCTTTTAACTGTTGTTTGGGGCTTGCCACAACCGCCCCACGGCGTCCACCCACCCGCCTCTCGTGGCCCAGTTGCTCTCAAGCGTTATGTGTAGCCCTTTGCCTGACCTCAATTTGTTCCGAGCAGCAGCATGCCCCGCGGGCGCAGTCTGCGCTTTTAATTGTTGATTTTTTTTCCGCTTCTTCTTCTTTTTTACTTGCTCTTTCGAGTGGACCAAATAATAAAAATTACGACTAAGCGGCTATAAAGGGCCCAATGAGCTGCAGTTAACCGGAATCGTACAGCGCCGCCATAGCCCTAATCCGTTCGATAGACGTCTGCAAAGTTTTGCCAAAAAATAAATAATAATAATAAAAAGCAACTGGTATGAAACACCAAACTAACTTCCAGCGCCATGTGGCAGGTGGCAGGTGGCAGGTGGCAGGTGGCAGTTGGCAGGTGAGAGGTAAAAGTTTTGCCATTGACCCGTCGACGGCATCATAAATCAGCGAGGCGCAACTATGCATATGTATATAATATATATTAGTAATATTTATATATAAATGTTACAGTTCAGTTGTTGTTATTGTTGTTGTTATGCAAATTGTGAGTGCGGCCCACTGAACGCGTTTGCTTCAATTATGAAAATTGTCTCTCTGAATACCATTGAAATTGTATTATTCGCGCCTTTTTGAAAGACATTTGCATACCTCAAGCCAAATTTTGTGTGCGACTTATTTATGATTTTTTTCTCATTCGGCTTCTTCTTCTTCTTATTTTATTTTTATGGCAAAAGCAAACGAGTCGCATTGTCAGCCTCAGCCGCACCTGAGTGCTACGTGAGCATATTTTTATATATTTGCGTATATATACTCGGAGCAGCGCTCGATGCTAATGTTGGATTTAATTTGCTTATTCAGGAAATTGCGTTTTTTAGATGTCCACCGAGCAGCAAGCGGCTTAAATATTTTGTTTTCTCCTCTGTGCGCACCGAACAGCAGCCTTCAGATATTTTAATATAGTCTTTTTGTAAGTACATTCCGATTATGTGAATGAATGCGCCAGAGATGAGCAGATGGGCAAGGGAATTAATGCTCATTGAGTGTATATATATATATATATATATATATATATATATATATATATATATATATAAGATAAGTTGTTTGCAATTTACTAAAAATAACTTAATATTAATATAATAAATAAATAAAATAAATTAATGTTTTCAGGTAGTTTTTTTTTATATTTTAGTATTTTTAAGCAGTTCAGAGCACGTTATATGCACAGGTACTCCCAATCTTAAGTCCTAGCTTATATTGTTTTGATTTCTTGTTTTAAATGCATAAAATTTGTAGAATTTCATGGCATAGCTGAATTATTTATTTAGTCTGTTTATCGCTACTACCACAACAATTTGGGAATTAAGCACGAATTTTATTATTTGAAATATTCGAAATGATTTCTTTGCTCATTTTTTGATAGTTGTGTGCTCTAATATATATTTAATAATATACATATTATATATGTAAAGCAATTTATATACAAATACGATTTAATTTAAATTTTTATCAGCATTCTCAAATTGTTCAGCCTGATTTGTTCAATTTTGATATATTTTATTGATGGCGTAAAAAATGCGTAAATTGAATTGTAATATTAAGCTACTTTGGATTCCTGTGTGCGCATTTTATTGTTTAATATGCATTTCGCATTCGGAGAGCCACAGCAGCAGCAGCAGCAGCAGCAGTTGCTGGATTATCTATCGATTAACTATCGGAATGCGGTCGATCCGGTTATTGGCTCATTAGGCACTGCAAAAATGCCATTTAAATTATTCTAATATGTCCCTCACTCACTCACTCACTCACTCTCTCCCTCTCTATCTGTGTGGCAATTAATTTGTGAATTTCACAAATGACCATCGAAATCGTATGTAAATTTGGCAATGTTTTTGCAGCGGTAGCTGTCAGGTGACAATGTTAAATGGATGTTGGGGCCCCAGCTGGCACCCAAAAATTTTGTGCACACATCCTACTAATTGCTTCATCTGCATAATTTATGCGCATTCGATGCAATTTCAATTTCAATCGAGGTGTTTGCCTGCGACTGACATGTCCCTTCCAACAGCAACCGAAAAAAAAAACTCGTAAATTGGACAAAAAACACAAACTGTACGAAAATTTGCCAAAAATGTATATGGAAAATAATTGTGAAGCCGTGAACAAGCCTTAATTAAGCTAAACTGATGATCATTTTGCATAAACAGACATAAAATACACATGAACTCGTGGAGTGAAAAGCTAGTTTTGGGCTAAAAGCCAAAGCTGCAGCTGAATCGAGGTCATGTCCAATAGGCGGGAGCAGAAAGTCTGCATCATTAAATGCTTCAATGTTGAGCGCTACGCCCACTCGCCAGGGCGTGGCAGAGTCAGGGACAGAGAGAGGGGCGCTTTAAAACTTGGCGCGCAATTTATCAAAATGAAATGCCAAAATGACACAAAAAAGGAAGACGGAAAACAAGAGAAAAGTGAAAAATGTAGCTGGTCTGCATTTGCAAGAAAGAGAGAGAGAGAGAGAGAGAGAGAAGGAGACGAAGCGAGCAGGAAAAGTTACAGTCAAGTCAACTGATTGGCTACCCCGTTGAAGTTGCCATCAGAAGTAAACAAATGTTGCATCAGTTGGCTTGTTGTTGCTGCCACGCCCACCAGCTGCAGGGAACATTAGGCGGCAGCCGGAGCAGCTGTAGCAGCATGTCCTTGCCAGCAGCTGAGCTGCATTGCAATTCATTTAAAGCCACTTGACGACGTTGTGGCTGCCACATCTTGTGCTTTATTAGCCATGGCTTAAGTTTTTCGCCTTCCGTTCAATTATTTAGTAGAGTGTCGTGGCTACCAATTGCCAACAACATTTTGTTGTGTATGTTTAAGCAGCGCGCCAAGTGGCGTATGCGCAACGTGCGCAACACTCGAGCTACTGTTAGCAGCTGCAAAAACTTACTCGTTTCGGCCAAAAGCTCCCCCCCCCCAAGGGCTGCAGAGCCAAACGAATGTGGCAATTACAAATTGGAATGAGTGCTGGCTTAAGGGCTTAGCTCGAGCAGCATCGGACTTTGGCTTTCTTTTCCCATTACGTCCAATCGCCTCGAGTATCATTGCAATTTCATTTTTAATCAATCAAATTGCCGCGTCATATGCAAATGGCCGAGTCTGTTCAGTGGCCGGGCCAACGAGTCGTATGCTTAACATTAATTAATATCAAATGGGCGAGTGCTAAGCCCCTAAAATGGCTGCAGCGCCATTTTCATTAGGGGCCCATAACAATGAGCCCTCTTATAATTGCAATAACTGTAGACACAACGGTCGCTCCTTGCTAGTCGCCCGCCCTTCGGCCTTGGCGCGCAGCTTGCATAATTCGAGAGCTCTCCTCTTAAGCTCCAGCACACTAAAATGGCTGCCAGCATCGTCGTTGTTGTTGTTGGCTTTGTCGCTGGCTTGGCTCGTTCTCACCCACTTGCCGCTTGCCAATGAGTTTTCGGCCAAGTTTTGTTTGCTAAATGCCATTCGCACTCGAGATTCTCCATTTAAATGGTAAATGCAGCGGGCAAGCGCTAAGAAAACTAGCAAAGAAAACGAACAAGACGAGTATGCGACAGCTCAATACCCTGTAGTTGTTTGCGGAAGTATGCAGATTGCTGTTGTTATAGAGTATATTAAGGCAGCATCAACTCTTGCATGTAATATCAGCTATTCATATATCAAATATATTATAGATATTATAGCTCTGAGTACAATAAGAACTTTTTTTTATTGTCTCAATTACACATACTTCGCATACATTCTAGGATTACAGGGTATTAAGCAAAAAAGAAACTGGATCAAAAGCGGCAACAGATTCCGTTGAACCGCAACAACATGGCAACATGGCAGCACAATGGCTTTATAAACAGATTTTAATTTCGTAGCGAAAGGCATCTTGAGTTTTTACTGAGTTGAGTTGGCGTCGCAGAAACACAATTTCCTGCTGCTTTATATGATGAAGTTGCTGTCGGATTGTCGAGGAGTCGAATGGAGCAGCCCAAGTGAGCCGGCTTTGGCCAACTGTGTATCTAATTTGGGCCGAACATTTGAAATTGGCACTGCGAGTCAGGCGCCTTGGCTTGCGTCTTGCTAGCTTCAGGTAAGTCTTATCAATAATCAAGCCACGCCACGAGCACGGCTTCTACAGCAGTTGCTTCAGACGGTGCGAATTGCGTTGAAATGTTGACAGCTGCTACGCAGCGAGGCCCACGCAGCCGACGACTGCTCTTCAGACAATGCAAATTAAAAACGCACAAAGACTTCAACAGCGCACAAAAAACGACAAGAAGCAATAGTAACGAAGGGGGGAGAGAAAGAGAGGGAGGCACAGAAGACGAAGGGAAAGCGAAAGAAAGAAAATGAATCAAGAAACGAGCGAGTAATCAAAGCAACGGCCATGTGGATGCCTCGGCCTCTGCTGTGTCTCGGTCTGCGCCTGTTGTTGCTTTGATGAGGGCACTTTGGCAAATCGTTGTCGTTGTTGCGAGATGCTGCCTTGTGGTCGTTATACCCTGTAAGTAGGCTGATAGGTGATAAGGTTATTGCTGACATTCTGACATAGCTCAAATAAGTATTCAGCAATCGCTCTCAGCGAGTATTTGTGATACTCAATGAAACTGCGAGACATTTGGTGACAGTGACTACTACAGGGTATCGCTCACTCAACCAATTCACTTTGTCCTTGTCGGCTGAGAGCAAAAGTCAACGTCAAAGGCGCAAGCGGCAAAAACTGCAAAGGAGCATTTGATGCTGCGAACTTTATTGAAATATTCTCACATTTGCAGTCGTATCTGTGATATTCGTCTAACTTTAGCTGTTGCCTGATTCACAGGCTGCGCGCAGCGGGCTCAAATTAATTTGCGCAATTTATGTTTTTGAGCTGCATGAAATGAGCGTCTAAAACGTTTTACCGAAACGAAACGTTTAGCAGCCATCCTGCTCTCGGCCCTCGTCTAGCTCATAAATGGGTCAAGCGCCCATTGCATGCGGAATATGTTGCATACTTTTGTGCGACACATGTGCCGACTAACGTCTAAAGTGTGCCAAGTTGCAGAGCTGCAACAATAATTAGCTGCACTTCACAGATCAAAGCCGGAGCGGCCTCGCATCGTTGCTGCTCGCTCGATGATTGCGCTGCTCGGCTGTGCCAAATCAAAATCAATTATACATTTCGAGCTGAAAGAGCTCTGCCTCATTGCCAGGTAATACAAATTGATTTATGTTTATGGTTTTGGCTGCCGCCTGCTGCAGCCGCAGGGCCATCGCCGTCTTGTTTGGCAGCCTACCGAGAGCCATGCAAATTGTGTCAGCCAAGCTCACTGAACAAATGCACTCAAATAAATAAAATTGGCGAAAAAGAAAGCAATTTTAGTAATAAAGAAAATTAAAATGAAGTCGTAAATATTACTTTAGTTTAATCTAATCGAATTTTAAATCTAATCTTAATCTGTGAGGCGAAAGCTGAAAGAAATGATTATAAAGAAAAGATATAATATTTTATATAAAAAATATAATATTTAATAGTTTTTAATTTTTTATATAAAAAAAAAAATATTTTATATAAAAGATACATTTTAATTTTTAATATTTATATTTTGTATAAGAAATATAATATTTTATAAAAAGATATAATATTTTATCTAAGAGATATATTTTATATTTTTAATATTTTATGTAAAAGTTATAATTTTTTTTATAAAAGTTATAATGCTCTTTATATAAAACATTTTATTTATTATATTATTTTTTTATATATAAAAATAATTCCTTTTTTGCTTTCGCCTTTCAGTTTTTCTGAGTGTATGCCTCTGACCACACTGCATTTCACACAAAATGAACTGTGCACAAGCCAAGACGTTTATTTGCTCATATACAGTGAAAATTGTACACGTGTGTGTACCTGTGTGTGTGCGCGTTTATGTGTGTGAAAGACTGGTCACTTTGTCGTTTATTTGCTATATATGCTATAGCTATACGAGAATTTTGGGGTTTTGTTTAGTTTATGCAAATGTCCTCTCAGCAATTAGCAATAAATGTTTGTATTGGTGTGCGGGTGCAGGTGTGTGCGAGTGCATGTGTGTGTGTGCGAGTGTATTGGTGCCATTTGTGGCCTATTTGTGATACAAATCATGCGGTCTACATTTACTGCGGGCCACCAGCTGTTCTCGGGCCATTCAAACGCCTTGGCCTGGTCAGCTGGCCGCCAACTGTGATTCAGGAAGTGTCCTTGGACGCTTGTATGGGGTTTGGGGTGCCCAATGGGGCCCATGGAGAGGGGCGGAGAGTGGAGAGCTCTTTTGCGGCCAACGTGCAAATTGTGCGCTAAATTGGTTTGCCTTTTGTATTTGCATAATTTGCTGCGGTCTCTTATTGTTGCTGGCGTCGACAAGTGCGAGACCAGGTCAAAGCATGGAGCACACTCTTTCGGCTCTCGGTGTGTGTCGAATTTATGAAAATTTGAAACAGTTTTGCATTCATTTGAAAGGCAATGCCAAGCGAACGTCCCATCCCAGTCAATGCGGTTCGTATGTGCTTTCGGCAGACGACAGACGACAGACGATTCTTGGCTAATGCATAAATGACTTGGCTCAGAGTGCCTGGCTCGGCAGGAGCTGACAGGACACTGACACCTCCGCCCGCTCACACTCGCCCTCTCCTCTGCGGTCGACTCGTTCAATCAACAGCACCACACACACACACACACCTACACTCACACACTCTAAAATACATACATAAATCAGAATTAATTGGGCAATAAGCATCAGGTATCTGAGGCAAGTGCGACAGACGGCTTTCAGCAGCAAGTGCAATGCGCCTTCTCCGATTTCAAAGGATCTGAGGCTCGTGGCAATTATAAATTCCGTTAGCTCAAAGTTGGGCAACAAAACGCGACAGTTGGCTGAATGTTGCGCTGGCGACACACAAACAAAAGCCAGTCGACAGCTAACTAGGCCAAGTTTTTGTTATTTTCATTTTTTTCTGTGAAAACAAAGAAGACTCGAAAGCAAGCTGTGCTCGTTGCGCTCAATAAATTGTTGTACAAGTTTTCAGCAAGGATAACAAGAGCAACAACAACATATCAATCTTTGGTCTCCCAATGATCTGCGACCCAAACGAAGAGCTATTAATATTAGGCAAAAGCTGGCTCATATCTATTGATTGATGGCTGATAAGTAGCAGGTTTCCTCTGTTTATGTGTGTGTGTGTGTCTGGCTCAGCAATTGTATGTGAAATATGTGTTGCCTAGCAGGCTCTACACACATACAGATCCACACAAACTCAGATACACCCACATCAGCCCACACACCTAAATGGCAGGCATAATAATGCGAGTTTATCTCTGCTTGGTAACCAATTTCCAACAATTTGATTTATGTATTTTTTGTTTGTGCGTGAGAGCGTGCGCGCCTTACGTCATGTTGTTGCTGTTGCTGCTTTATGCCACACATATAGATACGCATGACTGGCTGGGTCCAAAATGCTATCATCAAAAGTCCTGATTACATTTGCAGCAGTTTCTCCAATTACAGCAAAAAATGTTGCCTACTTTTTGGGGCGCGCGCTCCAAGTAAAAAGACATGTGAGTGTGGGCTACTCTGAGTGTGTGTGTGTGTGTGTGTGTCTAAGTATATGCGACACTTTGTTATCGTATCCGTAACTCATGCATATGTGAGTCTAATTAGTTCAATTTAATAGGAAACGCGGCGCCTGGCAACGTCCTCACTGATTTGGTAAGCGGCTAACCTTCAGTTGCCCGCAGAAGGCAACATTTCCGTAATTGTTTACTATATATAAATATACCTAATGTTAGATTTAATATTATCAGTTCAGCACTAATTTTATTATATTTTAAAGACATTGTGTACATGGATATCTATATATAAAATCTATCTCAAATATTAACACAGAAGTTAAGTATAGTATTCAGTAGGTTTATGAGTAGGAATCTGTTATCAGCATAGGCCATAAAATAAGGTTACCAAACCCAAAAAAAAAAAGAAGTTAGATTATATTTTACTTTTAATCGAAGCTCGAACAATTTGAGACCATTCTATTTCCAGATTTTCAACCTGGCTTATCCTGTATTTTGATGAATATTTTTAGAATGGTCATATCAATTTGTATACCAATAAATTTGTAAGCTCTCTGAAATATATAATCAATGCAGCGCACTTGTCGCTATAACAACAATAAAACTGCTCTATATTTATTTTAGTATTTATTTGCGGCAGTTGTCGCAGATCCAATTACTATATGATTTACGTAGTTATTCACTGTAGATATAAAGTTCATTTAATATTTTTATAGACATTATTCAGTCTGTCAAATCAGCTTAATTCTCTGTTTACATATACTAATTGGAGTTTAAGCCAGAGCATTGCATGCGATGAATTGCGGCAGGTGGCAGTTGCCGGCCTAGGGAGGGGCGAGAGAGAGTGTGGGAGAGGAAGAGCCGCACCCAAAAGATTTGTTTTTGCCAAGAGATTTCGATTTACGCTCGAGAGATTCAAAATGAAAATCGGATATAAATTGTTTTCAAATACACACAGATACTCATACATACGAACAACATTTATAACAAGTGGTTGACACACACACACACACGTAAGTACTGGCATAAATCAGTCGTGTGTGTATTTAAGTATGTGTAAGCCTGTTTATTCAAATTGTATTGCATTTATTTACGCAGTTGCTGTCAGCCATTGCCGTTGTTGTTGTTGTTATTTGGGAGTTTAGCTTGCGCACAATTTTAAAGCACTTGTAAAATATGCATGGGCTGCCGGTAACGGTTATTTGCAATCCCTAAGCCAGTTCCCAGCGAGCTGACAACTTTGAAGAGTAGCCATCGATATGTGTGTGTATGAGTCTATATATATTTAAAACGCTGCTCTGCTATTCATTTGTTGGGACTTAATCTGTCTGTGTGCAGCTGATTAAATTAATCAAATTATTCATTAGAGCCGCTGCCACATGCATAAATCACGCCTGTGGCAAGTTGCTGTGACCCATTTACCAAGCTCAGCTGGCTGCCAATATGATTGATCATGTCTGACTGGCTGTGTGTGTGTGTGTGTGTGAGAGCCTGTGCTTGTGTGTGTGTGTGCGTCTGCTAATTAGCCGACGCACACATTGACCTCTTGACATATATGGCTGGGCCTGTAGCAGCCAATGAATTGATAAATGGCGGGCACGAGGCCATACAATACACACAGAGAAAAACTGAAGAATTTCAAGAAAATTCAACAGAAACAAAATAGAAATTTCAATATGCCTTCGCATTTCGCTCAGTGTAGCTATCTAGTTTTATGGCGCCAACTCATTAAAGCTAAAAACAAAATCCCCATATACTGCACTTTAAGGCCGCTAAAAGCGAGTCAATCACTTGGCTCTATTAGGTCATACGACATGGGCATTAAAGGCCTCAATATGGCGCGACAAAGGGGCTAAAGAGAGTTCACGAGGCGACGCCAAGGGCAACCCTTCAAGTTACGTTTTATGGGCCGAAAAGTGTATGACAAATGCGCTGCTCGTAAAAGCAGCGTTAATCTTAACTTTCAGATGGATTTTTGTTTTATAGACGCGCTTACTTTTATACGCCTGCCCATGGACAGAGATCAAGTGAGTACGAGTGGTAGAGGGAGAGAGCGAGATAAGGATGTTATAGAAAGAGAACGATGATGATTCAATTATAAAAAATCATATCATATTCACACCCACAGCAGGCAGACTGGCAGCGAGTGTGCGAAATTCGTAATCGAATTTCATGTGCGCATAAAAGTATGCTTTAAAAAAGAAGATAACTGAGCGAGAGAGACAGAGAGTGAGCGCAGACAGTGGCTTAATTGGCGGCATGTTTGCTGTGTGCCATAGTCAAGAAGCTCGCAGCAAGAGAGCAACAGACCACTGTTTGTCTTACCTAACTGACCCAAGTGACAGCACACAAAGGACAAAGGATGCCAGCGAAGACAATCAGGAATGGCGCTAGAGGGGCGGGCAGATTGGCAGAAAAAGCTAGCAAATGCCATGCAACATCTTGTGCACTCTCCGTGCGACGATGCCAGTCTGCCTGAGTGTGTGTGTGTGTGCCTGTGTGTGTGTGTCTCGCTCCCATGCCTTTTGCTTGGGATTCTGGTATTTGGGTCAAAGTTTTGCTTGCATTTCTATTTACATTGCCCTGGACTTCTTGCACATAACATAAAATTTAATTTAAAACTTTTGCTCATTCCTTGCATCATAAATAAATGCGTATTTGAAAGGATATGCGTGGAGGCAGCTGAGGACCCGGCACATGTGTTGCCTGCGCTCAGCACTCGCTTCTCTCTTACTTTCGCTTTTGTTTACTGATTTATTTACAGTTTGCATTAAAACTCACTTAAATTTGCATGTCTCGTGCTCAACTACAACTGTGCTTAGCCCAACTGCACATGGCTGCCGTCGAAAAGAATCCTTTCCTCGATTTGAGTTGCAATTAGACAGAATAATGCGAGAATAATGTGAAATAAGAATCATCTGCACTTAAGCAAACTGAGACAGCAACAAATATTCATGGACCTAAAGATGACTCACATTCAAGAGATCTCTAGTCTGGGCCTAAAGTAAAACATGTCACGATGTTGTGGCCATGGCCATGTCTGAGTTTGTTGCTGACTCGAACTCCCTCTGGCATCCACAATTCTGTTGCAGTCGATGCTCGATGCACCACAACATCGATATGAGTGAGCGACAGCTCTTGAAGCAAGGTGCTAAGCAGCATTTGAGACTAGCTCAGGTTGACGTTGGCAGGACACGCCTAATAAAGCCATTCTGATAAGCCTAATAAACTAAACGCAAGCCCGAGACAACGAGGACGAGTAATTTAGAGACGCCCGCCAAGGGCCAAGTCGAGCGGAAGCGGAAATTGTCGCTGGCTTCAACAAACACGAGACTTTCTTTTCCTCACTATTGTTGTTGTGGCTGCTGTTGTCTTGGCCAAAAATTGGATTTATGTGCTTCGTTAGTAAATTGGTTTTGATAGGCGCAACGTCACAAGGCAGCCCAACTTTTGGGCAGGCTGCCAACTGCCAACTGCCAACTGCAGAAGGCGTTTGGCATTGACAGTGCCCAGCACAAGTGGCCAAAATAAACAAAAATGAGCAAATAAAATGAATTCATGAAAGTGAAAACTTAGATTAATAACATGCATCAAAAATATATATTTAGTATAACTTGGAGTCTACAAATTACTGTCATCGAAAGTGGCGAAAGCGCCCACTGTGCTGCAAGCTATTTGTGCTGCCACAAACTCAGCTGCGGCCGTTTGTCCGGATGTTGCACAACTTTTTAAGCAGCTTGCTTTAATTTCTACTGCTGTCACATGATCTCTCCGGCTTGGAACTGCGCCGGAGCTCCTTTTACACGCCGGACGGCGGATGGCACAAGTTTAGCAGGCAGCTGCGAGGCGCGTCCAAAGCCTGTGAAATGTTTTTATGCGAATTTTATTACATTTGGCACGGAGCGGCGGCAGTGGCAGCGACGGCGGCGGCAGCTCGAAACCTTGGCCCCCTTTGGCGGAGGCTGGAAATTTTCATTATTGACTTTTCGCGCATGAATGTTGAAATCAGCTTGAGGCATTTCAATTTTGGCCAAGTTTGAAGTTTTTATGCTGCGTTTCGCTTCATTTTTTCATTTGGTGTTTATAATTTGCGTAGCAAATTGGAAAACCCCAAATGGGGACAAACAGACAGAGAGGGAGAGATAGAGAGATAGAGATAGAGATAGATATGAAATTGCGATATGCCAGTTGATGCTGTAACTGATGTAGATAAAGTGCCCAAAGGCAACTGATTTATGTGCGGGCTCTAATCGGAGCAGTGGGAGGAATGGCGGCAGCGGGAGACAAAACAAAGCCTCAAAAGGTTGTGGCACAGCGGCGACGGCCATTCAACTGCAGGGATTAATGAGCCGCTGTGTAGCAAACCACATTGGGATTTTTGAGGCCTGTCCATGTCCATTTGACATCATGTTGTTGGCCGTTTTGCTTATTCTTCTTTTTTTTACAGCCAGACAACATTTGCAGTGCTTTGCATGCCAAGCGGATAGGCGGATAGGCGGATGGGCAGATGGGCGGAAGAGCAAAAAAATGAGAAGGATGCAGGAGGCCAGCCGCAGGCCACAGGCAGACAGCCGAAGTCCGACAGGATGTGCTTTCTGGCTAACTGTCTGCTGCTCGTTGAGTATGTAACTGTGTGTGTTTGGCCGGTGGCAAAAATTAAATTATGACAGCAAATGAACAGGCGACTATGAGCAGAGACAGCAGCAACGGCCAGAACGGCCACGGCGCGGCTGCTTGCTAAGGCCGGATATGCTGAGTCGCTGTCCTGTCCGCCATCCTGGCTGCTTTTACGCTGCCTAATAATGAAATACATGAATTTTGTAGACAATAATCGCAGCGGCTTAGCTGGGATTATAATAGGCACTCGTACGCGCCAGCAGCAGCAGCAGCAGCAGCAGCCGAAGCAGCAGCAGCATATTAGGCAGCAAGCATAATGAAGCAGGTGGGCACCTTTTGCGGCGTGTGCTGCTTGGCTGGCATTTGTGGCGAGCCTTAAAGCAGCGCCGTTAGAGTGCCTGAAGATTGAAGCAAATATTTGTCAGCTTGAAAGTTTTCCACATGAGCACGGCATTAGCCCAGCTTAAGCGTCTTACTTGCGTAACAGTTAAGATATATTTATAATCTATTATTATTACCCTAGGCCTCAGCACATGTTAATCAACTCAGCTTACGCGCTGAGTGTTTGTTGTAATCCTCCTAGAGAGACTTTAAGGCAGGCACACTTCTCTTTAGTTTTACAGTTGCCAAGGAACATTAATAATTCATATTAATTCTTGACTCATTCAATTCAATTGTGTTAATGTAGAATTTATTTTATATCATTCATTGTTTTACTGATTGTTCTCATATTAAGAATTTATTTTTCTCATATTTATGGAAATCAAATATGTAAATTTACTAATTCAAGCTTCTTCGATTCGAATTGCCCAAAATTCGTATTAAACGCATTTATGTTTATCAAGTTGCGTTTCAATTGAAATATTTTATTAAAACGGTAATTGAAGATACGCGTGTGTTGATTTTATCTGCTTGGGTTTGTTGTGGCAATATTTAGATGCAAAATTTGCCAGCGAGCTGCAGTTGAAATTATAAATATTTATTGTCATAATTTTCTAATCGATTGTTGTTTATTTATTTAAACTGTGCGTGCAAAGGAAAACTTTATAAACAAACATTAAATTCAATTAGGGCGCCTAATGATCCACATGGAAAAACAATTTATTTGCTTCAATAACAACCGAATGACAACGACAGCAACAACAACAACAACAACAACAACAACAATAAACTATAATAAATAAATATGTGCAACAAGATTTACATGCAGTTGCTGCAACAGTTTTCCCAGTGGACTAATTGGCCGCTTTTCCATTCCATCCGGCCAGCTGAACAAATTTTTCAGCTTTCCCGCTTGCGAATAAATTTCAATTATATTCCAAAAGTTTCAATACGAAGACAGAAACCTGGTTTCAGCTGCCAAATGTAGCCAATGCGCTCGCTTTACAAGGACTTTATAAATAAATTCGGTTCAATTGAAATTGAAATGTTGCACTAAAAAGTTAGCATAAATTAATTTTTATTTGGATTTGGATGAATTTAATTAATTTGCAGCTTTGCAGTTTCACAAACTGAACGTCGGAATTTTAAATTAGTTTTATTTTTATTTTCTATTTGATTTGATTTACCCATTTTTAGCATTTTCTTTGAACTTTCTTGTCATATGATTAGATTTCTTAGTTTCAACATTTTAGTTTTTACTTGAAAGGAATTTGAGTCATTTGGCAACTATTGAAGTGAAGCACGTCACAACTATTTTTATTACTTGTCTAATATATATTACAGAAATATATATATATATATTTTTCTATATAATATAAAATAAATGAAAGCTTAGTTGAGCTTCGAGCTCCATCGCCTCTTTGTCGGTCTCAGCTGCTTTGAGTTACTACTGCAGAATGAAACTTGTTCATAAATGTGGCTTAGACGCGGAACAGTCTTAACTAAAAGTCAAAACCAATTTATGTAATTGTTTTTAGCATGTTTTGCAGCTGCTGCTGCTCTCAGCCTCTGCTGCTCGGCACAGACAGTCGTCTGTGGCTGTGGCAAGTGCAAATTTGCTGAAGGGGCGCAATGAATCTAATAAAGAAATTACGCCAGACAGCGATGCCGCCAAGGACAACGCCTCGCTTAAATGTAATCCCGGCTAAAACAAGAAGAAGCCCAAGCAGCCATGTCCCTCTCTCTCTGTCTCTATCTCTCTCTCTCTCTCTCTATATATATATATAATATATATATAACAAATGTGTGTTTTTGTTGTTGTTGTTGCTGTTTGTGTTGATGTCGCCAATTGTTTGGCTTTAACATAATGAGCTGAATATAAAGTACGTCTGATGGCAGGCCATAAAAATTGTTTATGCTTAGGAGACGCATGAATAATTTAAATTGAAATCGTTAACTAGGAATCTCTGTCACTGTATATGTGTGTGTGTGTGCATGGACTTTTGATAGCTACTGTGGCTCATTAAATGCGCGATTTATCAATTTGAAAGCTAATGCTTGTTACCTTTGACCTAGTCTTAGGCACATAAACATGCAGCATACTGGCCCAGATATAAATAGGCATGTTCCAGTAGCTCCTCCTGCTGCCTGGCACCTCCTTCCACCTACCACGTGCTGATGAAAAGAAAAAAAAACTTGCTCAAAGCGCAGAACAAAGTTTTGTTCTGCAGCTGAATGCGAGCCTGGGGCAGGGGCACGGGCAGTGGCAGGGGCTAAAACATTATTTTTATATTTAGCTTTGCCGACAACTTGAGCCAAATTGACAGAGATCGAATAACTGTCTTGAATACTTGCAACATTTTGTGAAAGCTGGCAAAAAAAAAAAAAGATAAAATTCGTAGAATAAGGAAAAAAATACAAATAAAATTCTACACAAATTCCAAAGAAATAGCGAACAAAATTTTTTTTTTTTTACATTCTAACTAAATATGCTGTCTGTTGGCTTTCAAAGAAAGTATTTGTATATATAATGATAGCTGAACACACTTTAAACTAAAATTAAATATAATAGCTAAATTTATGGGCCTATAGCTGCCGCAATGAGAGCCTCATCTATAATAGAAGCTACGTCTAAATTCCATTTATGGAGGGAGCTCTTAAACTATGCCTAATAATAATTCTCTTGGGGATATTTTCTTGATACACCCACAGAACTTTTTGATTCCTCTTTATCGTCTCTTAATGGCGCTTGTAGACAACATCGGCATGCAGCTGCGTATACGCACAATTAGCTGCCCATTCGACGCCCACTTAATTGTAGGCAATCAGGGCGTGGCCATAAAGTGTGCTCTCTCATGTTCTGGCAGCATGAATTGTGCAATATTTTGGAGCAAAAGTTTTGCATCAATTTTCTTGCACTTAACCAGAAACACGCAACAACTGCGAAAATCTCAAATGCTAAAGTGTGCCACTTATGGGGCATATTTAATGCCGCTACGTTGGCTGTTGTTGCTGCTGCAAGCTGCTGTCGCTGGCAAAGTTGCAACAACAGCAGCAACAGCAACAATAGCTGAGCGACGCGCACATCAATAAAATGAAAATTACGGCAAAATGGCGCGCAACTGTCGCAACACGCCAGGGCAGGGCCTGAGCTTGGGGTAGGTGATGTAAAGGGCAGGCGGCGTGTTTACCTATCGATGGCGTGGCGAGGGTGACGTCGAGGGTGTCGGCTGCTGCTGCTGCTGCTGCTGCGCACAGTGAAAACAATCGAAATTATAGCAAACAAGCGCGTAAACTTTACGCTTCCAATGCTGCAAGTCTGTGTGCGCGCGTGTGTGTGTGTGTGTGTGTGTGTGTGTAAGCACACGGCTGACTGCAGTTTCATGGTGTTTGTTGTTGTTGCTGCGGCGGCTGCGGTGGTTGGCACTCGACAGCGTCATTTAAATTGCGCGACAAAAAGTGTCGCACAACTGCCAGCCTAATGCCAATGCATACACACACACACACACACACACACAGATGCACACACTTTTACAAATTCAACATCAAATATACATGTGCGTGTATGTGTGCGTGTGCTTGCATCTGTATTCTTTTTATCTGCGCATTATTGTTGCCCCTCGTCCTGTTGCTGATGGCGCGCAAATTCTCTCATTTGTGTGCAAAATTTTCGTAGCATACTTTTAGGGGCCAGCCACAACAAAATGTGTGTCAAAAATAGTCGACTTTGGTTATTCTTGTTTCTCTTGTTTCTGTTGTTTTTGTTTTTGTTATTGTGGGTTTTCGGCTTTGATCATGGCAAATGCCAGCTAGTTTTTACAGCGACAACAACTAATGTGCGCCTTTTCGAGTGCGTCCAGGCAGATAAAACTGCAGTTAGCTATGCGAAGGCTGCTCTGATATCCCTTTTCTGCGGCCCCCCCTTCCCGGGCAATCCTTTGCCCTAAACGGCATTTGCCCAACACGTTTTGTCCATATTTGTATAGGCAAAAGCCGTACTAGTTGTGCGACCATAATTACATGTAAATTATAACCACATGTACAAAACGCTTCATTTATGAATATACGAATGCGGTTAATTAGACCGCAACACATAGCCTTGCTGAGGCTTTGCCCCCAACTCTCTTTGTCTTTCTTTCTCTCTCTCTCTCTCTCTCTCTCTGTGACTCACTAGCCCGGCTAATCGAAACCCTTATTTTCAGCAAACGTGTTTTCAAGTCATGTAATTATATTTAATTATTTTTATAAAAAACACACAATCATTGACTTTAACAGGAACTGTTACACACACACACATGCACACACACACACATACAGGTATGCATATGTACATATGTTCATTTGCCTGTTTGTTAAGTGGGGTTGGGCAGCAAGAGGTAGAGCTCATTAACGTTCATGACATCGCGAAGCAGGCAAAAAGGAAACCTTTTGTAATACTAATTAATACGAAAATAACATGTGCCCATGGATATGACCCAAATCCAATAAAATATAATTAAGTGAGCGAAAGAGCAGGCATGCTTAGCTCATTAATACCCTGTTAATGCTATTAAATGAGCATGATAGGCCAAAGTATATGTTGCAATTGGCGGATTTAAGACAAATCCACTGTGTTGGGGTAAAGAAAAGCCACTTAAAGTATATATGTTTAGGAACATGTGCTAGATGAGCGAAAGATCAGGCACTTTTATATTAAAATATATATGCATTTTGTTAAGTGTGCATAGTCTATCTTGGCTATAGCACAATCAATCTATCATTCAGGACATCTTAGCATAGCTTTTCGTTCAAAAGAACTTAAGAATTTGTATTAAATATATTGCGCAGTTTAAATCTGCATCTGATGTGAATTTTTATAATATTTAGAGATTATTTAGATACATTTTAGATTTTAATTATTTTCTTAAAATAATAAAATGTATAAAAAAAATATTAAATATTGACTTAACATAGTGCATAAAGACCGAAGGCCAAAAGGATACATAAGTATAAATTATTTTTTTGATATATAAATGAATAATTATATTGAATAAATATACAAATATTTGGGGAAAATAAACTTTATAAGGAATATGAAAAGGAATAGAAATATGAATCACACCATTTTCTAAATATAAATGGAGATATAAATTTGAATTGAGTATGAATATATGAATATGGAGAGCACTATAAATATTAAAATATAAATAAATTTACATTTCAATATGAATATGAAGACGAAAATAAATATGAATATAAATATATATATATATATATATATATATATATATATATATATATATATATATATATATATATATATATATATATATATATATATATATATATATATATATATATATATATATATATATATATATATATATATATATATATAAATATATATATAAATGAATATAAATAAGACTATAATTAAAATATTCAATCAATAAATACTCCATTTATATAAAAAAAAAATTTGTTAAGGCAATAACCATGCCTATTCTGCACTCCGCAAGTGCGTGCAGCCCATTGCAAAGTCAAAGCGTACAGGGTATGTGAGCAAGAAGAAGACACCGAAGGGTTGTCAATTTGCATTTCTTGCGCAGCTTTCACTTATTTTAGCCAATTTGTGAAATGTGTCCACATTGCGTTTTCATTGCATTAAAAATTCCATTAGCTGCAAACTGTGCGCATTAATTAAGGCCGCAAAGAAAATGTGAAAAGAAAACAACTGATGGAATATTTTCCAACGGAGACCGATAGAAATGTGGCCAAAGAAATGGCAGAGGCAGCAGAAGAAGAGCGACGAATGCTGTGTGGGACTTACCGAAAATGCGTCCGGCTTCAATGGCTGGCATCGTTGTTGTCGTCGTTGTTATCAGCAGCCAGACAAAGCCATAAATAATGAGTCCAAGATGATTTCTCGATTTCACCGATATGCGCAGCGTCATTTTGTGGGCGTGGTTGTTGTGACTGTTGCTGCTGTTTCAATTCGTATCCTTTCTATATATTTTCTTTTATGTTCTTAGCTTTCTTAAAGCAATTGTTTTGCGGTGGTTTAAGTTGCGTGTTTTTTTTTTTGTTTTTTTTTTCTTATTTTTATTAGTATTCGGATGGGTTTCTTGTGTTTTGTTTTTAGTTTTTAGTTTTCGCCCATGGGCTATTCAATTGAATTATGTTTTTGTTTACTTTCGATAGCCAATTTGTTACACGTTCAACGTTCTCGCTTCATTCTCTTTTAACTAGTTTTTTATTTATGCTCTTCAATTTTCAATTTGAACTGTTTACATGCAGAGTCTGAGCCTTAGGTTATCATTTTGTTGGAGCTGTGAAAGTCAAAAGTGAAAGAATATTAATTTTCAGTGTGCAAATATTTGTGCATTAGCTGCTGATAAGATTTTGAGACATAAATTGATAAATTTTATTATTCAATTTATAAGTCATTGACAAAATTCTGTTGTTTTTATTAAGAGTATTAATTTTACTTTAGATTTTTAGAGTTTGTCTTTCATTATTCTAGACGCAAAGGAGACTAGTGTGGAAATACCTCTTTATATACCTAAGTATTTAATATATTGAATTCAAATCCAATTTCGATTTGTGGATTTTCTAGATTTCTCTAATTTTCTAGGCAACGCTAATGCAAACAATGCAAGAGTCAATTTCTAATGCCATATATAAAAGATGGAAATTCAAAGATTCTGCCCGAATTTGTGCAGTTGTAAAATTGGTTTGCTGCCCTTTTGGCCAACAATAAATAATGGTCCAAAGAGAACTGCAAATGCGCCAACAAAAAACTTGCTTCCAACTGTGAGCGCCTGTCATTTTCGAGCTGTGGTTGCAGAATTAACCAAGAGATGTCAAGTTGAAGCAGCAGGGAGCATAAACATAACACACATATACACACACATGCACATGCACATAGAGCTAGAAAGAGGGAGAGAGAGAGTGAGCTTGTGTGTGGGTTATAAAAGTTATATGTGCAAAATGAATTTGGCTTTTTTATAACAAGAACTCGGCGCACTCGGAAGTCTGACAACATAAAATGAAGTGAAATCTCCGCTGGTGGTGCCCAGTGAACTAATGGAGCTGGGCTGAGCCGAGTTGGTGGGGCGATGCAGCGGCAACAACTGTCGGCTGCAACAGCATAAAAGCAGCATAGGATGCGCCAACATAAAAGTGAAATGAAACAACAACAACGACAACAGCAACGACAACAAAAGCTACAACAACGACAACATTGAACCGCAGTTGAGGGTTGCACATTTAATGCGGCAACAGTTACAACATGTGGCAACAAATGGTGCTTGTTGTTGCTGTTGTTGCAACTTGGCGTGTTGCCTTTTGACTATAAAAAGTGCAAACTGAGCAGTAAGCGCCTTAAAGCTGCCACTTTGATGCGGAACATGCTACACAACAGCTCCAGCAGCAGCAGCAGCAGCAGCAGCAGCATCAGCAGCAACAAGCTTAACTACAGCTTGCACAACAGCAGCAACCACAACAGCAGCAACAACAACAGCAAAACACACACGTGACGTTAACGTTGTGGTTGCTTTTAAAAACTTTCATTTTAATGTTTGCACAGCTACAAAAGTGTAATGAAAGTTTTTGCTGCACCTTTTAATTCCTTGCCCCCATCGGTGGCATGTGGCGTAAAGCCCAAAAAAGCGAAAGGTTGAGCTGGCCAAGAGACGTTGTCATTGATGCAAGAGCTGCTGCTGGCTGGGGCCACCACCCACCTTTGCGATCAATTTAATTAATAAAGATCTTAGCTCATCTTTAATTGTGCTCAAAGTTTCCATGGTTCAGGCAAAGCCTTTCTGGGCCAGCTTAGATTTTTATACTGATGATTTCCCGACGACTGAGCCTTTTCAATGTAAAAACTGAGAAGAGTTTCGCGTTACTACTTTATAAAAACATGTACTAAACTTCAAAGGAAATACATCTCTGAGTAGGAAATCGACGGCTGGGATTGAGAAAGTCAAATAAATCAGGAGCATTTTTAAAAGTCTCTTAAATTGAGGTTTAGTAATTGAAAAAGAAAATCAAATTACTAAAGATGAGAGCTGCAGCTGAAGCTCATATAAAATAACATATATTTTTAATATATTTTTATGAGCAGTTGTAATGATAAAAAATTAGGATGACTATAAAAAAAATAAATAAAATAAAATACAACTAAAATAATGCAAATGTTTTTCCAGAACAAAAGTAGAAGTTTCACACGAATAGATTACAAACAGATCAGAGTTCTTTTTTAGCTACATAAGAATAAAATTATTTTTAATAAGGTCAGCTGCGTTTTTGTGCCCTATAAATAAAACATTTTATCCATATGCAGTGAGTAGTTGGGAATAATTTAATGAATCCTTTAACTTTTTATAAAAAGCAAAATTGTTTGCAGCTTTTTAATAATTTGTGAAATTTTGTTTTCAACAATGCTCTTAGCTCTGATTAAAGGTGGAAGCTTACGAGAGTTTTTGTCAGATACATTTTGATTGTATGATATAATTTATATATATATATATATATATATTTACTATAAATGATTTTAAGGTTTTAATTTTTTTGTTCTTTGTAATTTTCAGCACTTGAAGTTGAGTTTGATGTTTCATTAAAACTTTCACCTTCGCTGAAGTGAAACAAGTTTCATATATAAAATGTAATTTTGCAGCCTGTTAGCCTTTCGAATGAAAATTAAGTTTTTTGGATAGACAATTTGTTGTTGTTCACGTTGTCTATTGTATTTTATTTATATATATATATATATATATATTTATTTTTTTTGTTCTTTTCAGTTCAGTTACTGCTGCAGCCTGCACGAAGCTGGTAATTAAAGTTTTTTCTTGCATACTACAAGTTCCTATTTTTAAACATTTTGCCTGTTAATATGAACGCACATACGTGCATGTGCATGTATGTGTGTGTGTGTGCCTGTGGATGTAGCTGCATATCTGACTGTCCGCATACCAAAAACAAAAACAATTTTTGGGTAAATAAGTTTTTGTGGCTGTGCGTGTGTTGTTTTGGACTAGGATCGGGCAGATGCATGCAGAAGTGTGTCTAAAGTATAATTGTGGAATCCAACTCGTTTTTGTTATGCCCTTATGCACATATTTATCTTCGGTTAACAATTGTTCCACAAAAAAGCAAAGCCCTCACTCTGTGGCCATAGAACCCGCTCGTGTGTAGCTGGGTCGAAGGTTATTCAAATGTGTTTTTTCCACCTGACTTTTTGGGTTTCACATTTTTATTTTTATTTTTATTGTTTGTTTTGTTTTATTTTTTGTTAACGCAATTTGCAGATTGTGTGTGAATTCCGCTCAACATTTGTTTGCCCTGTTGAAAGTCATTAAAATGCTGTTAGTTACAGGGAATCAAGAGCAGGGCTTAAATATCAGCTCCAGAGCACAGATTATGCCGTTGAAAGCATTTGCCAGCTGAATGGATAACAAATTAGTTCAACTGCGTTGCTTTCATTATTATTTAAATAAAAACTTTTTTAAATTATGCAATTCTCTTACTTTTTAACTTCAGCATTGTCACAGTGTCTTTCAATAGATAAAACTTTTGAAATTTGAATTTGTTTTCTGCCTACAAATATTTTATAAGCCAAATTAAAAGTGCCATGCAATTTTGATTTATTTTTGGGCCATTAAAATCAATTAATTAAATTATAGTTACAAGCTAATATTATCATATACAATGTTATTTTTATTATAACTACACCATGTATTTTATTATTCTTTTTATTATTATTAAATTATCTATTATTGAATTTAATTCAATTTTATTGTGGCCAATTTTAAAATTAATATTATTTTATATGAACTAAAAGAATTTTTATAAGTTTAAAAGAAAACAAATTTATTTTAAAGAAAATCAGTAGAAAATTATACTAAAAATATATGAAAAATTTGTAATTTTATGAATATTTTTTAAATTGAATAAAATAAACATCTTAAACATGTTTACTTTGTATTTTTTTTAAAATAAGTTTTAAATTTGATCACAAATTGTTTTGTTGCTTTGCAGTAAAAATCTATTGTTTGGTTTCTATAAATATCCAAATAGGATTTGGCGCCTCGACGGCAAACTCTTGTGCACGACGACCTCGTACTTCTGGGAATTGAAAAATGACAAAAACTCTGAGTTTCTCGGAAATTACTTCAGATACTTCACATATTCTTCAGCACACTGTGAATGCTGGCAAATAAGATCAAATCTATTTCACTGGGACATTCACAATGATGGCGAATTACCTTCAATTATTTGAGTTTCTATTATATTATATATATTCCTATTCGCATCAGTTATTTTTATGTCGCCCCTTTGCTTACTTGCAGGTAAACACCGTTCAGTCATGCTTGAGTTCATGGCAAAGAACACATTAAGGACATTCGTTCCACCGTTCACTTTAATTACAACGCATTGGGCATGCTTTTGAATAAAATATGTGTCAGATACTATATAATCATCAGATATATAATCACTATATAGACCGTGTCTTGAGCTGGCAATAGGCGCTGCGTAAGCACCCAACACTTGGCGAGCGTAGACGCCGTCTAATCCAAACAGAGACGCTGAAGCCCACTAATGGCTAATAGTAACATTTACCGTTGCGTTTGCCGTTAGCGTCACAGTTGACTGTCTCGAGTCGCCTGGCGTTAAGCACCTTAACGACTTCGGGCCCCATCAAGTGGTTGCCAACTGCTGCTGCTTCTGCTGACCAGCTCAACAAGTTAAGAGTTGGTCAGAACAGGCCGCCACCCCCGCCACCCCTCGCCGCCCCTCGCTTCTGGCCCAGCTAATGAGCAGTTGTCGTTGTCGTTGTCGTTGCAGCAAAGCAATTAAACTGCCAGCCACAATTTGAGCTCAACATTTTCTTTCTATTTCAGAAAAGAACCTGCTGAAGGGTTGACAGCAGCTGTTGCGAGCGGGGGCTTCAAAGTGGACAAGAAAAGCGTAAGTATATAGTTCAGATGTCAGTAGCCGATTTGCAGTTATGACAAAGGCGAACAGCATTTCGCGCAGTGTAGAAAAATGTCACCAAATGCTGGCGCTGCCAGCTGCAAGTTGCAAGTTGACGGAACTTGAACTTAAATTGCGCAGGTTGTTAATGAATAGCGACGAACAGATGCGGCAAATGGGGCAGGTGACACTTGCCGCTGCCGCTGCCGCTGGGCAGGCGAGGCCAGGCAGGGCCAGGTGTGTGTCGAAAGCAGAAATATGGCAGAGCTAACGGCAAGGACATGGCTACACAGAGTAAGCAACAATATTACACAAAATATGCAAAGGACAAGCGGCAGCAACAGCAACTGTTGCAGTTGCAGTCGCTGCTTGTAATTTACTGCTTATTTACGTTGAAATAAAAAATGAATTAAGCCAGCGGAAATGGAGGAAGAAGCAAAGTGAAAGCCGAGCGGGCGCGGCGCAAGTTGCATAAATAAATAATGCAAAAAAGAGAATAAATTGCTGCGAATAAGCATCTGATATAAATGAAAAGCTTTGACATGTTGCAAATGCACGCGAATAAATAGCAAAGTTTTTATCCCTTTCGACTGCCGCTACACAAGCACGATAATTAGAACTAGGTGAAGAGGAAGAATTAGCACAGCTAAATGGACCAAAAACTTTTGAAAGAATTTTTTTAACAGCTTCAAATTTGATTTAAGCTAAATAAGAAATGTTTCTCAAAGAATTTCTGTTAACAAAATATACCTTAAGAATCTTAGCTGATTTATAGATATTTTAAAAGTTTTAATTTATTACTTAATTTTATTTTTTTCATTAAATTTTATTATTATTTAAAATGAAAAATTTTAAACAAATTCTTATGATAAAGGAACAAATTAAAAATTATAAACATAAAGAACAAAAATTTAAAAATGCTTAAAAAATGTGATTTGATTAAAGAACAAATTTCATTGAATGCAAAATTATGAAGATAATACAAATATTACATCTAATTATAAGACCAACATTTTGTTAACATATTTTTTTTTAGAATAAAATAAGTAAAATATATATTCATTTTTAAATAACCAATTAATTTACATTTTTTTTATTTTATTTATTTATTTATTTATTTTTTTTTTTTTTTTTTTTTGTGTTTAATAAAATCAATTAATTTTTACACCTTAAATTCGGCACAATGCAACAAATAAAAATAAAATAAATTCAATTCTATTCTATTTTAGTTTTATTATATTTATTTAAAATAACTCAAATGCACATTTAGGGAAAAGTATTTTCAATACTTTTAATTTATGGCTGCATAAATTGTACATCAAGCTCTGCACACAAGCAATTTGTTTGCTTTTTTCAAATAAATAAACATGCTTTCGTCTGAATTCAATTTCATTTCAGATTTCATTACCAAATTGCTGCAAACATTTCGACTTTGGAATATATTTAACTGTTTATTTTTATTTTATTCATTTTTTATTCTCCCTAAGGCAACTTCTTTATTTATTTGTTTAGAATAGAAACTGTTTTTATTTTCTTTATTTATGCTTTTTCTGAACATTCAGTTCAGGACTCTCTTAATGCATAATGAAATGAGAACTATTAAAAGTTTGCACAAGAATATAAATTTATGTGCGATATACATAATTCTAATAAATAGTTACTTAAATATTTAATTTGACTTTTGCACATTAAAACTTTTTAGTTTTTCATTTCATTTAATTTTATTCTTTTTTTATTACACACAAATGGCACTTTTTATTAACACGAATCAAATTTTTGAAATTGATTTGGTAACAATCTAGAAAAGACTCTTAAAAGTTTTAAAAATGAAAATTCATGAAATAAACACTGTATATAAGAAGTAACTAATAAAAATGAAATGAAAAATAATAATTACAAATATTAAATAACATTTTTTTTTTTTCTAAATCAAAGTAAAGAAATAAAGTAAATAAAACATTTAAGGCATTTAAAAATATCTTACGACATTTATTTCTTGGAATTCAAAGAGAACCAAATTTCACGAAATTCCGCTAAAACGAATTTTTTGAAAACTTTTGTTTTCTGAGAGACAAGCTGCAAACTACTTAATTCAGATGTAAATAGCACAAGCTCACACACACACACACCACACACTGAGGCACACACACATCTCTGAAAGAGCCACTGAAATTCTAAGGAGAGCAACAAAAGCCGCGTGTCAACATTATGTTGCAAGCATTTGTCTGTAGCTGCTGCAGCTTATGATGCCACGCGTTGCACAAATGAATAGCAACACGCAGCTCAAGTGCAGCTGCAGCTGCGGCTTTTCTCAAGTGTCGAAACAGCAGCTGCAGCAGGTGTTGCCACAATGGGAAAAAAAAACGCACACAGATGCAGTTGTAATTGTTGCAAGTGCAGGCCACAATGGCTGCTTGTGCCGCAAGATGCGGCAAGTAGTTTTTTGCGTTTGTCTGCACTGCATTTGTGGCATGCCACTCACACAAGCCTAATGGCTAAGCGTGCCGTAAACTGAGCTTGGCTGCCCCAAAAAAAAAAAAAAAAAAAAAAAAAACGAGAAACAAAATAAAAATGAGAACAGAAAGTAAAGCAGCTAATTTGATTGCACAGCCGGTCAGAAGCTCATCTCTGGTACATGCCCCATGCCCCAGAGCAGTCGACAGATGCCAGATGCCGCATGCCGTATGCCCCTTTGGCCCGTTCTTGGCCGCTGCTCAAGTGCAGGCAGCGCCGTGCGTTGGCTTACAATGAATTTATTATTTGCTGATGTTTGCTATTTGGGGCACGTGCCACAAATTTTAAAATACTCATAGTTGTGCGCTGGACGTGGCACACTTGAACCAAAAATATGCCACACACACACAGAGGAGAGAGTGAGAGAGAGAAAGAGACGTGTGTGTGTGTGGCATCTTTGGTTTTGCCGTCAACTTAGTTTTTGATATTATTTTTGTGCTTCGCTGCGTTTGTTGACAAACATTTTCTTTTGTTGTTGTTGTTGCTTGTTGCCCACAGTTTTTTGAGTGGGGCAAACAACAAATGAGGCAATCGAGCGGCGGGCCAGTGGGGCAACGGTCGGGGGCAACCATAACAACAACAACAACAACAGGGAATCAGCGCAAATTTAGTGGCAAAGTAAATAAATTTTCTTTTAGTTTGCTTTCACTGGCTGCCACACAGAGCCTGCCACATGCCGCCTGCTGCCATTTAGGGCCACGAAATGTCTTAAGTCGCTAGCGGCTTTTATTGCGCCCAAAACGAAATGGCCAACAAAAAACTGGCCAATGAACAACATTAAAAAGTAAATCAAGTGGCGAACATCAAATACCCTATAAAATTAATTTATATGCAAATGTAATATATTTTTTGCAACTATATGTTATAAATATCAAATATTATTAAAATATTCACTACGTTTGGCTTTAGTTAGCCAAGAAAAATATCATGATAAGGCTTTGCCGTCGTCCACAATATTTTGAGACTAAGACATTTACTGATAGCTTAAGCTGAAAGCCTACTAAATATTACAATGAATGGATATAATTTATTTTATATATATATATATTTTTTTTATATTTATTTATATATATATATATATATATATTTATTTATTTATATATATATATGATCTTTTGCCTGATCTAGTCTGTGATGAGCTCTAACTATCTGCTATCGCTTGCTGTCAATTTTGGTTTCTCACACTCTCTCCTTGGCCACGTCTGTTGCACCATCTCTGCTTTTAAGTCTTTCCGTCTGCAACTCTTCTTCTTCACCATTTCTCTCACTTTCTCTTCTATGTCTCTCTGTCTAGTATTCTCTCTCTCTCTCTATCTCTCTATAACTTTTCTCTATTTTTCTTTGTCTCATTCCCTCTCTCTCTCTCTCTCTCCTTCTCTACTTATCAATGACATTTGACAAATTTTTAATCACATATCTTACATATTGGTTATCATAACGCATATGCCCTATTGCAGCTTATCAAAATATGTAGAGCAATTGACTGAGCCACTGCTGCTGCTGCTGCTTCTTCTTGCTGCTGCTCCCGCTATTGTCGAGCAGAGGCGAATGAAATTAAGAAAAATGGTCGCAAAGGGTTCGCTTAGTGTTTGTTAAATGGCACATGAAACGTTGATCGAGGTCCTTTTTCGGCTCATTCTGCGTGCGTGTGTGTGCGTGTGTGTGTGTGTGCCTTAATGTTTGCCATTTGAATTCGGCCTCAGCGCCTTTTGCGAAACTTTTCAAAGTCGTTTTCCAAATGCCAAAACAATTTTTTGGTTAAGTAAAAGCGCCAACAGTAATTAAACTAATTAATTGAAGGGCATTCCCATCCAGTGGGCGTGGCCCCGGCCCTGGCTCAAAAAAAAAAGTTAAAGTAGCTTTCAGCGAAAATTAAAAATATGTCTAAAAAGTGAAGTTTTTTGTTTACAAAGATTATATCCTTGGCTCAATTCAATTATTTTAATTTTTTTCAGCTGCTTAAACTTCTTTGGCTTAAGTTTGAACATTAATTAAATAGGCTCGCTATAAAAACTCTTCATAAAAAACTCAAAGCAAATTAAACTCAATTTAAAATAATTTTCCTAATTTTCATCTTAAATAAATATTTTTTCGCACTTGAAGAGTTTTTATAATTTTCTGCATCGCGCCTAAGCTCGGATTTAGTTGCAACTCTTTTGTTTTCATATCAAGTTTCAGCCAAGTGTGGGCGTTAAATGTTAAGGGGGCGTGGCGCAAAATGCTTTTGGCGCTTTGCATAAATGCGAAATTATTTGCATTTGCGGCCAGGCCACGGAAAGAAATTTGATTGTGTACAGGAATATGCAACGCCAAAAATTTGCATGCCCCAAAAGTGTGGCAAGGCCCCAAGGGTTGTGGTCGTGCGTGGGCGGGTGGGGCAGGATATGGGGGCTGTGCTGTGAGTTATGTTTTAGTGCAGATTGTGGGTCAGTTGTAGGCACCTTTTTGTTAGCTGTTGTTGCACTTGTTGGCCACTCATTGGGCTGCTGTTGACTGCTTGCTGCAGCCGGTGGCTGCCACACGAACGGAACACAAAATAAAACATTTATTACACACACTGCTTCTTCTTCTTCGTATTATTATTTTTTAAACATTTAAACACTCTCGCCTTTGGCGTTTTTGGAAATATTTAATTATTATTTGAATTTCTCTTGTTGTTTAACTTTTTGGCATGGAAAAGCGGTCGAAACGGCTGAAGCGTTCAGCGTTGGGAACGCGCGCACACGCGACGCGAACGCACGAGGTCCGTCAGCGGCTGCGGACACATCCTTACGAGCGCACAACAAACACGAGACTGAAGCTTCTTCGTTTTTTGCGCTAATAAATTCTCAACTCAATCAGCGTTCAGCGACGTCCGCTTCGTGTCGTCGTTGCCGAAGTGCACGCATTTCAACCCACCACGACGCGGCCGAAGTGTCGCTGGCAGGTTCGGGTTTTGTCTTGCACTTTTCGGTCGGCAATAAGAGAGTCAAATGGCCGCACTCCGAAATCCACCACACGCAACGTCTACAAATGATGCTGATAAGGCAAAGACTGATAAGAGTTTGCCGTGCTCTTTGCTCGCGACCTACGCAAACAATGCGAGTGGTCCAATCGGAATTGGTATGGTATTACAATTTTATTTAAGTTGAAGAGTTTTTAAATTAATAAATTACATTTTTATATAATTTTAGGTTATTTTTATATTTTTTATAATTTTATATAATTTAATTTGTTTATAACTTTTTTTTTTAAGTTTTATATACTAAAATATTGTATAAAATATTTAATTTTTCCACTTTTTATTTGGCCTTAAAACATATTTCAAATTTTATAAAAATATTTAAGCCAATAATAATTTGAGTTTTACTGCACACCTGTTGTCATGGTGAAATAAGTTGTTAAGAGCGTTTTAAAGGCTCAACCGTAACAGAACATAAAACGATTTTCGACTAACATAACAAAGCTAATCCTAAGGCAAATGTTTTTAACAGCAATCAAGAAATTATGCAGGGCTAACAGTTCGAAAAGCGAATTAGAACTTAACAAGCAAACAAACATACGTTGCCCAAACAGTCGATGCTGTTAACCTGAACATAGCAGCAGCTGTTACTGCATAACGAAAGTCGAATAAGAAATTAGCATTAGCACAAACAGACGCTGCCTAGCGTGACAGAGCTATGTTGAAAACGAAATTGCCCCTCAATGTGTTTTACAGCGAATGCCAGCTCACTGTTAATAGAGCCTGCTCATAAGTGATGCCAACTGAGAGCTGCGTTTGCTGCTAACAGCACAGAAACCTACCCCTGCAGCAGAGCACTTTCACTTGAATGTTTAATGTAACATAACAGTTTGCATGGGGAATTCGAACGCTCAACAGACTAACAGAAATACGAATTTCGAAAAAGAGTAAACAGCGAATGTTATGATTCGCAGCACGCAGCTAATATGTTATGTTAAGCTTTCGACACTTTGATTGGCTTGGGGTAGCATAACATTCTATTTGCTTTACATAGCTCTGGCGAATTTCGATAATTCGTATATTAACAGTGAAGTCAGAAGGGGCTGAAAGTACTGTAATGCTTCTTGAGTCAGGCTAAATATTTAACAGAAATGTCGCTATGCTTGCTTAACAGCTTTGCTCGTATCGCAGGCTTGCCTAACAGCTTTTTGGGTTTGTCTATATTAGCAGTTAACATTATTCCAGACTTGTTTGCTTATCACTAACAGCAGCTGTTGACACATTGAGACAATTTTAAATTAGTTCCCGCCCTCAGTTCCCATCCTCACCCACTAGAGCCACGCCTCTGCCGCAATTTAATTGCAATGAGCTGCAACATTTAAGCCAAAATGTGTTTCGCACCCATTAAAAGCGCTGTTAAACGCTGCAGCAGCCCCTCGCCCCTCGCCCTTGAGTCCAGAGCCCATAGCCCATAGCCCATAGCCCATCGCTTGTTCCCAGTCATGTTCAACATTGCAGTTGTTGCTGTAACCGCTGTCAACGCCCCTGTAGGCCAAGTCAACCCCTAACTGAAGACGGCGTCAATTATGGCAACAAATTTTAAATTGCAAAAAATTGCAACAAGGCTGGCCAAGGGCTGATTGCCAGCTATTAGGGGTGGGCAGAGGCGGGGGATGGGGTGCTGGCATCAGGCGTAACCGAAACTAATTCGCAACAAGCGCAATAAAAATTATGAACAATAGCGGAAATTAGGCATGCCAAGAAGCCAGACAGGCATCAGGATAGCACTAGATAGAGTAATGCAGCTGGAACTAGGGGATGCGGCATGGTACAGTGAGCACACAGCGCGCGAACAAAGTGATACTTGTGGCTGGATTCACTTGCGATTGCATTGACAGCGCAACGAAATGCTAACCAAAGCGTAACGAATACGTGAAGCGCAGCAGTGGCAAAAAGAGAGAGAGGGCGAGAGGGCGAGAGAGAGAGAGAGCGAGAGAGTGAGAGACTGAGAGGGAGGCAAAGGTCATGTGTGTGAACACTGTGATTGGCGACTGCTCGACATGCAACACTTTCGCTGCAATGGCAAATGTCGACCCGCTGCCTGTTGGGGCCAAAGCTCAGCAGCAGCCGCCCAGCCGCCAAGCCGCCAAGCAAAAAGTTTAATTAGCAACTTTTTCAGCTGCTGCTGTGGAGCTCATGTTGAGTGGCTGCCGCTGATGCTCCGATGCTGCTCCTGCTGCTGCTGCAGTTTCCGCTGATGCACCTTTTGGCCAGCCGGCACACACACATGCACATGTTTCGTGGTAAGCTGATAGCTCAATACACCAACACATGTGTGTGTGTGTGAGTGTGTCTGTCGAAGTAGCAGGGTAAAGGACACACTAACTACTACTGCTACACTCAGCCAAAATTGTATGCTACAAAAATTAAATAAATGGAATGTAAATATTCTGTAGATAATTAATTTAAGCTAAGAATAATATTTACTTTTTATATCTTATAAATTTATAAAGAATAAAAAAATTAAAAGAAAAATAGTAAAAAGAAATATAAAGAAATATTTGTTTAAAATTGTATTTCATATTTTTCATAGCAAACTAATTTCGTCATTAATAAACACTTAATAAATGATTTAAGTTTAATTTGAGTCACTTGAATGCTTTCATCAAAGTGCACACACTGCAATTCCTCCGAGTGTTGGAAGCGTGTTTCTGTTTCAATATTTAAGAGATGGATTTTGCAACTTTAATATTGCATTTCGGCAATACAAAATATAGTTGGGATATTTTCACTAAGTGTATGTATTAATGCCGCCTTTAAATCTAGACGGCAAAATTTCCTAATCATAATTTTAGCCTCAAGTCGTCATATACTCTTTATCTAGAAATTATTAAAATTAATTTCGACTGCGTCTTTTCTCTGAGTGCATTGGCTTTCAAGCAGCTGCAAATTGACTTTGAGCTGAGTTTCATTTTGTTGGGCAAAGAGCAAAGATTCTATAGCTTCAGCTTAAGAAACAGGCAACGCGCTTAATTCAATGAGCTTTTTCGCTCAGTGCATGGCAGCCGAATGACACTTGACAGTGATTTATGTTCGAGGCCACTGATAACCCGGCTAAACTGGGCGGCAAGTGCAAATCTGGGTCGTCGCTGGCTCACCCCTCCACACTCTACACTCCATACTCCACCCATCACCCACCACCCATCACCCGCCACTCGACTCTCCCACTCCCCTCATTGTTGGCCTTTCTTTTGGCTTGTGCGGCATTTTCATGCCGCAAATGTTGCAATTTCGAGGCAAAACGCTCGCATGTGCAATCATTTTTTATCGCAAATCTCTCAGCCCCGTCCCACCCCGCCGCTGGCCAAGCCCTTAGCGGCTGTTAGCCAGCGTGCAGCCCCTGCGCAGCGGGCTGTTAAATTGTTGCCGCTGCCTGTTGCCAAGTCGCACAGCCCGCCTCATGCGGCGCCATTAACCTTCTGTCAATTCCCATTCAATATGAGCAAAAATTATAGATCGGCCAAATCTGTTGCAATTGGGACACAACAGAACACATTAGAACTTCTGACAGGACATTGTCAAGATGTTGCCGATAAAAAACGGACCTAATTGCGTGCACTTCCATTGAACAGCCCGAGCTGCCGTATGTGTGTCTGCCTGCTGCAGCTGTCATATGATATATGTATATAAATATAATCTCTTCAGCTCACATGTTTAGCGACTTTTATTATTTTGCGTATAGTTTCAATGCTTTAATTATGCGAACTGAGCCCCTTAAAATTTGGCAATGCCATTTGACTTGCTTAACTAAGTCTTAAGTTGGCTGAGACTGTTTCTGTTATTAACTTTGCTGAGATCGAAATCTAAATATTTTAGAAAAATTCTTTATTTTGATTTGGTTCATAATGAAGCAAAATGTTGCATTCATGTGAGCTTAAGACATTGGAGTGGTTACTTTGAAGGACTTTATACTATATAGTAGCCATATATAAGCTATACAAATAGATGCATATAAATATATATACGATATTAATAGATATATATATTATATATTAAATAGATAAATATTGTAAATGTCTTCATAGAATGACCTTTTTTCTTATATTTATAAAATAGTATTGAACACCCGCAAAAAAAGGAATTCAAAAGAAGAAAATGCGCTTCATTAAGACGTCAATTTAGAAGAGTTTTAATTAAGTTTAATTCAGTTAATAGACAAAAATACATACTAACTAAACTAAAGCGAAAATAAAAATTTATTTATATATTTAAATATTTAAGTATTCAAATTTCTTTGAAAATTTACGATTTGCATCTACGTCCCAGTAGATTCACAAAATAATTTATAGTTATTAAATATCCCAAAGGGACTTGACGGTAAGTACTAAATATTTCTGATTTGTGGTATCTAAGAGTATATATTCCTAATTCTGAGTATTTAGCATATAGGCAAATGAATAACCCACAAGCTCTATAAGTTGATTTTTCGCCAAAGAGTAGAAAACTTCACAGAAATTGTTAGGGACTCTAGGTATTTGGTCAAGGAGCTGAAAGTATTTTATAGCATGCCATTTTATAGGTAATATTCAGAGATACATTGCTATAATCTCTATAAATATAAATATTTATGTTTATACATATCACTAATATTGCATCTGCATATCCGCATTTATATGTGTTTATTGTTTGCCTGACTGAATGCCATTTGATAGAGCTGATGATCGCACATAGGAGATTTGATGGGGTCACTTTTATTTTTTATGGCTCGCCTTTGTTCTTTATGGTCGACGCGTTTTATTATTTTACCTATGGCCGGGCGCTGAATGGATCGAGGAAGCGCAGATTCGGGTGGCAGCGCTTGTTGCCATTTCCGTTTCCGCTACGCCGCTGTCGGCTTCATGTCTACATGTTCCGTTGTTATCCGCCGTCCGCCTGTCTGTTGGTCCGTTTGTCGTGTCGCATGTTTGCCAGGGCACAGGACACCGCCGTCCTGTTGCACATAAATCGTTTAAAATAAAGTGATAATTGCATTTGTGTTTCATCTGTCAAACGGACGACAGCACGGCGAATGCTCTGCGTGTGTGTGTGTGTGTGTTTGTAAGTGTGTGTCTGCATCTGTGTGTGTACAGCACCCAAATATCTGGACTCCACTTGCGCGACATTTTATGAGTGTCGCCGCCATATGAATAATTGGGATAGCAGCCAATTTGAATGCCAGCCCTACCCCTAACCCCACCCAACCCTTACCAAATGCTGAGGGTTGTCACTGCAGCTTGTGCGTGTGTGTGTGTGTATGTGTGTGCGTGTGCCTGTGTGTGTTAATTTCAGTGTCACTGTGAAGTGGATTAAAGTATTTGCATCGACTTACACCCTAAAACGAGTGCAACCCCTCAAACGAGCCGCAGCCGGCGCCCGGGCCGGAGTCAACAGTCCAGCAGATGAATCATTCAGCGCACATTGAGTGCCACATACGCAATTTCTGGCTTCTTTTTTTTTATTTTATTTGTCGCTCTTGTACGTAGCTCCGATTTGAGCCTCATGCCTGATTAATATGCGACGTCCCGTTGTCCTGGCGCTGCGTGTGAATCGGCCAAGTGTTGCCAGCTTTAAAGTCCTCGCCGAAAAACCCACTTGCAATCGAAACGTTCAGCAAACAGCATTAATATTTATATTTGTTTCTGCCTGAGGGAGTTTCAGGAGAAAGGGGGAAACGGCGAGGGGAGGGCAAGGGGTGCAGGGCACTGCACTGCAAGTCGATGTCAATTGCGGCATCAAGTGCCGCATCCAGTTAAGGGATTCAATTTGAATGCAAACAATAAACGTGCGACAGCTCAGACGCCGCATGTGGCAAATTAGGCCGCATTCGATGCCAGCTCAGGCCAGTGCAATATGCTCGGCAACGAAAGAAAAAAAAATAATACAGAAAAGTAAATGAATAAAAAATTAAATAAATAAATAAATGGAGAGTGCTGCGCACACAGCTACCCTGCAATCAAGCCAAAGATAGGGATCGACCTTAATAACCTTACTAGTTATTAACTTTTAATCTTTATTGAGCGAGTGCCTGCCGGAATGATGAGCTCAGTGAGCAGATGTGGGAAAACATAAGACAACATAATTGATATACATAAGAAATATAATAACTGAAGGGAATGCTCTTTAAATTTAAGATATATTATTTTATTTTATATTTTATTATTATTATTAATTTTAAAAGTATACTTTAAAGAAGGTTGAAGTTTACTATGAAGAATAAAGAGGACTCTGTAAGAGTCCCATCTTGTTAATGTGGGGCTGCAATAATCCATCAAGAGAAATACATTTTCATTACCGGAAAGTCATAAGCTACAAGAAATGCAAAAATACATTAGATTAGTGCATGGTAACTAAATCCCAACTTAGCTGACATTTCACATGCAACCTGTAGACAAGAATAGTCAAGGACAGCCTAGACAGAATATCGCCTAGAATATTTTCAATAATCAATAATTTGAACTTCATATATCCATTCCTTTGTAGATCAGTTTCGAATGGATTTCCGTGCTTTATTCACTAAATAGTTTCATTAGTTTTTCAATTCAGGGAAGCGTCTATCAGAGTCTTATTGCGGCACTTTCAACAATTTGTAGCGCTGACCTCAATTGGAGCCGTGCTGCAGCATGGGGTTTGAGCTTGCGTGTTTTTGCTGCTTGGGCAGTATGGGGACATATATATATATAGTAACTGGTTAGGCCGTGGATAAAAACGTGTCGATTTGATGAATGGCGTTGATTAAGTAAACATTTGAAGCTATTTGCCGCCTAATTGCGGGCCATGCATCAACGTGCTGTGGCAGTTAAATGACTTATTAATATTTAACGAGCGTTTACAAAAAACAAAAAAAAAACACCTCAAATAAATTAAGTACAAACGCACGAGTCGGACCAGAGGTCGCCTTGAATCACATGTTATTTAATTGCTGCCCATTTGCCTAATTTCGAGAGGAAGTCACTTTGACGTACCGCACCATAATGTGCCCTGTGCCCCCCCCGCCGCATTCCGGGGAGGGCCGAGGTTGCGGCGGCCTGCACCGGCACGTTGCATGTCCAGTTGCAGGCGCGCAACAACAACATATTGAAACACTAACCGACTCCTCGTTGAGCAAAGCATGGGAAATAACTGCAGTTGCGCGGGCTTTTAAGTGCTCGTCAGGGGAAATGAGTTTTACTTTTGCATGCCACACGCGCCACTTTTTCCGACTCCGACCCCGTCTCTTTTTTCTGCTGCCCATATTCATTTCCCTGTCAAATGCCCTGACTTAAAAATAAAAGAGCAAAAAATTAAAAAAAAAAAACAAAGTCGTCACCAAGAATCAGAGTGAATTTTACTCAAATTGAAGTCTTCATCGTTCTCTCTTTTTTTTTGCGGGTTTTAAATGAATAACTAATTTAATTGAATATGATAAATAGCAAATAATATTTGAGAGAATAAATTCAATGAATACTTAGGCTTTTTATTGAAAAAAATATCATTAATTAGAGAAATATTTAGAGAAAGATTGTGTTTATAGAAATTTAATTACATTAGATATTTACACTACACAGAAGGTTCTATGTTAAGCTAAATTAATAAATTAATAAAATAATAAAAACAACAGGCAGCTAGACCAGCACTTCAAGGAGATCTAAACCCTAAATTATTTAACTTGTATTAACTAAAATTTACCAACACCTTTATATATATTTATTGGCCTATTTATTAATTCACAGTAAATATAAATGTAGACAGGTTCTACCCATCTAGCGATCTATCTGCAGTTTAGCCATCTGCAACTATCTAATGTATATCTATTAATTTATTTATATTTTAATTTATTTATTATTTAACTCATGGGTAAACCAAAAGATGTATATATTTAGCTTTTAACGCATTCATAGCCACTATGTTTCTATATCGTATTTATGTATTCATCTAACGCACCTGAATTTCAGTTAATTTGTGAGCATCATATTAGCCCACTTGGGCATTGCGCATTGCCGTTTAGTTGCTATGCAAACTACTTTGGAATTTATGCAATTCGCAACACTGCTCACAAGTTCAGCAATTGTGCAACACTGTTCAGTTGAAAGCGCTTGACAAACGCTTGGACAAAATGCGCTCATTATGCACATTATTCGGATTCGTAATTTTGCAGTGCGCATTATAATTCAGCGCCACTTAACTGTTGGCAAACAATTTCAACAGTTGCAGCGAGGAGCACTCTAAAGCAGGAGAAGGTGCGCCGCCCACCCGCCAGCCACCCCTCAGCCTCGCCCTCCATAAATTCCACTTTTGGTTGCCAACTCATAAAAATTAAATAAAATATGCATTACGTAACTGAAAAAAAAGTTGAGCTAAAAGTGCGACAGTTGCTATTGCCGTTGTTGTTACTGTTGTTGTTGTTGTCTGGCAAACTCATTTCAGAGCAGCCTCCCACACACACATAGAGAGAGAGATAAGAACTGTAGTTACAATAAATACATATGCAGTAACAGGAGGCAGCATCGTTGTTGGCATTATAGAAATCCCGTTAAACCCACTTAATTCAATAAAACACCTTTCACACACTTGGCGCTAAAGCCGACAACAAACTATAACGTTTAGCATTAGTGAGAGTATGCTAGGTATGTGTGTGAGCCTGTGCGTGTGTATGTGTGTGTGTGTGTGTGTGTGCGAGTGTGGCATTGCTTTAGAGTGTGCGCCAAAAGCTACTTCATGGCTGCAATTTACGTTTAAAGTTGCTTAAAGTTGCTAACGACAAAAGTTATAATTGCATAACGTGCTCACAAGGTGGTCTGCTGGAGGGTGGAGTGCATGCGTGAGTGTAAGCGTGTGTGTGGAAGAGCCAATGCTGCAACTACAACTAGAGTGCGTGCGTGTGTGTGAGTGCTCTGCAGCATTCGCATGCGAGGCAGCATATGGCAACCGGAAATGAAACGTAAATCAAATAAGTAAGCGCGCAACGCACACACACACACACCCACACACAAACGCGCACACCACACCCATACACACACTAGCTGTGCTGCCCTAGACAAGTGTATTGTCATTAGCGACAAGTACGAGACATGGCAGCGACAACGACGAATCTGTCGCCCTGCCTTCTGCCTCCCTATCCCTCTCTCTCACTCTTGATCTCTGGCAGCTCTCTATCTCTTTCTCAGACCACGCTTGCTGACGAAATTGAAATTTTCCTTTTTCTATACCCTGCACGCATTGCATGTGTAAGCATTGTCCATGTAACACATGTGCTTCTAAAATATTGATCGCTTTTTGAGTTACACATTTAAGTATTATTATTATATATATATATATATAAATAAATAATAATATTTTATATATATAATAATCTGTTCTATGTATATATTCAGAAAAATCGATTAGCTCTCATTCCTTTAATCCTAGCTCAGAGCGTCTCACAGCTTTGCAACTGATAAAAGTTATTTAAGAATAAACTTTCCCAAAGGAGTAAGAACTTTAGTGCAGAGTATCTTCTAGGCGATCAATCGCTGTTTAAGCACTTCAGCTGCTTTTCCATTTGCTTCTCTTTTTTTTTTTTGGGAAAATGCATTTTTCGAGAAAAACGGCAAGTGGTAAGCGTCAAGTGGCAGCACTCATTGTACGAGTTGTTGGGCTCACAGGGAAAAGCATTGAAGGAAATTGTTCATATTATAAATAAAAGCGGAAAATGTTGCGAGCAGGGCAATGACGGATGCGACACACCCAGCACACACATGCACACACAACACGCATGTCTTGCCCGGCTGCCTTGCTGCCTGCCCGCCCGACTGCCTGCCCGCCCGACTGCCTGCCCGATAAAGTGTCAACAGCAGAGGCGCTGCGAGTGGGCGTGGTGGCGGCGTGTCGCAAACGCCCGTCAATTGCTTCTGCCATTTTCATTACTTTTAAATGTGTTGCGCTGAATTAGAAACATTTCATTTCATTTCTTTGCTTTCTTCTCGCACAACTATTTCATCTTCCTCTTGTGCTCACTGCTGCTGCTTCCTGTGAGTGCGTCTTCGCTTCCGTCTGCTGCCGTCCGACCAACACCCCTGCCACGCCCCACGGCCCCCACCTGCTGCCCAATTTCTGTTTCGGGGCGGCATTTCGAGTAGGTGTTAAAAATGTTTTACGTCTTAATAGCCCTTCGCCGTGGCCTCGGCACGAGGCGTGCGTGTATTCTGTTGCCTTTTTCTTGTCCTGCGTCGTGCTTACGGCCTTCTGCTAGTCCTCCTGGCTCCTGGCTCCTGGCCTCAGCCCACAGTCCACAGACCAGCGCTGTCTTTGGCACACGCTGCGTTGCCTGTGCTTTTCTATTTCCGGCGCTTCTTTCGTACATGTCTGATTTTTCTTCTTTTTCATGGAACTCATGTCAGTGGGTGTGGCAAAAGGGTTCACTTCGCACACAAAATCTCGTTTCAACTAATGTCCTCAGGACTCGACATTCTTTTCGATTTAAGCACTCAACAATTAACGCTGCGGGTGTTGTGTAATTTGAATTTTTGACAACTTGCCAAAGCAAATTATTCAATTGAAATGAGTTTCCAAGCCATAATTGTGTTGGCCTGGAACTCATTAATTAATTTGAAAAATATTTTTGAATACAATTATTTTTATTGAAACTTATCATTTTGGCAGTAAAGTATAGTGAAGTAAAGCTGACCCTTTTACACGAAGAAAGTAGATAATAACTGTAATTATTATTGATAAATTATAAAAAATAATTAATTATTGAAATATTGTTATATAAATTGTATATGTTTATTTATTCATGTATTTAAATTATAGTAATTACCCTATAAGTAGACTATATATAATTTATAGAAGCATTTATATCAAAATTATAATTCAGAAGGCACAGCATGAGTTGATGAACAGACTAACATATGCGCACGTATGCATACATACATATATATATTATATATATATATATATATATATATATATATATATATATATATATATATAATATATCCAACAATTGAATAGTATTACATTCAGTTTCAATTAACCTGCCACAGAAAAGAACTTTGATATTAAGAACTGAAGTGCTCAGCAGCTCGCTCGGCCAAGATACTAGACTTGGAAGCTCGTATCTCAGTGTAAATCGAGACTAAAGTAGCATGCCTTTTACAAAATGAATTCCTGATGCACATATATTTAAAATACTTGTATAGTCGAAATCTATATATATATATATATATATATATATAAATATATATATATAGATGCCTGCATGCCTAAGAAGCTCTAGGCAACTTAAGCGCCTTATCAAAATGTTGGGCGTCCAGGGCATTAGCATTAGCTGCATTGTTGTTGCTGGTGTGCGTGTGGTGTGTTTGTGTGTGTATTTCAATTACATTCGGCTTTTACGAATGCCAAATATTTGCTAATTCACATGCAATTTAAATGCCTAACTAAATGCGAAACTCATGTTGATTTTGGAGGCAGCGAATAAAAAAAAAAGAAAAAACAAAAAAAGACTAAATATATTTATATATGTACTATTAGTTGGCATAGCGCATAAAAAATGGCAAATATTTAATTGGAAAGGCCAAGCGAAATATAATTTCAATTTCCGTTACAATTATTTGCTGCTGTTGGTCTATTTAACTGTGTATCCGTAATGTGCAGCGGTCGCCTACCAACTCAGTCAGTCAGCCGCTTAAATAATTCAAATTAAATAATAAACTATTTTCACATTAGAGCCGAATGCGAATGTAACTGCCACAGCCACTGTGCTCATTATGGCACCACAAGGACTCAGTCATTTTGGCCAGGTTTTAATTTAGTTGTACAGTTCGAATGCAAGCCCGAATTACCCTGTTGCCATGCATCGACAAGGCTTAGCAAAATATTTAAATAATTTATGCGGCCGGCGTTATTGCAGTTTTTAAACCACGTTCAATTGATTCGGAATGCTGGCGGAAAAGTCCAATATCTAACTCTATCTGTGTGTGTGTCTGTGTGAGTGTAGGTATATACCAGATGCACATGTAATAATTACATGATTTATTGGCACAACAACAGCAGCACGAGCTGAACTCATAAATTGATATTCGCATGCCTTTCGGCCAAACATATTATGCGGTCGCCAAATTTAGTTAATCAGAAAACATTTCGTTTCTGAAATAATATTTATTCAGTTCAGTAAAATCTGATCTAGGCTTTTAAAGCTGCAATTTCATTTCAAATTCCATAAACTGTTTTCAGTCTTAAAAACCTGAAAAAAAATATTTTAATTTTCGATTATGATTTTCACTTATCGTATTTCATTTATGTAGCATGAAACTTTTTCCCGAAATCATGATTAAATCACGTTCAACTACCATATGAATTGCTCTGCTTCATTCATTGGCTTGGCTTGACTTGGCTTAGTCTTCGGGCTATTCTAATCAGCTTTTGGTTGTATAGAAATAAAAGATCATTTATTGAATTGTCTGTGTAATCTCATTAATAATATTATATTATATATCAGTCGTGCCCATAGCAAGTATTACATTTTATTGCCTTTTTTTTTTTTGGTCCTGTTTTCGCTTTGACCTTGGCTGTCATGTGGCTTTGTTGTGCAAATGTGCATATTGCGTATACGCACCATTGCCAGCAATTTTGGCCGGAGGAGGGCACGGGGTAGATGTGACTGCCAAGTCAGCGACAGTGCGACACGATTCCGTCTATCATGTTAGCCATCTATCAATTGAGATAGGCCGTCACAGCGGCAACAGCCAACGAGGCGTGCTCGTTAGACAGGAGGCAGCGAGCTGCGGGCGTAGGCACAAAACGACGAACAGTCCTACAGCTACATTTCGGCATCTTAATGAAGTATCGATTTCTACTGATTTCACGAAATGTTCGTTTCTCGTTTTCGTTTTCGTTTTCGCTTTGGCTCTCCGTTTTGGCTTGTGACTTGCGGCTAAATTCCTGCGAGTCATGTAAATCACTTATTACATTCGATGCTTGTTCCCCTCTCTCTCTCTCTCTCTCTCTCTCTCTCCCTATCTCTGTCCGTCACCCTATCAGGCACCGTCTCAGTCTCAATCTCTGTGTCCGGCTGTGCCGCATGTTTACTGCCCTTGATTCACATTTCTTCAGCGTGGCTCTGGCAAATCTCTGAACGTAATCTGAAATTAGTTTTAAGCTCGTAACGAATTTTACTAACTAAATTGTCATAATGGCATATAACAACGGAAATAATGACGTAACACAAAACGAAATCAGGCAATGAACCAATCTCTAAACGCATCTAAGTGTCTGCCGTGGCCCCCTCCCCTCGCCACCCTCTTCACCATCAGCATACATATATGAACTGTCTGTGGGGGGCATGTGTGAGGTGTGCGTGGTGGCGTATACGTGATGACTTTGCAAATGGCATCAGTGGCAATCATATTGAAAGCTAAGCGCATAAAAAGTGCTTGCCATGTGTGTTGTGTTGTGTGAGAGAGTTTTCTTAGTGCCGTTGTGATATGCGTTATTTGTATTGCTGGATGACCATAAGGGATACCACAAACTCAGCTCCGATAACACAAATGTAATTTCAGATAATTTGTTTGCTGTCCCGGATATGATTTTCTTTGGTAATTGAATAAAGCCAACGACTTGTGCCAAAAGACCACTGAGAGTGCCAGCTAAGGGTACGAGTTGTAAGCGTGTTCAATTCACTGTTGTTTTTACATCACAAGTATTTGACAGGTAGATGGACTATAATTGAGGGGCTTGCAGCTAGACTGTCTGACCTTCTTATAATATGAATATAATATATACACAGCACAGTTCCACGAACTGAGTCTGAGCATGACCGAACTCCTACAGGTGGACATCTTAATTCCACTTTAGCTTTTGAGTTTGGTAGAGCACGAAAAAGGTAAATTTTCATCTACTCCCACGCACTTTCACCTTTCGCGGAATTAAATACAAGTTAAATTAAGCCCTGAGACCTTGCCTTGGCCTTCACCTTTATAAGCAGGGATAATGCGATAAGGCAGCAAAATTCATCACTTGGAATTGCTAACAGACATTTATCTGGCAAATCGTATTCCCAGAATCCGCTCGGACATCCATCGCATTTGAGTTTAATGTATTGTCTGATCGGCTAAAGATTAAAACTGCACTTCATCCACTTCGGGTGCGATCCTCCGCTCTTGACTGCCGCGTTGTCTGGCACTTAAACAAATGAAGCTGTCCCCGTCGCGTTATTTATTGGCGCCTTTTCAGCCTCAAATGCTTTTTTATTAATTTGCTCTGTGGCAAATGCACACACACATACACACACGCACACATACAGTGGCAGTGGATGGAGGCAGCCGCGACCATCAGCTCTTATTCATTGGCTGCAATCTGAGGCTGAAGGCTGAAGCCTGCAACTTCACTTATTTGTCTGGCCTGAGCAGACTTGCTCTGACTCTCTCGCTCTTTTTCTCTAACTGGCTCTATCCCTCTCTCTCTCTCTCTTTATCTCTGTGGTTCGCTTTATCGTATGTTAAAGTCAGTGAAAACTCTCACACACACACACACACACAATTTTTAAGTGCTTTGTAGAAAGTTTTCGCACTGGCGTTCAAGTGGCGACGCTTTGTTTAAAATGTTCCGCCCCGCTGAGCAGTCAAAGGTGGGCGTGGCAGACTACACACACACACATACACACACACACACACACACTCACACACAATGCTAATTCGCAGCGGGTGACAAAGTAAATTATGATATTCGTTTCCCGCCTAACAGACTGCGTGCACTTCCTGTGGTGTTTTTCTTTTTGCTTTATACCCTGTATAAATTAATCATGCCGAAAAATACACTTGATCATTAACATGTTAAGAGTTGTATAACTGTAATCTATAAGTGTAAATGGAAATGGATAAAAATATATATTTCAGATTTTTAATTGTATTTAATATTTTATTCCTCATTTTTAGTCAGTCAGAAGAGTGAGAACGATAGCGAGAGAGTAAGAGAGAGATAGATTTATATATAATTAAACTGTTCAACATCTCTCTTGAATTACTACTGTCAAGCCCCTAGGGCATCTGCTAGTCGCGTACTCCCATTTCGTTAGCTCTTGGCCAGCAGTTTTTGGTTGTCGGCATTTCCATTTGGCCTGGTCGGCGGCTGCGACGCGTGATTTGTTGCGCGGCGTATGTCGCGCCTGCCCACCCACCCACACATACACACACATACAGATTCCACCCATCCAGCCACCCACTCAGCCACAGGGCCACAGCTCCTCTCAGCCCTACGCGAACAGCCAGGCGGATGAGCACTTGGAAGTTTGGTATATCTGTTTTTGAGCTTCTTAATGGAAAGTTTTGGGTGGCTCGGCGAAATTTACGATACGCCCAGGTCCGCTGCCGCCAGTCGCCAACCGGCGTCATGTGAAGATAAGCAAATGAAAAGGTGGGCGTGCCACAGCGCCCACCATCTGTGAGTCGAATTGATTTCAGCTTTAAGCAAATTAGTCGAACAGTTTTAATGTAACTTTGATGTTCGAGCTGAGGTGGATTCGCCAGACAGCGATATCTCTGATAACACTGATAACGAAGGTCCAAGTGAATAAAATATCACGACAACAACTCAAAATCTGTTCCCGCACGAATTTCGCTAACTATTTAAGACATAATTTGGCAAATTATTTTCTTCCACGCGACTGAGGGCGAGTCTGCCTGGGGGCGTGGCTGGAGTGGCTTAAGTAAATATTATGGAAATGAGCACTACGTTTTACCTTAGAGCAGGCTGCTTAAGTTAAACCCTCTTTAGCTGCAGCAAAAGTTTTCGGACGCAGCTGCTGCTGCTGCTGCCGCTGCTGCCTGGGTGCGTGTCCTTGCCATGGCTGTTAGTTAGTTTTTTAATCCTTGTGCAGTTATTAATTTAATCGCACAGCTGCAGCTCACACTTGCACACACACAGCACACACACACACACCAGCTGCGAGGGTAAAGTTGATGTCAAATGTAACTTCAGCTGAAGCGACTGCCAGTCAGCTTGACAAAAGCCTGACACACAAATCCGACGCGTGCTTTAATTAGTCCTTGGATTGGCCGCCTTCAGCCAGCATCAACTTTTCCCTTAAATATTCATGTGTGTTTAATCAAAAAGACATGAATTATGCAAGTGCTCCATGAATTATAAGACACTTGAGTCTAGATTGAGCGACAGCGGCAAAGCTTGACTAATATGAGCTCTATAATAACTAACTAATTGTTATTGAATGATTAAGTACTTTCGTATATCTACCAACTCAGTTAATATAGATCGCCTTCCATTTAGGCCCAGCTCAAATGGTCATCAGCTGCACTGCCAATTCAATTACGGCAAGTTAAATTTCTGCCGCAGTCTGCAGACATAATTTTAACTGGGAATACTTTCATATAGATCATGGCGCTTATTTATAGGTAGGCCGCTCCCAAGTTGCTGCTTTAAAAAAATACAAAAGCAGAGAATGGAGGCAAACGCACACTGAACATTACAAACGCATAAAGAGAGTGGGAGAGAGAGACGTAGAGAGTGGGAGCGAGAGAGAGGGAGAGACGTAGAGAGTGGGAGCGAGAACAATTTCAATGTTTATGGCACATTATGCTTTAACTGATTTTCGCATTCGAATGATTTATGTTACCCGGCTGACTCATTCGCTTTGAGCTGGGGCCTGCTCGCGGCGCTACCTGCAAAACAAATGCCCCAGGGACGGCGCGCTTCGTGCTCATTTTTCATCATTTTACATGTGATTTGAGTTGTATTTTTACACACGATTTTGGTTCACATTTTTTTGTTGTTCTATTTTATTTTTTCTTGTTATTTAAATATTTTTGAGCGTTGCAAATCGATAATGCAAAATCTTTGGCAAAGTTTGCGACGGAGACATAAAATTTATCAACAGGTTAACAAGCAAGTTTAGCAGCTGCTGTTAACGAGTGGGCGGACGTCTGGCGTCTGGCGTCTGGCAACGCCCACATTTGCTGCTCAATCATTTATAGCACGACTTTTCATGCATATATATCTTCTATATACACATACATACATACATACAGATATATATGTATTGAAAGAATTTTACAAGCTAACAAAATCATTTTATGCATCATTAACGTTTTTGTGTTTCATATGCAAATTGCCATTCGCCTCGACCCGCAGACACATCCGCTTGAAGAAAGTCAAACTTTTGCCCGTGTGTGTGTGCGTGTGTGTGTGTGTGTGTGTGTGTGCGTGTGACCGCAGCATTTGTGAGGTTCAGTGCACAAACTTACCCTAGACCCCTACACATGACTGACCGCCCCGTGCTCTTGTCAAACATTGGCCACATTATTCGCACGCAATGAGCCTTGAAATTTAGTTTTCGGTTAGTTTTTGGGCCACTTGATCCTTGTGAAGGGTTTGTTGGGTCGTGGCGTCTGCTTTGGACAGTTAATGCCAAGAGTTTTGCATATGATGCCACTGACAGGCTTCATTTTTCACTACTTCGGCAACTTATTTCGAGTCCGTGTCTACGTCTGTGTCTGTGTCTGTTTGGGCCTTTCATTAAAACCAAATTAATTGCATCAAAGGTAAGCCCGTTGCAATACACAAAGCAAGAATTGCTACGAATGGCGGCGATGCAACGTACAACGCACCGCATGCCCAACATTTAAACAGTCATTAATTAATTGTAATTAAAATCATTTTCAGCCTTTTGTTTCGCCGTCTCAGAATGGACTCGGCTCGTATCGGTTTGTGGCCTCACTGATTGCTTCTTCGCCCTGTAAGCCGATGGGCGTGTGCCAAAACGAACAATGCCCGACGATAATTAACATTAATGCATAATTATATTATGCGGTTGTGGCGGCAACAATTCATCCATACTCTTTATTATGCAGCTCGACAAGAATATCAACGGCCGGTCCACAACTGCCGAGGTAAATCCCTGCCATCGAGCTACGCTCATGAAATGCTATTCAATTTATGCCAAATGCTATGGCATCAGTCTCATTGGCTGTCTGAGAAATCCTATTACTGCATTAAAATTGCTCTCAGCTATAAAGCTTCTATCTGATAATTAAACTATTTCCGAGCTGCAACCATGTGAGCTTAAGCTATGAGTTCTACATTTAATTAAAGCTGGAATTGACTAGTAAAACATGGAATGAGCCATGGGGCAGTTCAGCTGTGTCAGAGTTTCACTCTCTCTTGAAGAAAGTTTACTTTAAAATAATATTTATTTCTCATGAAGCAGCAGCTTTAAAGAAGCATAATTCTAATCTCAATTTACTCTGTCTATTATTCTATATCTCTCTCTCTCTCTTTTTAGTGCTCTCGCTGTCTCGCTCCCGCTCTCTAGCTTTGCTTTTCAACTTTCGTATACTTAATTGTTATTGTTTATATATATTTGCGTAATCATTGCACTGCATTGTGTTGGCCAACTTTTCAATTGTATATGATTAGCAAGCGAAAGCAGCACGAACACGCTAAATACAAATACACACACACACACACATACATACACACTGATAGGTCCACTTAGAAATAAACGCACATGCAAACTTTGGGCATATGGTAAACAGCTGTTCACTGCCTGCGCGTATGTGTGTGTGTAGGTGGCAGCGAGGCGATAAGTGACATTTGAGTGAAAGCTTTGCCTTTGAATATTGAGGCGTGGCATAGGGGGCAGCTGTACGCGCATACATGTGTGCGTGTGTGTGCTCGACATTTGCAATGGTAAGCCAACAAATATTTATCTATGCCAATGGCCATTTGACCAGTGCCTGCCAATAAAATTGCCATCGCTGTCATTGTCAGCTTAACGGCAAAGTGAACAACAAATGCCTCGCTGTGTGAGTGTGTGTGTGTGTGTGTGTGTGTGTGTGTGTGTTTTGCCGTTTGTCACTTGACCGGCGACAATTGATTACATATGCACAGTGTGCGCAATTATGTCAATTAAACGAAAATTACTTTATACGAGCTGAAATGCTCGACAAATCGCACCACACACACACACACACACAAAGGCAGTTAAGAGATACTTGAGTGCCACACACACACACACAGGAATACCAAAGCCTTAGATGTGATATTAAGTGAATGTGTGCCAAAGCTAATTGGCTTGTTCAAGAATACGAAAACCGCAAAGACCGCAAACCAAGAGTTCCTCTTTATTTTTAGATCAGACCCAAAAAAAAAAAAACATGCAATCAGAATTATATATTTATTTATACACGCACATGGCTCACAGCTCAAATATAATTAGCTGATCAAAAGACCAAAGTCAAAGCACAATTAGCAGCAATTCAACCAGAAATGCATTGTGCATTCACCTCAGATGCATTCTCAAAGATGCAGACACAGATACAAATAGATAAATTGCTTTATTTCGTTAGGCAATTAAGTATTTTAATAATTTAATCGAAATAAACACGCACTAAACACACACAAACGTCAAACATATTCGATGCCTAGCTGACACACACACACACACACACACACACACACACGCACACACATACGCTGACTTGTCTCATCCTCATCCTCTTATGCTGCGCGCGCGTGTGTTAATGACCAAAGCATTTAATGTTTCCAGTCACGTAATAAATCTAAATCTCTGCCCTGTGCGCTGTCACTTGCGTTTTATGATTTAATTTGTAATTTACTCGTAGTGTAGCCTCCCCCTCGCACCCCTCAGCCGACAGCTTTAGCTCCCAGACGTACTACTCCTACGCCCCCATCGAGCTCATCAACTTTGCTTTTTTTCTGCCATTTGACTTCTGTTGCTATTTCTGACAACGATGCCTCTGGGCCTGCCGCAACAGACATATATATATATATATATATATAATGAAAAAAACACAACAGACATATATATATATATATATAAGAAAAAAACACAACCAAAATATGTCGCTCGTTACGCATTTCGATTATGAAAACTGTTAATTTTTGTTCAGGGAGCAGTTGGCGAAATAATCTGCCAAATTGGCTTAAAGAAAGCAAGTTTCATCTTCAAAATTTAACGACTGCAGTGGGCAACATGAAATGATATTTTCTTAGTGAGTTGAACAGCAAAGACTTTGGCCATGGGAGAACATATTTTTATTATTATTATCTGTTTCATTGTATTTCGATGCACTAGATTGGATTGCTCCGAGTGACTATAGCAGGCACTAACTTCCGCCAAAAATCGACCTACTCCACCCTAAGCCTACAAAATTTCGTCTTCCATCACAATTTGAGCTCTTTCAAAACAATTTTTTGAAATGCATTAAAGTCGGCTCTTAAAGTGAACTGAAACTGATATTTAACGAGAGCCAAAGATGCCATTAAACTTCGTTTCGGAGCAACAAAATTCTACATCGATTGACATAAGAAACTGTCAATGGGAGACCCGAGAAGCAGCTGAAAAAACATGCTCGTCTCTCATTTGCTACCTGAACGCCCACTCGCTGTGGAGTTGCAGTCTTTTAACTGCTTTGCATATTTTGGCTTATCGAGCGCACAAATTGCATATGCAAAATTATTATGCCACACACACACACACACACACACATACGCACACATGCGCACACATATGAACTGCTGCAACTTCGTGCGGTTGGCAATTCATTTTGGCTTCAAAGAGAGAAATTTCCTTTTGGGGAGTTTATAACCAAAACGCTTTTAAGGCTGCCACGCCTACGTGGCAGCAACATTTAAAGCCAATCGCTGCTTGTTGTTGCTGTTGCTGTTAGTGTTGCTGTTCAACTGCCTTTTCACGCTTTGCAGTCTAGAAAATTTCCACATTTTTAGGCACGTTTGCCTCGAAATAGCGTCTCGTTGCGTTTTGTCTGGCGTCAGTTGTGTGAATATGTGTGTGGGTGTGCGGGCGTGTGTATGTCTGCATTTTTCTAACGCCAATTGCTTTCAACACCTACAGCACAAACACACACAAACACACACACACACACACAAACACACTCACACTCACACTCACTTGCACCGACGTTACTTGAGCCTTTTGTGTGCGCTGCTCCTGACCGAGGCCACGTTGATCTGGGCTCGCTTGAAGCTTGAAAGGCTGCAGTCGTATCTTGGCCTGCCAGTTGTATAGACTGACATATTGCATTTGCCTGAATGGGCAGTCAGCAGCGATTACACACACATATAAAGACACATTTACGTATGTGTACGTGTGTGTATGGTAGAGTTTCCTTCCGTTGCCTTTTGCCACAGAAACGGAAGCAAGGCGCACTAAACGATTTGCTTGTCTCGTTTGCTGAAGTATTTTGCAAGCGATTGAAGAGCTTTAAAATTAAGAGATCTTCGACTGGGCCAAGTTGGGGCTGTTGTTTTTGGGGTTTGATTTTGAAATATTGCGCATTCGCCATGTGAGCGCATAAAATGATAACGCACAACCAAAGGCACCGAAAGTAGTTACTTCATTTGTTGTGCGTGTGTGTGTGTATGTGGCAAATTGTGTTGTGGCCAAGTCCAGTGAACGTATGCCTCGAGTTGTTTTATTAATGCAGCTTAAGAAGCAGCAGCAGCAGCAGCAGCAACAGCAGCTGGCCAAAGGACTCGGCATTTTATTGCATTGTCAATTTAATGGTGTGGAAATGTGGAAATACTTTACTAAAGAGTAAAGCGAAAGCTAAAAGCAACCCGAGTAAAAAGTAGCTGCCAGCATTACAAAACACAGCATAAGCACTCGCAGAAAATCCACAGAGTTTCTACCACTAAAAGCAACTATCAAAGTTATTGATAGAACAGCAAAAGTAAAGATCTTACAAGAGGAACGAACAAATACAAATGCGTACTTAAAATAAAATAAATTAAAATATATGAACGAAATATATTTTTTGGTTTTAGGCTTCATTTAATAAATTTTAACGGCATTTTGAGCATTGAAATCTTGTGAAATCTTTGTTGTTTATTTTCCCACCTCTTTTTAATTTTATAATTATTTTTAATGAATTAATTCAAAATTTGTTATTAAACAGATTGTCATCAGACAAATTTAATTTGGTTAAATTGCCATAATATTTGTGTCTAAAGTCGAAAAGTACGAATTCTTCGCATTGTGTAAACTGAGTTTTGACAGACTGTATATTTTTTATCAATAATAAATTAGAATTCGCCCTAAGTTTAAGCAACGAAAGCTTTAATCTTAATAATTAGATTATCAAAAGTCTTTCATCCATCGACATAAAATTCTGAAAATATCCATTTGAAGTCAAAATCAAAAGCAAAATAATTGGAAACTGAAATATGTCTTCAAGTGTTATTATAAGAATATACATAAATTATATATAATTTTACTTTACAAAAAAAAAAAACATTCTCGATTCATAGAAAGCGCTTTTTTTGCCAGTGCACTCTCGCACACACACTCACACACACACACAGAGACGCTTACGCATAAACAAGACAAATACACAGCTAAGCCAAGTGCTAACTAAGGCAGTTAGAAGATGTTCAATGCTGTCCATTGCCACGCCCATGGGCCGCACTTGTCCACCCCCCCGCACACACACAGATCAGTGTGTCTGTCTGGCTGTCTGCGTTGTCTATTTCTGTTTTTGCTGTTGCCAGTAAAATAATCCAAACGTTTAATGCCTGCACAATATTTATTGCCATGTTTCATATTCGTAGATACTTTTTTGCCCCACCAAGGCTGAGACTGAGGCTCAGGCTCAGGATCTGGCGCTGGCTCAGTCTCAGCCTGCATTGTTTAGTTTTGTACTTTCACTTGCCATCGTTGTTGTTGCTGCTGTTGCTACTATGTCAAACGATTTATAAAATGCCAAGCGGCAACAGCAGCAACTGGAGAGGCCATTGAAGTAAGCAGCCATAAAAACAACAAATGGAGACGACGGCGACGACGATAGCAAGGGCAACGGCAGGAGCGACAGCATGCCTGGTGCCACAGCCCGTTGCAAGCACAAGAGATAAACGGAAATTATTAAAGTGCTGCCAGATTTATGAAAATGTATTTGTATTTGCCGCCCGTCACGCCGCCACCATCGTCGCTGCTCACTCTGGCAACGTCGTTTAGTGCCTTTTAAATTTGCTGTTTGGTTTTGGCCATTTATCAGAGCCAGTGCAAGGCGCAACCTGTGCGTGTGGAGCCCAAGTCGCTTTCGGCCTGGCTTATTGATTGCCTCAACTCGATGCCGGCCAATTGGCTGTAAATGCAAACTGCAACTTAATACGTGTGCGCCTTGACTACGACTACGACTACGACCAAAGGCTCACACAAATAATCACTGGCAATCAATTAGATTATAATAGCAGAGTTGAGGCTGGCCATAAGCAGATACTGACAGTCTATGAAATCTTTTTGCGAAAAGTTAGTTGAGGTCGACAAACGACAAGCATAGAAAAGTTCTTAGAACTGAGATTTCATAGCTATTCGACTATGAACTCCAACTGCATTTGGCTTTTCACTTTCTATAGAGCATGCCAGACATGGCTTACATGGCTTACAGTTATGGGCCCAGTCCAGTCATGCCGGAAATGAAAAACAATTCATTATATATGCGCGCTCGTAATTTAATCGAAGGCAATAAATTGGCATTTAAATGTAATAAAGACGCGAAAAATAATTACAATTGCTGAAATGGATGCTTTATTGCGAGTATTATTCTTATTATTATTATTATTATTATCATCATGATTATTATTGTTGCTGTTGCTGTTGCTGTTGCTGTCGTTGATTTTGTCGCTGGCATCAGCGAATTTTATACAATTTTTTTGTATTATGCGCATAATTTTTGGACTTCATTTGCAGTCGCCCCGAGCAAGCAAATGTTGTTGCTGTTGCTGGCCAAGCGCATGACAGTTAAGTGACATTTAACGGTTAATAAGCCTGACAGATTTACAACTGTCAGCAACGTTTAAAAATAATGAACAGCAAGGACCAAATAAAAAATATATAAAATACAACCAAACAAAAAAAAAACACACAGAAGAACAAGAAGACGACAGAGACGACCCGAATAGCCAAGCGATTTGGGCAAATTGACTGCGTAAAGTGAATTATTAATGTCATGTGGGTCTGGTCAGCGGCTCGGACTGCCTCTGCTGCCTATCGAAATAGCACTAAATGTCCTTCTATTTAGTTACCAAGTGTTGAAAATTTACTGTGCGTATTAAATAAATGCGATTTTCCGGCACGGGAATGCCGCCCGGCTCAGAAGCTAACTGAGAGATCAAAGAGCCGCTCAGACACGTTACGTTGCATTTGCCAGCGTGTCACGAAAAGAAGAGCACGAACCGAAGCTTGGCACTTCGGTATGGGTGAGCAGAAGAGCCCAGAGCTATTGCTGAGGCAAACTGAGTTTTACTGTGGTATATCTGAAAAATTTACAAAGATCAGAATGAGTTCATGCAAATACTCATTCAAAAAAGCCAAAAGCTAATTATGGTAACATCTGATAAAGATCGAAATGAATGATATTGTTCTATTTGATTAACTAATTAAAAAAATATTGAAAAAATTATTCAAGGAATAAAATAAATTATACGTTTTCATATGTGTTCTGTGTACTTAAAGACAAACATTTAGAGCACTAAATAATTATGAAGTAATGAATTCAATATGGGAATTATTTTTTTGTGGATAGATATAATAAGCTTTGATATAAGTTGAGAAATTTGAGATGCTTGATGGCTCTGTCTATGCTATAAAAAAATTTAAGTTAGATTATACAAATATATTAAAAATATATATATATAGGTCTATGTTTCTCAGTTTCACATAACAACTTGAATACCTCTCAATAGTAAGCTCTAAAACCTGACTCATTTCATTTTCTCTATGTCTCATATCCACAACGTCTGATTGTCACGTGCTCATCTCTAGAATGTGTGGAGGCCTTAGCAGCGGGGCTCTATGAGTGGCCACTTATGAGGCCTAGGCGCAGTAGCAAAACCAAATACAAAACGAAAACTAACCAAACCGAAACGAAACGTTGCGAAACACAAGGAGACAACGCTCATAAAACATAAATTTAATTTATGTGCAATTTTAGCAAGTCGTATAAATTTTCGCATGCGAGCGAGAAAAAACATATACAAAGCAAAAGAAACAGAAATACAAAAGCAAAAAAAAAAAACAACAACAACACAACAAAATAAATAAGAAATGGCAAAGAGGCAGTGGGCAGCTGGCCCAAGGACCCGCTCGAGCTTGGCTTGTACGAAATGTCCTTGAAAATGCCATGTTTTAGTTGTAGTTGTTGTAGTTCTGGTTCGTGTTGTTGTGCTTATTTATAACCCCAGCTCTCGCGCTGGCCAGACTGAAAGGGTATAAAGGATAAGATATATGCTGCTTTGAAGTCCTTACTGTTGTTGTTGTTGTTGTTGTTGTTGTTGTTGTTGTTGTTGCTACTGCTGTTCCTGGCTTATATGAGCAATTTATGCTGCCTGGTTGCTTGAATTTTAATGAATTGCTGCAAATTCATTTGTGTGCCACAAAAACAAAAACAAAAACAATAACAAAAACAAGAAGCAGAAAAAAGAAATTTGTACAAACTGTTTGCTTAAAGGCCGTGTCCAAATATTTTACTGCCTGCTTTCGGGGCGCACATTTGCCAACAGATTTTAATTAAATTAAAAATGACAACAAAAAAATGTTTAAGAACTTCAGTTTCATTTTCTAAAAAGTTTACGTTTGCCTTTGGACTTTAGACGGGTTTTAGGCGAAGTTGTTAATAAATTGAATGAAATCTTAAGTACGCTGTAGTTGCTGCAAATAGCACAGAAAAAAAAATAATACTTAATGCGAGCTTTCTGTGAAAATTGCAATTTACTTAACATTTAATTCACAAACATCCTGGCACATGCATAGAGCATATACAGCTCAAGCTCTGCTCTCAACAAGGACAATGCAATCATAAAACTTTGCTCAAAGTCTGGGCGGACAAAAGGCAAATGCAACGGGCAGACAGGTTGCCAGACTGACTTCAGAGTGAGGATATTGTGAGGGGGAAAGGGGATAGGAATGGATATGAAATATATTTTCTGCTTGTTATTTACTAAAAATACATTACACTCACACACACACACACACATACACAGAGGCACACCCATACACATGCATTGCTACCAGGGGCAATATTGTTTTATTACCATTGTTGCTGTCTCGGTATTTGCCGCTTGTTGCACACTGCTTCTTCTGCCAGCTGTTCAGTAGCCTCATTTGTCCCTCTTCCGACGACGCCGCCACAGGCAAGGCTGCATGAAAAATTTTTGCCATCTCTTTTCGTTGGAGCTCACTTTGATAAAAAATTAATTACATTTTTTGTAATTTAAATAAACATTTGCCAAATAAATCTGTGGCCAGAAATCATGCAAACATGACAATTTGAGCTTGTTACTTTTCCAAAATCTCTAGCAAAAACTTGCCCAAAATTACAAACTACAATTGCTGAGCTCTGAGCTAATTTTACACAAGAACTTAATTCTTATGTGAATTTATTTCGTATTAAAACTGCATTCAAATTAAAAATTGATGTTTTTCAGCTTATGTGGTAGCAGAATAATTTTCAAATTTTGTGTGAGATCATAAAAAGGCTTAGCATGATTTGATAGCTACAGCTTAGGTAATGTAACGGAATTTTCAAGATTATTAAAAATAATAATTTTAGATCATTAGAGATATAACCGAAGCATGAAATAAATACTTTAAGAATTTATAATATATTATTAAATAATAAAAATGAGTCTTGTATCAAAGATTATTATATTTTACTTTCAAAATAGTTCATAAAATATAAAAAATTGTAGCTATTTCCTACTCCGTACTCATCCAAGTAAATGCTCTTACATTTAACAGCAGCAATCGGAAGCCAAGCAACAACCATTCATATCGCACATTCTCTCTGTGGGACGAAACACGAATTATTAATCTATTGTGCTCACTTTGTGGAGGGTATCAACGCTGTATGCACTCGCACTGCGATACATTTGCGTTGCCAAAAATAAAATAAAATCTGAATGATAGAGATAAAAACAATTTGGAATTTACTGGCTGGCGCGTCGCCTGCTGTGACTTCTCAACTCTCAACTCTGTTGCTGACATTTTAATAACAACTCACACGTTATTGTTAAATATCAGCGTTGGACTGGGCGATTGTAAAAACCAATACGCAGCTATTTGTTGGTCAACGCGAAAAATGTTTAATAAATGAAAAGTTGCAGGCACAAAAAATTGCGTTGACAATGGACAAAGCCGAAAAGGACGAGGCTCTGACACTTGTTGGCCATTATTAATATTTTGTTTTGTTGTTCTTCTTCTCCTTTTCATCCTTTTTATTTATTTTTTTTTTTTTTTTTTTTTAGCACTCTTTTTCAATATTGTGATGCATACTTTTGTCAGTATTTTTGGGTAAACTTTGCTCAATTTTTTCGTGTGGAATTACACATTGTCAAATTATTACAACCTTTTAAAAATGCATGTTTAATGGGGAAATGCTCGGGGAAAAAAAAAAGAAAACGCAAATTTAAATGGCCTGTGGATGGAAGTTTTTTTTACACCAGCACCTATACCCTGTAAAGTCAATTATGAGAAGATTGATATAACTTAATGGAGCTTATGAAGCAGCGAGAGTTGGATATATAATATAATTTCTTGAATAATTTATTAAAAATTAATACATTTTTGTGGGAAAAAGGAAAATGATAAAAACCGGAGACTATAAGAAGCAATTTTAATTTAGTTAATTTGGTTCACCAAAACAGTAACTGTTCCTAGCAATGCTTGTAAAATGCTTATTGTGGGGTATTAAAATATATGTATATTTTATTGTATTCTTTCATTAACAATTGGTTCGACTTCTTTTCGACAATGCAGCGAATAAACTGCTGCAGCAAAAGTGTTGACAGACATATCACAGATTTACTTTCATTCAATTTAAAATATATTCAATTTAATCAATGCATATTTTATATATAGCATACGAGATGAATTTCGGATGCTTTCGCTTTAAGGTACAGCTAATTAAATGCTCGTGTGTGTACATTAATGCAGGAAGTATAGACACACTCACACACGTCTAATGCGGCTTATCTCAGCGACGCCGTTTGTGCATTCCTGGAAAGTTTACTTACTGGATGTGGGTACGCGTGGTAGGGATAAACAAAGAAATGAAATAGGATTTGCACAAGACTCTTATGGCGAGAGTCCTTTGCACTTAGACATAAGCCGCGGCAGCGTCTTCGCCGCAAAACGTTGTCCTCGACAACGACCAACAAAATGCTTTCAGCTATTTGCCGAGTCTGCAGTTAATTAACATAAATTTAAAATCAAAACCGCAGGATGTCAGCTAAGTGCGGTTGGCCTGGCTGGCCTGGCCTGGCCTGGCATTGGTGCGTCTAATTATGTGAGCCTCTCTACATAATTTTATGAGACCCTGGACACGTGTCCTGCCTAGTACATAATCGCCGCATTTTGTTGCAACGCACGTTGCAGCCATTAAAAAGCCGTTTAAGAGCTTTGCCCCAAACACAAATTAATATTTAATAATGCCAGCTGAAACTGGCAAGCAGAAGCAAACAAAACTGTTTATGCCACTTGCTGCTAAGGCGAGTCTACGTTTAGCCCACTTGCAAACAGTTCGAGATGCTGCATACTAAATACCCTATAATTTGAATAAATACAGACAGATTTGACACAGATGGAAAGAGAATACGAATGATAAATATTAAATTAAAATAAATGATAAATGAAAATTTAGATTGATCTCTGATTAAATATCAAAGCTAAGCAAGTAAATAACTAAGCGAAAAGCAATTAATTTTTATTTAATTACTTCGAAAATTCATTGCTCACTGGGCTAATGGATTGGTGAACATATTAATACGCTTTTCGCTGACAAGTGAGACGACAATTAAAACTCTCAACGAGCTCAGAATTGACAACGCGAGGCCTGAAGATGCTTCTCATTATTTTTTATTAACATATTAAAAATTCTGAGTTCTCTCTGAGTTCTCGCTCTCTGCCGCTCACTCTGAAGTGCATAGTCCACATATCAGTGTTGACAATATATATTTTGTTTAACTTTCAGCGATAATGGATTTTTTTATTTTAATTGTATAAATAGGTATATATTTTTTCAATGATTGTGGCAGTATAAAACTTCTCTTCTTTTTTTTTTTTTTTTGTTAATTCCGACTTATTTGTGTGAGCGAATTAAAATACATTATGCACACACACACACACACACTCACACAGAGAAAGGGACAGACACACACATACGCTGTCAATGACGAGCAGCTTATTAAAAAGTTAAGAACTTTAAATGCCACATAATGAAATGCATTTCAGTTATTTGCATTGTCACTTAACGCTTTTAATTTAATTTCATTCGCGCGACAATTCAGCTGAAAGGCCTTAAGGCGCTTTTTCATATTTATTTACTTATTTATTTATTTTTTTTTATGTAATTTTTTTCCATGCTCATAACGCACACACGCAGCGCTGTCCAAATAGTCAGCGCTTAATTACAGCCCGAAACAATTGGCCCGCGCCTCGACCTGCGGTCACATTTAATGACAGCTCACCAGTCATCTGGCGTAAATCAACGCCGGCTGACTCCGGCGTTATTGTTCCAATATATATGCATCCACGAAGGACACTGAGCCAATCAGCTTACAATTTATTGATGGCGACCGCTTCGAGTCCGGTTAAGTTGGTTTTGCGCTGCGCTGCGATAGCTGCTGGGCGGCGGGTCGGGTGACTATGACGGTCTGGTCTATGAATTCAATCAGTGGGCACCGCAACCGCAAAATCAACTGCTTAACAGGCCGCTCACTTCATGCGGTGCCCGTTGAAAGATGGGCGTGGCGCCATATATAGTAAATTAAATGAAATTTCAGAAAAATAAATACATGCAAAGTGCATAGCCGGCCCAGCTTGTCAGATTTTCAGCTTAGATGAGTTCCCTAATTTGTGGATATAAATTGAAGATTTCCATTTGGCCATGCCAATAGTCAAGCAGCAGATTGAACAATGCGGTTTATCTGGGCTTGGCTATTGGACATATCATCTGTATCATTCGAAATTTGGACAACATGTTTGCGGTTAACGGCTGATAGCCTTCTCAATAGTCTCTTGGCTTTCTCTCTGTGGCAAAAGTTTGCCACGAGACATGTTTGCAGAAAGCGTTGCGGCCGGCATTTGTGGGCTCTTGCTTATGGTCTTATTCACATTTTATTCAACCGAAAAAGACCAAAAGCAGCAACACAAAAACAAAATCTATACTCCAGCGTCGTAAAACAAAACACAGCAAAAAAACGCGCACTTCACATTGACAACAAACAAAAAAAATGGCTTGGACTCAAACTGCTTAGGCAATTTTCAAGTGATGTCCTTCCTCGCAGATAGCGATAAGTGTTCATCGTGTGTGTGTGTGTGTGTGTGTTGAGTGACCACAAATATACACAAATACACATATCACAGCCATGGCAAACATTCTCCAGTCTGCGTAGTCCTTCGAGATTCAAACCCCGCACTCCGTACTTTGGCTGGACCCGGCTAAGTAACTAAAAGCAACCAAAACAAAAGCAAATGCCCATAAAAATGGACAACAGCAGCGCGCTGATAAGCTGCAAATAATTTGTATGTGATGGAGTGACAGAGACAGACACAGAGATAGAAGAGAGACAACCAGCAAGAGAGGGGAGAGAGAGAGAGAGAGCGAGCGGGAGGGGCGCGCGTGCATAGACAAAAGCGTCAATTTCAAAGGCGCTTCAAAAACACACAGAAAACTCTATTGCTGCCAAGTAGCTCAGAATTTTATTGTGGTCGAGTATATGTGTATACACTGAGAGAAAATTATACTGAGAGAGAGAGGGAGTTGCCAAGTAGAAGCAATTGTAAAGCGAGACTATACGTACTCTGATTATGATAATGAAAATAATAAAAATAAAATCATAAAAGAACTTTTCATTGTCTGATTTATTTAATAATAATTTTGTTTAATTTCTTTAAGTGTATATATATACATATATATATATATATATGCGTACATATCTCTGTATGTGTGTGTGGCAGTTAAGGCTTTATGTTTGGGCATATCGGTAAGCTCATAACTGGCCAGAGTCTCCATTAGCATTGGGGCACAGCGATGCCAACGGACAGATTGCCCGGCCAACCGGATGGGCATGGCGTGCCACAGAATGTTGCAGCATCTGGCCAGATCATCGCATTTGCCACATTTGCGAAACGCTTACTGCGCCGCCAGCCAGCCGCATAAATCGAGCTGAGCTCGAGCCGTTTATCATAAGTGCACGTTGAGCAACACGACGTGAGCGATGCGGCACAATCAGCAAACCAAGAAACCAAGTCGACAAGTCGACAAACCGCCAAAACCATGCAACACCCGCAAAGCCAACGGCAACATCATATCAATTAGACAGAAATTATTGTACTGGAAATTACACGTAGCGCGTAGCCAATTAAATAATATTTCGCTGTAATTATTTTTATATAAGCAGCAAATACCAATTATCGATTGATTATAATATTCTTGTTGTGCTCGTTAGCTGTGTTAATTGAATATTTGTGTCTAAGGTCTTGTTGCTGAGGGAAGAGAGAGACGTTAATGAGTTGCTTTCCTCTTTGCTCATCTATATATATGTATCTATCTTCAATTATGATTTAGCTCCGTGTTTAGGCTTGCCAATATTCACAATGCGAACACTTGGCTTAAGCTATCAGCAATTGCATTACTCTTAACTCATATTGCTGCATGCCACACTGGCACGGGCGATAAGCATGGGCCGCAGCTGCAGTTGCTGCCACGTTTGCAATTTGGCATCCAATAACATTTTTGGGGCTAATGCAAACATTCGACTCGCAGAAAAACCTCCTCTGTAATATTTGCATCCATTCGCCCAAAGCTCAACCGAAAATTCGACTGAAATGAAATCGGAAACGACCATTAACGACTCTGCTGCTATGTGGTCTCCACGCGCCATTCTCCCCACCCATTGAAATCGGTTAACAATTTTAAGCGCAAGTTATGTGCAAATTGTGTGCTATTGGCGGCCATCGATTGTCGCCGGCGAGCAACGGTTTTAAATTTCAATAAAAGTAAAATCAAAATGCTGTCAATGGCCACTGGCCCAGTGGAGCGTGTGGCATGGGGCATGGAACTGGCGGGCCGTGTGCAGACGCAGGACACGTGCATGACGCTGCGTAATGCTTAATACGAAATGGCAGAAAAACAGCTCCACACAAATCGCTGCGGCACACAAAAGCAAAGAAAAATACGATGGCGCCAAAATGCGAGCAGTTGGCGAATACCAAATGCGCTTACTCAGGACAAGGAAACTTTTGGTTAGAGAAAGTTGGGAATTAAAGAGCGAAATAAATAAAATTAATAGAATTCAATAAATATAAATTAATTTTATTAAAAATAAATCTGTTCAAATTTAATTTATATTTACAAATTGATAAGAAATGCTACATTTTATTTGATGCAAGAAAATTAAAAATCAATCCCTAATTTGACTATAAAAAATTAAGTTTTAACAATTTCATACTATAGAATTTGCTTTTTAGCCTTGCAACTTGCTTTCTGAGCTATTACAGCTACCCACAGCAAATGTATGAGAAGTGAGCGAAAGGAAAGAGAGTGCAAAGGACAAGGAGTTACGGGATGGCAGCAAGGTCGTCGGAGCAGAGCAGAAGATAGGAGCCTTTGGCTGTGTCGTGGTTTCAACAGCCGCACAACGCATGACATTTATGCCCGACATAATCCGCTTACACAACAGGATAACAAGATGAGCACTCGTACATTTTTAATACGCCCGAGATACAATAATTTATATGCGTGGCACGTAAGCGACGAAGGTGGCCCGGCCAAGGGGGCATCAGCGTTAAGCGTAAACAAAAACTGCTCCTGGCTGCGGGAGCTGGGGCACCGCGCCGCTGTGGGGCGGCCTCTGGGCGTTTGTGTGCGTTTGCCATGCATGCGTTGAGGGGCAGCCGTTACTTAAGCAACGCCATAAAATGCATAAGAAGGACATAAATACAAATTGTTCTGGATATACTATATATGCACATGTATGTCTGTGCCACGCCCCATCCGCACGCCTCCAGAGATGCATAATGAGATGCCGCACAAGTTGGTCAACATTGGCTCCATACCAATTCGTATACGACATGAATATTATCCAGTCTGAAGTTCCACAAGCGAGGCTGCGACCACTTGTGGCGCCCCGGGCTCTTGGCCAAAAGACTCTGGCCCAAAAGTAGGCAAGGAGGTCAACGAATCTATTGGCAACACAGCAACAACAATACACGAAATAACAAAAAAAAAAAAAAAGGCGAAGGACTAAAAACGAAAATCGAAAGCTGAAAAGGGAAAAGGGAAAAGCAAAAGGAAACCCAACAGCAGCATAAAATCCAAAACACGTCAAGAGCAATGCCAAGAACTAACGGCGCAACCCAATCCCACACACACACACATACATACCCAAAAATTTATGCGATTTTGAACTGCTGCCGGAGTTTTGTTTTTTTTTTTTTTACAGCCCAAGCAAACGGGCATAGTAAATTTGCAGTAGGATTTGTTCCAGAATAAATAAGCCATAAATTAATAGGCAATTTTTGAAATGGAGTTGGCCTTTAGCTGCAGTCGTTTGCCTAACTAATAAAAAGCAAATAGCTAACTAGAAATACACGAAATATTTAGCACTTATTAAGAGATATTAACATTACAGATTCGAGGTAATAGAAAAATCTCTTTGAAACAAGGAAAAGCAAAAATATCGACAAAAGAGAGAGGCAAAATATTTAATTATTTGCAAGATTTAAAAACAGAAAATTATATATAATATTATTTACTATTTGAGTCTCAGGACCTAAGAATATGAATAAAAAAATTATTTTATATTTTATGGTAATATTATTATAACTTAATTAGCTGAAGCTAATTTCTAGCTAAGAGCCTCCAATCTCCGACATCTCTCTGTAAATTTTTAATTTATATTAAATTTAAAGAGTTTTGATTTGATGATTAATCTAATCGAAGTTAATATATTATAATATATTATAATTTAATCTAATCGAATTTACCAGATATATTCCCACAAAGCCCACTCTCAGCTGCTTTGCTTAGCCCAAAGCTCACATAAATTTGATTTCCAGTTTTAGAGTATTTAAAAGTCGACATCCAATTGGTATATTTTTATAGTATTTGTTAGCGGTTGACGTTGGAGTTGTTTGCTTTTTACCATTGCTATTGTCTCGTCTATGAACGTGCGTACAGGGGCGTTAAATTTGGCACACCCACACGTGCTCGTGTCAATATTCGAGTGTGCGTGTGTGCGCGAGAGCACTTTATGGCTTAAATAAGTCAACAACACGGCAACACCAACACCAACACCAACACCAACACCAACACACCGACACCGACAGCAACCAGAAGACGAACTGAAACGAGTGCAAACAACCTCCTGCCATATGCGAACGCATGTTGAGCCAAGTTGTGTTTACACTTTCGTGGCTTTTGTTTATGATGTCAAATAAAAGTGCACGACAATACCGAATAAATATTTTATTGCTGAGCACAGGCTGGAAGTTACTTAAAGCACTTCGGCTCTGTGGGCCACGTTAAAGTCGAAGGCGGGCTCTCGTCGGAGTTGGCTAACAGATCAAGATCTCATCTCGGCCAGAGGCACATAAACAGCTTTTGACAAATGTGCGCCTAATAGAAATAAATGCAAATATAAACTTGTCCATTGTTTGGATGGCACAACGGGCCCCTCCTGGCCCCGCCTGGCCCCGCCGCCTCGCCGCCCCGTCGCCACGTTGCCTTCATGTCAGCCATGGTCCATTTGTCAGTGGCAGTCATACTGTCTTCTGCGCTGCCACACTCGTCCCTTGGCCCCTTCTGCGCCACATGGCTGCTGTCTTCGCTTTTATTGTCGCACACTCGTCGCACGATAAACATCTTTGACTATTGCCGACTGTATTTCAAGTTGGCCTGGCCTCGACTCGCCTCGTGTCGACTCGTTCGCCAGCTTATCATTAAACATTATCGCGCAACGTATTTGACATTCGTTTTTGGCATTTCCCGTTTCTTTTACCAATTTTATTGTGCCACTCCCCTCTCTTAACCACAGAGGCGTAGCGAGAGTCGCGACATCCGCACAGCCGCACAGCCGTACAGGCTTCATTGTCATTGCCTTTCTTGCTTTTATGTTGATTAAATTATAAAATATTTACTTGCCCAACACAGCGCTCATTCACACACACTCTCCTCTCTCTTTCTCTCTCTCACTCTCTCTCTTGGTATGTTGTATCTTGCATATAAATTTCATGTTTAGTACCAATGCAAGCCCATGCGACGTATACGCAACATTTACCAACATATGCTTAATCGGTTATGATAGCTGCAGGTGCTTAGGATGAGCAATTGCTGGAATACTTTTAGCAATTTATTTTCAATAACCATAGCTAATATGTCAAGTATGTTGGGTAAATATTTTCATTATTTAAAACTTATTGTTTCGATTTTGTATTCAAACAGTTATAGAAAATTCCATAATTTCCAATCTATCGACAATTATAAGTCCACACAATTTACGAAAAAAATTTTGGTATGTTTAAAATTCGTTTTCTAGTATTGTTACAACTGCTGGCCATATTGCTGCAGCAGTTCAAAGCCAGCAAAGGCGCTTGCTGCCGCGCGTCATCGATCATCTTTGAGTTGTTCGACGATGATTACGAATGTGAGGATTTCGATTCATTGTTCGTAGAAGAGGGAGTTTGCAGGGTATTATTCTGCAATGACGGAACGAATATCAAGGGCAGCTACTGCGGCAAGGGGCCCTGCAACATATTTGGTTGCAACTGCGATGGCGGCTGTCGTAAAGGCGATGCAGTGGAACGCACTCTCTTGTTATTAGAAAGAATTAATATACAGGTTTTCAGTGTAGAACGAAACTAATCTATGTTGACGAACAACTCAAAAAGCCTAAGCAGATTATATTTAATAAATATTCATTTTAATTGTAGCCAAATAGCCGAGAGAAATTATTGAAAAGATCAGACTGAATTTGACCTAGAGAGTGAAAGAGAGGCCAATGCTCATTCTTTCCCATTCAGTTCTCAGTTTACAGTTAAATGGCTTATCGGTTACGCACTTAAGCCATTTATCAACAATTAATAACGGTGTCAATTTGCTCGTACTGATTGCATTTCAAACAGAATCCAATTAGCAGCAATTAACAAAGAAATGTTGTGCGTGTTTTAAGATAAGAAAACAATTTCATACAATAAGCCAAAGCGAAGCTGTATATAAAGCTAAATTTTGATGCAGTCTGGCAACAGTTAGACTAGCTAGACTCTCGGCAGCACTATGAGAATTACCTGGCTCGCATCACTGTCTTTGGCCATTTGGCTGCTGTGCCTGGCGGCGAGCGCAACTGCCGATTGCTGCAAGCCCTCGAAGATCCTCTTTAAGCTGGCGCCCGGCAAGGAGCACAGCTGCAGCACTTATGGCGGCAAGTATCACAACCACGAAACGTGCGAGAAGAAGATCTGCGGCAATGGCGATGGCATTGTGGGCACCTGGTGTGGCCGTGGCAAGTGCAATCCGTTCGGCTGCCACTGTCGCAACGGCTGCTTGCCCGGCGAACCCGTATCCAGTTTTCGCCAGAAGCACGGCTACTTCAATTTCGAATATGTGAGCTATGCTTAAGTGAGATCTTGGATAGGGAAGCCACTGTTGTAAGCTAAACAAAACATAATGAGAATTAAATGAAAGAGCTCTCCAACTGCAATCGTTTCCATGCGGGCCACAATACAAATTAAATGTGCACCAATCCATTAAGCATCGCATGACCAGAGAGAGAGAAAGAAAGAGAGAGGGAGAGGGAGAGTGAGAGAGTGAGTGAGTGAGTGTGTTCGGTAACCAAAGCTGAACTCAACTGCTGCTTCATTTGCAGGCCACACCCACTCACACAGAGAATTGTGCCAAACAAAAAAAAAAGAAAGAGTAAACTAGAGTGGTAGCTGCTCGACTTGAGGTTACCCTGTAACTTAGCTGATTATGATACATAACTCATAATGACATTTCTCATGGCTAGTCAACTAGATACAAGCTATGCCTTTCTCAAGCTCTCGTCCATCTATACAATCAATATACTCTGCTTCTACGGGAATTCAATCGGAATGGAGTCGATACCAAGCTCGTTTTAAGAGCTATGTAGGTTACCCAGTTGGAAGCGCTGCAGTCGACAGTTAGTGCTGCCGGAGCCCAGGCAGCTCACCTGGCGTATCGGTTTGCAGCAACCCAGGAGCAGCAGCAGCAGCCAACCTCTGGTGGATGCAACACGAGCACCAGCAGCGAGCTGCTTGGGCAGTTTATCAATTCGTACCACATAGCAAAAATTGATTGCAACGATTTATACTTTCTACTTCCTTTCACTTTATATATTTTCGCCTTACCTTTGCGCAGCGCGTCCTGTCCGGGCGCTATTCGTTTCTCGCTTTTGTTCGTTTTCATCTTGTAAATACTTTTACTATAATATCCTTTCATTGCTTGCTTTCGCTGTGCCAAGTGCCTGGTATTGTTTGCCGTGCTTGCTACTCTTGTTGTTGCTGTCGCTTCTTTCGCTTTCGCTTCGACTCCGGGGGCGTAGCAGTGGGTGATGTAGGGGGTGGCAATGGCGTGGCATTGCCAATCTTTTGTGTAACACAATACAATGTCCTGCGGTTGTAAAACGATTTATTTTGTTATTGATTCGCTGTAAGTGCTCCTTGCACCACCCGAGCACCCACTTACCATACACCGGCCCCCCCCCAAACGTAGCCCCATCGACACGCTTCTCCCGTACATGATGCAAATATTGTAATGGCAGGCCCCAGGCGCTCTCCCTGTCTCTCTCGCTCTTTCCCTCTCTTCTTCTTCTTTGCATACCCCGTCCACGCTCAGACCCTTGAGCTTGGCATACCCCTAGCTCACGCCAATTGGCTCAGCTGGCTCTCGTGCTAAACATAAATAAACATTTCGCCGAGATTATTGAAGTTTTATAACTCATTTCTGTCGATTGGTGGGCGCGGCGCAGCGATGTGTATAAATAAATGGGCGCACATTTCATAAGCTGCGGCACGTTGGGGCCAACGCGTGAGTGAACAGTGGCGCCGGGGCTCATTCCATGCCACAGACAGCTGTCCTTTGGCCGCCTTTCAGTTTTCGTGTTGCTGCACATTTTAATAAATCGCTTACCAGCGGAGCCGGCACTCCTGACACTGAAACCGAAACTGAAGCTGAGGCTGGAGCTGGAGCTGGAGCTGGAGCCGGCGTCCGCGGCCAGAGTTGGAGCATAGGGCAAGAGCTCGGAGCCTCTGTGCTCTGCTTCAGTACAATAAGAAAATTCATGATCATAAATATCCTGCAGGCGTTAAACGTTCACGTCGTTCACGTTTTCAACATCGTCCTTGGCATCGAGGCGATGCCTTTAATCCTGGTGTATTTGTGTGCGTGTGAACGTGTGTGTGTTCGCTCCACTCAACTTTTGCTGTATGAGCAAGGCGAGGCAGTTGCAGCACTTTTTGATTTAATATGCTCCTTTCCCAGCCAGAGCAAGCAACAAGGCAGCAACGACTAGAGGAACAATAGCTTAGGTTTTGTCTCGCTTTCTGAGCTTTTTCTTTTTTGTTTTTGTTTTTTTTTTTTTTGTGATTTGTGTCTATATTTAGATGGTCCGTTCAAGTGAAGCCCCAACGGGGCATCATTGTGGAGCCTGCTCCCAATTCAACTCCAGTTGCTGTTCTTCTTATTCTTGTTGTTGTGGTTGGCATTGTTTCCGTCTTGGTTTGCGGCTGTTTTCTCTATTCTCGTTTTGTTTATTTTTTCCATTTCCAAGCCATTAAATAAAGTTCCCAACACTCTTCGCATACACTGCAAGAAAACAAAAGCAAAAACAAAAACAAAACAAAAAATGAAAAACAAATAGAAAAATGTTCCGCATAATGATTTGCGACACATTTATTCGCAACATAAATTAAGCAGAAGACAGCCACTGGCCAACAACTGGGCAGCCGCAAGAGGACATCTTGACATTGGCCACATTCGACGCCGCGCAACAAATAACAATTGTCCATGCAGCACAATTCAAATGATAATTAACTCAATCGCTGATGAGAGGGCGAGTATAATAAAAATTCCCAGCTTAACTCAATATATCAGAGAGACAGACTGAGCGAGGCGGAGAGCGAGCGACTGTCTTATAAATTTATAGCATGGAAAGCAGCAAGAGCTGCTCGCCTGCGCTTCTGCTAAATCAAAATTTGAAATTTATGGAATAACTTCGAGTTCGAGTGAACGTGCTTAAAGGCAGCTTAAAGGCATATTGGCTTAAGTATTTGTAAATTAAAGTTTTATATTTGTAATACTCTCGATAAGCATCAGCATTCGCATTTAATATAGAATTATCATTACCCTTTACCAACTCAGATTAGACAAGCTTTTGAGTACCATCATCAATCAGTAATGACTAGAGAAAACTCACTTGTAATACTCAATATTAAATGCTACGCTGGAATAAAATTTTCAAAAATATTTTAGTTTTAAAAGTAAATATAAAAACAAATTTATTAATTTACAAACGAAAACAGAGGATATAAAATAATATTAAATAAATAAAATACATATTTTTATTCTTTAATTTAAAAATAAAAAATTAAATTACAAAAACCAATTAATTAAAAAATAAGTAAAAATAAGAATTAAATAAAGAAATTAAATAATTGACATAAAAACTGATTTAACAATATTAAGCAATTTTGAATGAATTGAGAATGCAGTAAAATATTGTATAGATCAATTGGTATATTCAATTAACCAGTATCCCATTAATCGAATGCAGAAAGCTTAAGGCAAAACAATTATGAGTTAAAGCTGCGAAGACTGAGATAAATTTGAGCAGCAAAGTCATCGCTTATGCCATCTTTATGATTAGCAAGGCGACCCTGGTGAAAGCCAGCATTTAGATTAAACATCTGCCACAGACAGAGCTACACACATATACACCCACACATATGCATATAGACATAAATATATGGATTGCTGCTAGTGTGTGTGAGTGTAAGCATGAGCTAATCAAAGCTAGTTTAATGCGTGCGCCGCCAAAGTTAATCCTAATTAATTTAATTACGCTTGTGGCATAAATTATTCGACAATGTGCAAGAAATAGTTGGCTGGCACACATGCCACAGACACACACACACATACACATAGACACACTAACAAGGTCACACACATGCACAATCTATCTTTACACATATATTAGACACAATTAGTTGGGGGTTTCGCGGCGCCTGTTCTAATTGTTATTAATTGCTGTTGCCAAAACTGTGCAGCGAGCCGAGCAAAGTGTAAAACGGCCGCCAGACAAGCAAAACTGGCAAAATGGGAATATGGCCAAGGAACATTTTATATATTTGAATGAATTGACAAATATGAAATCATTGAAAGTTCTCTCCATCTACTTTAACTGGGCGGCAATGTATTTTATTGAAATATTGTACCTGACAAGATACAAGGCGCTGCACTGCCGCCATCCACACCTGAAGTGTTGACCCCTCCACAGTGGGCGAGTGAGAGAAGAAGGGAAAAAAAAAAAAAAAAAAACACTTGGCATTGCTATGCTTAGCACGTGCAAGAAATTGTCGAGATGGCAAATAGTTTTCCAACAGCTAAAGCAACAAGGACAGCAACTGGAGAAAAACTGCAAATGTCCCACTGACTGACTCCCACGGACTGGGCCGCCTTGTTGGCCAGAACACAGGTTGGGCTGCCACTGCTCGTCTTCAAATAAACTCGAAAATTATTGTTTTTGTTTTCGTTACACTTGAGTTTGCTGCTTGTCGCAAAACTTTTATTAAGTGTCTGCATTTGCTGCCAATATTTCGGTTCGCCTCTTACAATATTACCTCCGGGAGCACGACAGCACAGAGGCGGACCGGACGGTCCTTGCCGGCAAGGAGCAAGGAGCAAGGAGCACGGAGCACGGAGCACGGTTGTCTGTGTCGATCGAAAGATGAAAGATTTTAATTAAAATATTCTTCGTCGACCCCAAAAACTAATAAATCAAGGCTGCACTCGACACACTTTCAACAGGTTCTTATCAAGTGCCAGGGCAAATATACATTTTTTGGGCATTACCCCCCAAAGGCTCGACTCGAGCTGCAAACGATGCCAGGACACGCAAAAGGAGGACAAAGCCCCATACCACTAGCCACATGCCACCAAAAATGTGTGCTTCCGTGTATGCAAACGCCCAAGCAAGGCATTCACCTAGTGCACCAGATTATCTACTTGGAAACACTGTGGCATGCGGAACATGCAAGCGGATCACACTGTTAACTTAACAGAGCGTTAGCATTTAAGAGAGCGGCGAGAGCCACTGCGCAGCTGCAATGCCTTTAACTGTGAAATGCCGTGGAAATGGAACGAAAGTAAATGAAACTTGAAAGTTTAAAAGTATTCGTTACAGTAGAAGTCGCATTCATAAGAATTTTCAAAGTTTTCAAGCAGCACAATTTTACTCTTTATCTTTTCATGTCTTTAAAATGCATCTGAAAGAACACTTGAAAAAAATATATAAATAAGATTATCTTTGACACTTTAGAGAGTTAGTTTAGTTATATCTAGAGTTTCTCTTAAATTTAAGTTCATTCAAGTTGTCATAAGCATTTCGTGTTGATTTGTCACCCAGTTTGACGCTCTTCATTTAACTAATGAAAATCCAATCCAATCTTGAATAACACAAGATACTAAAAGTCCAACTAATACACTTTGACCACTCAATCACTTACTATTCCTCAACAGCACACAGTGCCTGCGGCTTGCGACCTGCGCTTTCACCGCCACCGACTGCTCCCCCGACTGCCACCCCGATGGCCCGCATCATAACCCGTCGCATTCGGGCACTTTCATCTAACCTAAGATCAGTGAAAGACAAAGACAAACCACCGCAGATTGCATTCAACTCGACGAGTCTCGGAGTCGACGTCAGGCGGTTTCAATTCCTCAACTTGGGTTGGTTATGCGGTTGCCTTAAGTGCTTGAAGGGTTGATGGGCTGTTAGGTGACGCATGGATGGCGGGGCAGCTGCAAGGGCTCATCGTCGCGAGGATAGGAGCATTGGAGCTGGTTGCCAGCGACACAGACATTTGCGGCTTTGCGAGCAAATTCAACAGCATACGTCTGGACCGGGAGATGCGAATACATATTTGCGCCTTGGTTGGTGTTGCTGGCAAAGACAAACGTTTATCAGCGCCAAGGCGATGGCAACTGTCGCACAGTATGTTGCAACTAGTGCTCGAGTGGCATATTGCAACCGCAAGGTGCACGCGTCACAGCCAAAGGCAAGCCAAGCCGAGCCGAGCCGAGCTAGTTTATGGCCGCGTAAAGAGACAAATTTAAGAATATTTATAGTCGAGCTCGAAGTTTCTAAAGCAACAAACGAGAAATTACTGTCAGAAATTTCAGTTAAAAATTTTGAAGTTTAAGTTGCATATTTAATATAAGATATTATACATTCTTTCTCTAAGAACAAGGTAATTAAAAATAAAAAAGAAACATTATTTTCGCTTAAATTTAGAAATTAATATACTATAATTATATACTATTTATAAAAATGTTACATGTTTCTTTCTCTAAGAACACGTTAATTAAAAGAAAAGAGCTTTGACTAGTTCCTCAGAATCGTTTGGACTATGTTGCACTTAATAAGCATAACTATTGCTGTCGCTAGCCAACCACCGCGTGCCAGCGACAACAACAACAAAAGCAACAATTTCCCCAACCAGAAACTTTTGCAACATTAAGGCCATGACCATTAAGCGGGCTTTCAGCTTATGAATAATGCGCACGTTTGAGCTGAGGCCATAAATAATACGCAAATCGAAAACGCGCAGCGTCTAATTGAAAATGCTTAAGCATTAGTGAGGGGAAGTAGCAGCGAGGGGGAGCAGGGGCTACAGCGGTCAGCGGGTTGATTCTGGTTGCTTGCCAAGCACAGAGGCAGAGAGGGAGAGAGTGTGAGTGTAAGGGGGAAAGAGAGTGAGACTGGGGCAGATAGATTCATTTGCTTTTGCCAATTAGACAGCGCAGACACGTGCCGTATGCGTATATATCCGCAACGGGCTATAATTCATCGAGGGGCGAGGCAGGACGAGAACGATTCAGGATATCCGTCAGCTTACAAGGCTTAGACGTTAACTGTTAGCCGTTAACCAAGGGGAGGGAGAGGGAGGAGAGGGCCAACTTGGGCCGTCAATGTTCTTGATCTCTAAGTGGGCAAGTGCGCACTTCAACTACACACGTTAACGCCATTTTATGGCCAAGAGACGAGACGAGAGACGAGTGCGCTGCAAAATAGGCTATGAAATTTTAGTAGCTTACATTGTACCAACAGCCACTTAGACTTTTCAACGCCAATTTAATCAGCAATCACTGTCCTTGTCGACTCGCCCAACATGTGTCGACAATTCAGCAAGTCAAATCAAGTTAGCGAAAGCAACAGCATTTACACACTGGCCAAATCAATTCAATTGAAGTGGAATTGGTTGATTGCATCAGGTGCTAAATAAATTGAATTAATTTGCCACATTAGCAACGGCGTCGACCGAATTTCGCTGCCAAAGGCGTATCGATTTATATTGCATTAAGGTCTCATAAAAACTTTTTTCGGGCTATGACACAGTCATACGATATCCTCTATTAATATTTGATAATTGAGTTTGAAGACTAACCAAATATTAATTTGAAATTCAGCTAGTCTTGATTTGCAGTCAAATATTAAACTTGGTTTATATTTTTCACGCTTAACTGAATATTTAATAATCGTAATAAATAAATCAAATTCAATATATCGTAAACTAAATTGCAAACATAATTAAAATCTCTCCTTCAACCAACCTCATGCAAATGAAATTTATAGTTTTCATTACGAAATATCTGTAAAATGTACTTATAAATAATACAAAATTGAATAAAAAACTCACATTCATAACCGCATCCACACCCACATCCGCATATATATCCGCCAGCGCATCCGCAATGCTTGTATCTGAAATCTTAATGATTTAACTAGCGTTGTGTTCGCTGCACCAAAAAAAAAAAACCCAAAAAAGGAAACGAAAAATCACACAAAAAAATGTACCTTTTGCTTTAACTGCGAACCGCGCACCTGAAATCTGCATTGCATAAAACAGAATGCTTAACCATTTAATTTCTTGAACGTGACATGGTCAGGGGAATAAACGCGTGTCTGGGGAGAGCGGCTGCCAGTGGGCGGAGGGCAGATTGCAGTGCTTTCAGTAACTGCACTCAATTCCGGGCTGCGCTTTTTAGTGTAAGTAGAAGGGGTATTATAGAAATCAGATGGAATATGTGATTATATATATATATATGAATATAAAATAAATATATAGAAATTAATATAAATATATAGAATATATAGATAAAAATAAAGAGTGAGAGTCAACTACTAAGAGTGTATGAGGGCTGCCATTTCAGGGGAGAGGCGAAAGAGACTTAAATTAATTCATTGTTCATCATTTTAATTTGAATATAAATGTCAGCATCTATCAGATCGGTCTACTATATACTATTATTTTTAAAATTAAAAAATTGTGTATGCCAATATATTTATCAGTCTAAAATATGAATGTCTATATATGTCTATGTATATACATATATATATAATAATAATATTTCACTAATAATATCTTTAAGTAAAAATAATCGAATCCCTGCAAAACCTATCATTATGCATCTTCGCTGAGAGTATTGCAGCTTCGTCTAATTGTTTTGCTAGCTATTGCTTGTGGCTTTTTGGCAATAGCAACTTTGTTGTTGGCATCGCATGTTGGCCAACTTTATGAAGCGGTCTGACGGAGCGCAATGCAAGCAAATTAACTGGCGACGAGCACTAATTGGCTGGCCAACTATGTAAGGTGTTGACTTTTTTGCTTAGACGCCACGACATGTGGCACATGCGGCAAGCTATGATAGCTGTGGCAGTTGCCTGCCTTGAGGCCAGCTACTTAGATAACGTTTAAAAGTCAATGCCGCTCAACTTCAGAGCATTACGCTTTAAACGATGTCAACTGACGCAGATATCTAACTATTTTACAGGCAACGACCGCGCCCACACACACGCACACACACACGCACACACACATACATAGCCAAACGTCCCTCTGGCTAACCGATGTGTGAGCCTGTGTTGGTGTGTGTAGCCGAAAAACGAGTAGTAGAAGAAGAGCGCTTCATTGCAGCAATTTGCATTTTAAGTTGCTAATGACAAAAGTTATAATTGCATAACGCTCAACGTGTAGTGCGGCAGGACGAGCAGGACGAGCAGGACACGGCGCAACAACACACGAGTTGTGGCAGCCACACGTTGTCGCTATAGATGCCAGGCAGCACGAAGGTGTCATGCGTTTGCCCAAGGTGCTGGCTGCCTGGCTACCAGGCTACCTGGCTGGCAGTCTGACAGTCTGGCAACGCCGCTTGCCAGCCGGAAATGAAAAGTAAATCAAATGAGTCGCTGCCTGTCAGTGAGCACTTGATGAACGCTGTCCGATGTTGCAACAACGCTGGAAATTGACGTAGCTGCGCTGTCAGTGCGTGCTCAAGGCATACACACACACACACAGGCAGACACGCACACAGACACACACACTGAAGTAAGGCATTCGCAGAGTTATACACTTTACACTTGATAAGCAATGCAGACAACTGCACATTCTGACAGGTTCGTTGCAGTTGCATTTAATTAACCAGCTGACGTAGCTACGAGTCGTCTTGATTTGCATGTGAATAACAATTCAAGTGCTCAATTTGTTGAGGTAACATAAAAATGTTACATGTCTAAGCTAAGAAAGACACCTCTTAATTATTTAACATGCGAATAGATGTAACAAACATAAAACTAATTTGTGATTATATAAAATTTGATAACTCTTACATGATATGTAATTAGATATATATATATATATATATATATATATATATATATATATCTATATGCACATATGTATATACGTGTATATAAAAAAACTTTCCGTGAACAGTTCTTAAAGTTGATACTTTGTAACGCTGTTAAAAGTCCGCACAACATGTCGAACAAGAACCCTACGCACACCCACTCCACACACACACACACACATACATACATATAGAGTAAACTAATTAAATTCTTGTTTAAAAATAAGAACAAGTATATGCCATGTAATTTGCATAAATGTCAAACATAATTTGACGCTGAGCGGGTCAAGTTTGGAGCTCATTACAGTGGCTAAAAACAAGCAGGCAAACAAAATGCAGCACCAAATACTTGGCTCTCTCACTCTCACTGCTGCTTATGCTTCATCTCTTTCTATCTTGCATGTGTGCTTGGTGAAGCAGCTCGAGTTAAGGCAAAAGTGCCAATGGCGTCAAGGATACCCTGTAAACGAAATTACAAATAATAATATTTGATTGAGTTTCATTACAGTCTAATTTGCTTGAAACATTTTAAAGCTAATTTCTAAATTAAATATATGAAAATTCATTAAAAATATATTCATCAGAACTATTAAGAAAAACTTTACAAAATGTAAAGTCCGAAAATCAATTCCCACGTGGCGTTTCTCTTATATCCAGATTTCACGATTGAAAAAAAAAAAAAAACAAAAAAAAAAACTTTTTTTGTTGTTGTTGCAGTTGTTGTATGGTTTGCCACTTTGAGGTCACTTTGACAACTGTTACCGCAACTAGCAGCCGCACTTAACGACAGACCATGGGACAGAGGAGTAGGGGAGCGAGTGGAGCAACAGTCAACAGGAAGAGACAAACAAATGCCACTTGTGTTGAGTATCATTTAAGAAAAATGTTAAATACACTAAACAGAAATGAAAAGCGAAAAGAAAGACAGCATAAAAGCAGCGGTAGACGAAGTGGAAGAGAGGAAGAGAGGAAGAGAGTAGAGAGTAGAGAGCGAGAGCAGCTTAAACGTCACAAGCATATGAGCTGCAAAATAAAAACCAAACGAAAATGGCAAACAGAGTGGCAGAGGGACTGACAGAGCGCGAGAGAGAGAGAGTGAGATAGAAATGGGGGAGAATTGGGGGGTGGACTGGGAGTGAGGTTAAAAATTAGAAATACATGAAGCAGGTGGAAGGGTTGTCGTGGGGCGAAGATACTGCAATGCAGCTTACCACCCAAATGCTGTTTGTATCAGCTAAAAGCATGCACATACATGCAAGCACACCCGCACACACACATACATGAGTATAAGCACATACATACTTAATTTTTTTGTTTCGCTCTTGCGCCATGCTCTAGAACTCTGGTATTAGTTGTTGCTGCTGCTGCTACTGCTGCTGTTGCGGTTTTGTTTTTAATATTAAGCGCTTTAGTTGACGCTGACGCTGCTTGTTTTCTGTTTTCAGTTTTTATAGTTTTTGGCAAGACAGACGCCCCCACAAGCTAGCGAAAAAAAAATAATGTGGAAAACAACTTCTGGCACACACACACACCCAAGCCTGATTAGGTGTGTATCTCTGTGTGTCGTGCTTGAGTTGAGTTTTGTGCGCTTTGTGTAAGCCAAGCACATGGCAAAATGCGAAAGTGTTTAGCCAGCAGTCGCCACCCACACACACACACCCCCAGTCCTCTGCACCCACACCAATCATAAATAAAAAATGCAGAGCAGAAATTCTAAGAGCCAGCAGAAAGCTAGCTAAAATAAAATATAAATAAATATGCTCGCAAAGGCAAATCAAAGGGCGCACATTATGCATATTGCATACACCATGCCACATGCCACATGCCGCACATGCCGCATGGGCCGCCCAGGTGGCAGCTTGGCCTAATCTTTGTATGCAACAGCAGCCACAGCTGAAACGTGCGCATAAATTAATCATTTGCCACAGTCCAATCTAGGCCCGCAGCAACATGACAAAAAACAACAACAGCAACAATGCTCAGTTTATTAGCTTATTGCATCCATTTAGATATAAAACTTTAATACATTTGTAAGTCCTGGCTCGTTATCGGCTAAGATTGAAAGTCAATTATCAATTTGATCCCAGCTCGCTTGGCACCAACATCATTAAGCACTTAATATATATTTAATCTTATTTTTATGTATAAATAAATATATATAATTTATATATATATATATATATATATTATATACTATATATATTTAAACATAATATTTTTATATTATTGCATTTACCTTGAACTCTCATACATCATTAAACATTTATAATACCAATAAATCGCTTTTCACTTCATTTTATTAACCTAATTTTAACATCATTGATGAAAATTACATTTATATATTTATTATTATTAATTATTTAATTCATATAAAATATATTCATGAAAATATATGTAAATTGACTTAAGCTGATTGTAAAGTTACTATAAAATATTTATAAAATAATAGTAAACTGTTTCTATTGTATAGATGATACTAATTGTGGTATTCAATATGTATATATATAATTGTTGGAGTCAAGTCATTTGAATCAATGAAATCAAATTGAATATTTGAGCAGAAATTAAAGTTGAAACTGTATGAGCGAGAATTTCACTCTACCAATGATCGCTCTCCATGTGCTTGCTCTGCATTTGTTCGCTCTTCGGCTTTGCGGATAGAACAGTAATCCTAATTACACATAAAACCCAAGATTATTTAATGGATTTTCATTGATAACAAATAAGTGGAAAAATATGAAAAGCTCATATACAAATGGCACACAAAAATATATATTTAGAATTTAAGTTTTAAAGTGGCTTTTGTGGCTTACGAGATCTGTGTATTTTTATGGTCCGAACAGACAAGCGGATGAACAAATGGAAAGTCGAAAATGATTTTATTGACTTTACTTTTTTTCCGGAGTGAAGTGTGGAGTTTTTGCGACTTATTCTGTTTAAATAAATACAGTATTACAAAAATTATATACTCTGATGTGCGACTTATGCCTGAGCTCAGGGCACAAATGATTATTTAGAAATGATATGATTTTATTTATTATAATCCAAATAACTTTTATATATAATTTTTTAATATGCTTCAGTTACTTTACCTAATATTTATTCTATAATTATATATTAAATGCCCATGTCTCAGCCTAAGCTGCACAATTGCAACATCTTCAGAAAATTCGTGAAATGAATTGCACATGAACTTAATGCGCCCCAAGACTCAACTTCAACAACAATGTTATACATGATGTAACACTATGAGAGACAGAGAGAGGGAGAGGGACTAAGAGTGAGAGAGACAGGAACTATTGAGCGCAATTGCCGTTTAGCGTCGCATTTCTGGCCGAGCCTCATTTGGCCGGCACATGTCCTGCTGGCACTGCAGTACTCCTGCCATATGAGATAATCATATTTCTTTGCCAGCTTGCTTTGTTTTAAACTCTTATATTAATGCACTGTTGACACAGGCAAAGCGGGTATATTGATTTTAGTAAGAATTTATGATACTCTTCACCAAAATCATTCGCTTCACCTAGCTGTAGTATGACCTGAGTATAATTCTAAGTGATTAACTAACTTTCAAATATTCTCAGACTTCACACTGTAAGCAGGGTATACTTCAATCGTTTATAGCCGTTTGTTTTCTTTTCACTTTTTGCTCTACGCCGGGCCCACAACAGTTTCCAACTAAATAATATGAAATATGTACAAGCCAAGCTGGCAAATTACGAGCTGGGGTATCCTTATGCAGCGCACCAGTTGCCAGCCTTTGCCAGTTGGCAGTGCAGCAGCACAGCAACAACAACAACAACAACAGCAGCAACAATAACTGGAACAACAGTTGCTAAGAGAACCGCAGTGAAAACTAAAAAGAAAAGTGCTGGAAAAAACTAAGCGAAAATAACAACAAGAAAAGAGTACAAGCAAAAAAAAAAAGAAACAATGAGAAAAGTCAAATTAAATTTCGCATAATTTTTGTCATTGTTGTTGTTGTGGCTGTTGTTGTTGCTGCTACTGCTGCTGCTGCGCTTTCGTTTACTTTTCGAAAAAGTTTTTTGTTTTTGCGGCTTTTCTTTGCCCGCCACATGTCGCAATTTTTGCGAGTTTTTCTTATTTTCTGTTTATTTTTGGCGCAGTTTTCTTCGTCAGCTTTTGCTGCATTTTCATTTGATGGAAAATCTGGCCGGACGAACTTGAACCAAATACGCACCAGACCGCTCCCCTTGACTGCGCTGGCAGTCGAAACAGCTGTAAGATAATAAAGATTCTGTGGGCCAAAAGTTTTTGCCAACTGCTTGGCACACAAACACAAATCAAAAGTGGCCAAATGAGGCGCACGAATCTAATTAGTTTGCCAGCAGAGCGCCCCAGTCCCAGTCCCACACCCAGTCCAACCGTCAACCGCCAACACACCTGCCCGTCCACTCGCACGTCCCCCTCACCTGCCAGTCAGCGGCGGAAGCGGAAGTTTGGCTGTGCACATCGCGGCGCTATTGTTATGCACTCAGAGAAAAATAAATTGTTTTCGACGAATAAGGGAAATTTGCTTGCGAAATTTCAGGCTGAACTTGTTTTTAGTCATAGCTCAATTGGGTGGAAAAAGCCTTTTTGCATTATTTATTAAATATTAAATAAACAAAAAATATTTATAAAAATGTATTCGACTTGCAGATAGAGTGTATATATATACAGTGTAAAATAATACTACTTTCCTTAAAATTCACTTTTAAATATTATCTGATCTTTTTATTTGCATTTTTAATTATTATCTGATCTTTCAGATAATTTATAAGTTTATCCTATCTACAGCTTAACACAATCCCTGCCCAATTTCTCAGAGTGTATCAATTAGCCCAACACTGGCTATGTCTATGTCCATGTAAGCGGGCAGGCACATTTAAGCCTAAATGTCACCAGTCCAGTCAAAGCCAAACTCCACCAAGTGGCCCCTGCCGACTGTTTGCCCTCCCTCTGTAGAGCACCTGAAACAATGGCACAAACAACAAAAGGACTCGAGCGCTAATCTGCACTAAATTGTTGTTTATTTTTTGGCTTTAAACGTTGGGCTTAGACCGCACCAGCAGCAGGCACTCGGCCAGCCATGTCGCTGATTTGCGTGGCAATTGGCCATTGAGCGAACGAGCGAGCCAGCGAGCTAATTAGCCAGCGCGCTTTTTGTCCACTTCACGGAGCGCCTGGCCGTGCACTACCTGTCGGGGCACTATTAAAAATTAATATGTGAAAATCCTTAGTACAAAAGGCAAAAACCAAATGCATATTTATGAGCTACTCAAAATATTGCAGTCTGTCTGCTACGCAGCAGAAGCCTTGTTATTAGCTCCACTTTGGCTTATGAATTTCGTTGTTTGGCCTAGAGTAAAGGCTGTTATTAAGTGCTAGGGCAATGGCCACATTTAGTTAATTTAGTCAACATTTTAGGCTTATATCAAGGCATGACTGCACATAAGTGCTATGGGCGGAAAAAAGTTAAATGGCATTATTATATATTTCTGAATTATAATTAATAAAGACTTACATTAATGAATGAAAGAAAACAATAAATAATAAAATAATAAATAAATAAAATAAATAATAACATAATAACAAAATAATTAAGAACTAAAACTTTTGATGCCTAAAAATGCTTTTTGTATACAACAAAGTAATTTTCATATAATTTCTAGCTTAGACTCCATCTCGCTGGGTCTTTGGTGTTTGGGACTCTACGAATTTGCTTTAAAGTTCAATTCATGCGAACTGGCTGGTTGCCCTTTCAATGCTTTCAAGCGATACAAAAAGGCGAAACAAATGCCATTTATCAAGCCTAGCGCGCGTCTAGCGCCACAAACATTACCAGAGCCGGGTCTAATCCATGTTAGCAGGCACACGGAATGTTTCCATTCATTTGTCATCTAATTTTTGCACTTTGTCGCAGAGTTCCAAATGAGACAAAGCTGGCAAAACGCGCTGCACCGGCAATGCACCTGCACAGCCTGTGCAGGCACTGGATTTTGGCACACGTTGCAATGTCAGTAGATATTAACGCCTTTTGGGTTGAAGTTGAGCGGACTCAAAGGATATTGTGTTGGCATTCTTTTGGCAAATTGTTGCACTGCAGCGTAGACGTGAGCGACAGGCGGTGGCGGTGGCGGTGGCAAGTAGCAAGTTGCTGTGGCAGCCACAAAGTTGCCTTCAACGGGCCATAAAATGTAATTAGTTGTAATTGATTTAAGCACAAGTAATGTTGATTAAACGGATGCGCAAAGCGCGCATGTGGCCGTAGATATGACAACAGGCAACACGACGCTTGCAACATTGTGGCAGCATGCAGCATACGCAGCACTCTGAGCTGCCTGCCTGATGTGGCGATATGAACAAAGTTTCTTACAGCGCCCGTTGACACTGCACAACAAAAGTCCTGACACTGTGACAGCAGCGATGCCAAAACAAAGTACAAAGTGCAATTGTTACAGGCGCCCCACAGCTCCCAAAGAAGCGCAACGGCCCCCCCCCTTTGCCACTTCTGGGCCAGTGTACTTGACTCACACGCACAGCAGGCAGTACAACAAAGCTATCTGCGAGATGTCGAAGATAAAATATACTTTTAACTTTCCCACGAGAACTAAGAGCTAATGATAATACAATTTCTAGAGATACTCCCACACATAAGTATATATAATATTTTGTTCTTAAGTTTCATAATTATATTTTTCCATTACACTGAAAATGTTTTCCGATAAGTTATCGGCTATAAGACATTGCCTGACATAATTCGTGGATCCTTTGTGTTAGTGTATCAAAGCATGCAACCGACAACAATGTTGCCATTAGGCCACACGGCTTCTTAGCTGCCCCAAATAGCAACTGTGGTCTATGCATATCCCGCACCTACTCAAGTCGTCGTCGTCGTCGTCGGCGTCATCGCCCCAGCCAGCTGGTGCTGTGGATATTTGTTTGGCTATCTTTAGTTATTTGTACTCGATGTGCGCTAATTTGATTGTGTTCGTGTGATAAACACGAGAAATGGTCGCTTGGACTCATCTGCAGGTCGACCCCACGATTAAATAAGCCTCGGCTTCCACCAATTGCCAAATGGAGCCGCATGACGCCTTCGTGCATACATCCGGCGGCAAATAATGTTTTTGAGAGGCAGGCGCCGCGCCACGCTTGCTCCCTATGTCTGTGATAGGATTTTGCGATTTATTTGCCAAGTGTAAAAGACAAAGAGCCAACCCAGGCAGCCAGGCAGCCAGGCAGCCAGTCAGCCTTGAAGTGTAGGCCAAAATGCAGATAAGATAGGCAAAGCGAAAGCAATTGAGCCAAGTAAAGCAGAGGAACAACTATGTAAAGTAATCAAGGAAACGTAAACGGAAAGAGTCTAGGCACAAAAACACGATATCTTAATGAAGTATCGATTGCGTCATTGCCAACGCCACCAAAAGGCAACCAACTCCAGCTCCAGCACCAGCTCCGGCTCTCTAGCTCTAGCTCCTATTGCGGCTCCTCCGCCCCATGCACGTTGTTATAGCTGGCGCTATGTGGGTGCTTGGGCCGGATTGAAAGGCATTTTAAAATGACATTTCCAAAGACTGCACAGTGGTTTCGAACTACAAGAATTCACATAGGAAATCAAAGCAGTGACACCGCCCAAGAGAACAGCGCCGAGGCAGAGTTATGAGACGCAACGACAGCTCTGCGAGAGTGCAGCGTTTGCAATATAGGTTTCTTGACTCTCGCATAAATTGTTAAATGCATTTCTAAAAATAAAATAACATAATTAATAATATTAATTGGTATAATATTTACTATACATGAAACTGTTTTTGCTCTGCCTTTCAGTCTGACTTAATAAATAATAATCAACCTCAGATAAAGAGAAGACTAAGACCTCTTACTAACTTTTCATTCAGATATTACTAAAAATAACTCGGATTATACAAATATCATCTACAGTTTTCATTATTTTATTATGCGAGCGGAAATGAGTTTCATTCATAATCAAATTTATCTTTTCATCAATTTTAATCAAATTAAATTTGAAATGAAATATAAAAACCCTTTGCATTTATCTGTAACGAAAAAAACGTCTCTGTTTATTAAGATATTCTTTAGAATTTGCCAACCCATTGAATCTCTCGCGACACGGTCTTGTTAAGGTTTGTTCAGCGCTTGCCCTGGGCACACTTTGAATTCCATTTGCTTGTTTAGCTCTTATCGGATATTTGGCTCCGTCTGGCCCCGGGCAGTTGGCCTGTCAGTCAACCGTTGATGTTGGCCTATCAATGCTAGAAGATTACGAATGCGACGCCTAGCCTGACATTTGACATTTGCGTGGGCGTGGCAAGTGGATGCAACCCGCTCAAGTCTCGTGCGCCCGCCCACGCTTCAGTTTAATTATTTAAAGTGCAAAAAACTTTGACTTTTCGTTTGTTTGGCGTTCACATTTTTATTTTTGAGCACTCTAAAACACGCATACGAAATCCCAAATGAGTTCATCTCGAGCTCGGAAGACAGAGATAAAAAGTCGCCAACACTCACTGTCAGGTAGTTGCGCTCCGTGCTAAATATTCAATAAGCGGCAATTGTTGTAGCATACAAATGGGCGCATTACGGCGTAATTTACAATCGGCGCCTGCCGCATATTCCCTCAAATTCAGCGCACATACTCCTGAAGTAACATACTCACACAGAACGTAGTTTCAGCCGTGTATGATGGCAATTCTGAATTCAGCAGCACTAAACGTCTCTCTGTGTGTGTATGTGTGGGTTTGTGTCTGCATAACCAAATGAGTCAAAAGGGAAACATTAGTCATGCCAAAAATATATATGTACACATATATGTATGTATATAAGTGCACGCAGGCAACATCCAGCCAGTCAGGCCTGGCATACCTATGCGCAGTCCTTACACTTTTTTTAGTATACAAAGCATATTACATAATCGGCTTTAAGTATTTCCACATTCAGCCCAAACTAAAAGATGCACGAGTTTGTTTTCAGAGAGCTTATCTTGACTTTTGGTATTTACATAAGCAAAATAATATCTTAGTTAGGCTTGATTCTCAACACTGAAATCTTAAATGGAATAAATCCATAATGAATAATCAATTATTAATAAAAATTCTGCAGCTCGGCTAAGTTTCACGTTCATATTGATATTTTCCAAGAAACCAAAGCTCGAGTTTAATTAATTGGTAATTTAAGATCTAAATAAGCAGTCGCATGATCATAATATTTAGCTCAGATCTTAAATTTGAGCAAGTTTCTTAAACCAAAAAAAATTATATTGAATAAATAAGTACATATATTTATATACAACAAATAATTTTATATATATAATAAATTCATTAATTTTGTATATTTATATAAAATAAATCATTTTATGTATTCATATATTTTAACTAATTTTATCTATTTATATAAGATGCATAATTTTCTATATTTATATAAAATAAATAATTATACACATTTGATAAAAAAAATAATGATTTTATTTATTTATATTAACTTAATACTTTATATATATGTATGTTTCAAGTACTTTAATAAAATCTAGTAATAAAAATCCAATCATTGATCAAGTCTGATTGTTTCTTTAAATCTCCGACAATTGCTATCAAGGAACGCTTTCAATTAATGCAGAAAAAGTCGGAAATTCAAAAAAAAAAAAATTCATTAAAGCTGCGATTAGGTCTGGGAGAGCAGCTGCCTGGCATCTGTTGAAATCGTAATAGAAATGCCAAAGGATGCCAAGGCAAATGTCGTCAGGAGCTGGCAGGCTGGCGGGGCTGGCTGGCTGGCTGGGTGGGTGGCCCACCTGGCGGCTGCTTTGGGCCTGCCCTAACTTTGCTGCCTTGTTAGTAGAAAACAATGTCAAACTCATTAGTGCTCCCAAAAGGATTTCTTTTACAGTGTCGCCAAACAGTATATACACACTTGCACACGCACACACACACACACATACATACACACGCGCACAGTTGTAGCTGAGATTCTGCAGCAGCGAACGAACAGGCGCTTTGAACTTTTTTCTTCGCATTTACTTAATGGATTAATGAGATTTTTTGTTTGCCAAAGCCAACATCTTGGCCCAGCCGGCGCCTAGGCAGGCAAGACGTAGGTGACTTTAACTGGTTTTCTCTATCGCTCTCGCTCTCGCTCTCTCTCTCTCTCTCTCTCTCTCTTATAGCCTGCCTGCCATTCACTTAAGTAAACACATTTCATGTGCAAAGGTGCAAAATGCAAGAGCAAAGAATGTTTCTGGGTTAAAATTTTACGTTTGCCAAATGCTAATGCTATCTAACTAAGCTTTAAGTGCTTTAAGATATATTTAATTTTCCAAAAGAAAACTCTACTTAAGTAAATATATATTAAATTTAGCTTTGTTTTTATTTTTGAACTTGAAAATTAGACTTTAAAATTAAGATTCTTATTCAATTATTTCCTGTTCCACAAAAGACCCGCTGTCAGCGTTGTCAGGAGAGAATTCCCACTCCAAGCTTAAGCTTCACTTAGAGATGCCAATCCTCTGGTACTTATGATTCTTTTTGCTGTATCAAACTAACCTAAGAAATCCTTTAAGCTGAGCATAAAGCAAAAAACCACACAGTCTTTGCAGCAGCTGAGAAGTAGAAACTGCTTGCTCAACTTGCTCATACCCTGTATGAAGTGTCATGAAATTGCAGCTTGGAAATCTCATTTGCGCCGGCAAGAAATTTCTCTCTTCGAAAAAATGTTCTGAGGGCATTTTAAAGACATGCTGTCCCGTTAAGCGAATGCGTAAAGTGTTCTTGACACCTTTTGCTGCCATACGAGCCCAAGCCAAAGACCCGGCCAAAGAGATCCTGCCCCTCTTTAGTGTCATAATCACCCACATAGCAACGTGTAGAGCCCTGACATTTGCTTCTTTCTTTTTTCAACACTTGACAGTCGCAGGCGCAGGACCTCAGCGGAGTTGAGCTGAGCTGCGCTGAGCTGAACGAACAGCTTGCCCGCCGACGGAGCTCAAGTCACACAAATGACTTTGAATTATTTGTTTACCTGGGCCCATTGGAAGCGTAGCGCCTGGCCAGAGCCGACAGAGTCCCGTTTGTCCTACTGCTACCGCTGCTACTGCTGCTTCTGTTGGCATTGTTGACGCTGCTTTTGTGGGCTACCAAGCCCAATGGTGCGTAACAAATCGCAGCCATAAACTGGCGAAGGCGTCATGGTTGAGACGACGGGGCATGGGATCCAAGTGCTGCCATAATAATTCACAATTTTTCACAGTTAAGTGTCAGGCGAAGGCAAAAAGAATGCCAACAAAGTGTTGTGCACAATTGTCGGTTACTAAGCGGCGCATTAAATCAAATGGGACACAAGCCAGCAAAAAAAAAAATATAAATATATAACAACAACAACGAAAAGCTTTGCCAAAAATCCCTGCTAACGCGGCGTATGCGTAATGCTTGCACTGTCGCTGGGAATTGAGGCAAAGGCGGCTCAGGTGCAGCTGCAGCACAATTACATGATTATGCATTTGGCTGAGCCATTTAAATGTCGTGCCTAGGCAACAATCAAGAGCCAAACAGCATGGCCATAAAGCAAAAAGGGCCAGCGCCAGCGGCAACTCCTAAGCGCACAGCTACAAGGCTGCCGGCATTTATTTGGCCGCTTGCACCACGGGCGCCACTTCAAATGTCACCACAGACGTCAAATGCGGCTGTAAACAACAGCAGCAGCAGCTGGAGCAGCTCGAGCAGCAGCTCAGTTGCCAAGGGCAGGTGGGGAGTTGCTTGCAGCAGACTGCAAACTGGCCACGCAACATGACAACTGAAAGGCGGCAATGTCGCCGCACATATGTTGGCTTCAGCATCCAGCAGCGCTCTCTCCACATTCACATCCTTGGCCATGTCCTTTGTGGGTAGCACTCGGCCCATGTATGCGTGCTATTTGTGCTTCTCGCTCGCAGCTATTTGTCAGAGTTTTGAGTTTGCTGTACCAAAAGTTATGTCCAGACAACATGACAGCCCGATGCGAAAGCTTTGCCCAAATACTGCATCAATAACTGTTGACACAAGGCAAGAGCTGCAGGAGGCAATCAATATTATGTCGAAGCCCCCTTTTACACTTGGCCAACATGAGCGATAACAACTTCTGTACAATGCTAATGAATTTAATACAAATTTGAAAAACGTTTGTAGCATATATATATATATATTTATATAAATGTTTTATGGGTAATATAAAATGACGTGATATTGTTCAGCCTGACAGCAGACTGACTTGCAATCGAGTTGGTGTAAGACGAGGAGCTTGTACATCGCTCTCGTGGCGGTATTAACAGAGTTGCGAACACATTTCTTAGTATACATGAGTTGCGACTCCATGGAGGTGAGACAAAGAGTGAGGTGGCACTTGGACCATTCGAAGTGATTCATCGTTGCGCATTCACATATAGAATTAGAAATGGACTGACTGCGAAAAGGAAGTAGCATGAAGAGAAAAAATAATACAGGGTGAACTGATTATAGAGCGCATCTATAAATAAACAATTCATCTAAAAAGCAATTCATAAATACTAGCTCCATAGAAAGTAGCTTTGGAACCTAACATGTTAATCCAAATTTATTTGCATTTTTCAACATATTATTTGGAAATAAAGAAGCCGCTGACAGCTCTACAAACAAATTTTTGCAATACGCACAATATATTAAAAATAAATAAAGCTTACTTCCAAAGAATTTAGACCAGCAATTTTATTTAATAAGTTTTTTCTTCCTCTATTTTTGAGCTTTTTGTGAAATTTCATATTTGTAAATATTGCTCAAACAAGTTGAAACTCAATTAGTTTGAACAATCGGCAAGGCAAGTCTTTTGTTGACCAGAGCTGCCCGAGGTATATCAGGCTGCAAACGTTTTTAGACAAAAATATAATATTAATAAAAAACCTGAGCCTAAATCAAGACAAATCTGGATATTGAAATACACAACTGATAAAGTAGCATAAATGCTTTCCGAGCCTTTGTTCAAAAATGTGAATACAAACATGGCTTCAGATCAGCCGCAAATTTATTTAACTTTGCAATTTTGATAAGAAAGAGATATTCATATATATTTTTAATTCAATTTACAAAGTTATGCATTTTAGATGCGAGCGCATGCAGCCCTGGCATGCATGTGTGCATGCGTATGCATGTCTGTGTATGTGTATGTATGCAAAATATGACACAGTCATGTTGTAAATTCAATAGGAAGTCTTGCCCCGATGCATAATACCAATAGAAGTAGCATGAAAACAAAAGCAAAATGCCCTGCGATGAGAAAGTTGTGCGCAAAGCTGCTTTTGTTTCGCCTCGCAAACAATGGAAGTGAAACAAGTTTCTCATAATTTATTATGAAATTTTCTATGCAATGCAATGAAAATGCACTTGGCCAAGTAATTTACAGGGCCAGTCAGCATATCACGCCGAGAAGAGGGCGGCACAGATGCGGTGGCAAGGTAACTCGACTCGACTCGACTCGACTCGGCTCAGGTGCTTGGCAAATAAATGTGCCATAAAATTGATTGAAATTACATTGTGCGGCGTTTGTGCAACAGTTTGTGCAGGGCAAATAAGTTTGGCAGCTGGCGCCTTTGTTTGTGCGGCAGGCAAAGGAAGAGCCAGCGAAAGGCGGAAATCAACGCCAGTGTGTGACAGAGACGCCAGCTAAAAAGCAAATAGGTGAGCTCAAATACGAGAGTAGCCGACCAGCAGATATCCTATATTTCAAGTTAAATCAATCTCAAATCCATTGACAGCAAACTGCAAACTAAGTCACATACCCCATATCTACAGTGTATCAAGTGGAGCAGTTGCATTGGAAATTATCTTTTTGTAGTGCCGGCAAATTTGCTGATTTAGTTGAGTTTTCTAAAAGTTGCCACAAAAAGTAGAAGTGAGTCGACAAACAGCACAGCAAACTGACAGCACAAGAGATGTTGAGATACTAATAGAGATAGAGACAGATAACACATAGACCGAGAGAAAGCGAGCGAAAAAGAGACAGAGGGTAGTGGAGTGCCCAACTGCCGTTTCTTTTTGACTACAACTGCAACTTGCAAGTTTTAAACATTTTCATTAGCGTTAATTAATTTGAAATATGCATTTTTTTTCCACCCAGTACTCAACGCAAATTACGCGTCAGGCGAAAACGAAGGGGAGACGGAACAGCGGGGAGCACGTTTAAATCAGATGAGTTGAAACCTCTTATGCTCGGTCTAAAACTCAAAGCGCAGCAAAATCGGAGCACAGTAGACGCTTTGGGGAGGGGGCTGGCCAGCCAAACCCCACAGCATCCGACAAAGCTGTGAAGTGAAGCGAATGCCCAGCTGGGGCAGACCATTGGGCGCCCGAGGTAGCATGGGGTGCGAGGGGTTGAGTGAAACGCTGGCCGCACTTTTTAATTACGCGAAAAGCGGCTGAGCCGCGCAGTTTTGGCTTTGAGCGCAAGTTGGCCAAAACCAACGTTGACGTTGTCGTTGCGGCTGCAAAACCTGGCTATAAAGCCCGACCAGAGCGAGCCAACGTGCCGAAGTCAAAGTCATGGCCGGAGCCAGAGCCAGAGCCAGTTGCAAAGATTTGGCTACAGGCGAATGCATTAAATAAGGCGTAGCCAGAGTTTGGCTCAACCATAAAAGCGACCAACGACCAGCAGCAACATCCATCACGAGGGCTGCGAGCGTGCCTGATTTAGAGAGAAGAGCACGAGCACGAACACGAACATGAACACTAAACACGAACTGGGAATTGAAACGGAAACACAGTTCATCATTTGAAGAGATTTATAAGATTTCGATTTTTCAATTAATTATTTATTGCTTTTAATTTAATTATTTTTAATTATGAAAATTATATGGTTGCTTAATCTTTTGAATAGCCTAACAATAATAATTTAATAATAGAAAAATAAATTATAATATAAGTAGAAAATTAAGTTATATTTTTTTTTAATAATGAAATAATAATTATTTATTTATATATAAATTTAAATCATGATATATCATGTATCATGATATATCATATAGAGAAGTGAATGTATGTATAAATGGAAGACATGAAATTCATAAGACAGAAGTCGCCATGTTATATTATTTCCTATAAAAAATACTTCATATTATTTTCTTAATGAATAGAATGGATTAATCTTTCAACCATCCGAGCAAATGATAATTATCAATACCAATCATAGCCCTTTGCTTTTTTATTACCCTCATTTCAAATGAAAGTTGCTCTCACGAACTTTCACTCATCTCTAGCCCTTAGTGAGCGATGCAAAGTGGCTGGCAGCTTAAATTCTGCATTGTTGCGTATGCTGCAAAGCAATTGTTATTGCAGCTACTCTGCTTTCAGATGACAGCACAGCAATAGATAGAACTAGAGTCGCGCGAGGCCTCGGGCTAAGCCAGCAAGATGATGGCCATTATCAACACCCAAGACTAAATTGATTAACCAACTTTTGCGGCACGTTAACTTTTATGAGCCGCAGACGCAACAGGGTTCAAGTGCTGCGCCGACTGCCCCCGTCGCCAACTTTACGAATTATGCACTTTCTCTTGGCCAACTGCACTTGGCCATAGGCGATTGCCGTCTTTGCAGCAGCTCCTTTTCAGCTCTTTGCAGCTACCTTAGCGTAGCGTATAAAAAATTATTAACTACTTCAAAAAATATATAAAGTTACGGAACTCTGATTGCGCGACGGGTGGTGCTGCCCACCCACAGAGCGGATGTGAATTAGAGAAATGCGCATGTGAAACACTTTATTATGATTTCATATATATTTATTTTTATTTTTATTTGGTTTGGCGTGCTTCACTTAAATAACTCATGTGGGCCGGCAGTAGCTTAATTAAAGCTTCAAAAGTGGGCGTGGCCGCAACTAATGCAACCGCCTGCCGCCCAGTGGAATGCTGGCCACAACTAAATTATGCTGATAAAAATGAGCGCTATGTAAAGTCACGTTAGTTGAAGCATGAGCAGTAGCGGGCGGCAGGCCCTGGTAGGAGGGGGTGTGGCCAGCCGGTGCGGTGTCCTGCAGAGTGGGCTTTTGAGATATGCACGACTTCCGCTCTGCATCCGGCCCAATGTACGTGAGCCTACATGACCAGCAAAGGGCACCACGATCCGCCTGCGTGCATGAGCGCGCCTGTGTGTGTGTGTGAGAGTGTGTGTGCGTGTCCACAGTTGAATTTGGTTTAGTTGATTTAACTAAATGGCGACAAGTTTAACGAGTGTCACAGATGAGATTCAAAGCGGGCCAAGAGCCACGTACACAGATTGGCCCCAGGACACACAAACTCACACAGATAGACGGGCAGCTGGGCCGTTCGTTCATGTCAGTTGCCATATGCTAAGCTTTGGCCTAAACAAACATGAACGCACACGCAGACTTACGTAGAAGGGGCAAAGTTTTGAATAGCAAAACGCCCACATATTGAAATAAACGCTTTCATATGTGGCAAAGCTAACAAATTTATAGTTTGGCATCGAATTAGCAAATGCGAAAGCGGAGCACAGAGAATGTCCTGCAGTAAATGCACTTGACGAAAAAAGGCAGGACTCAAACAGAAATCTTAGTTATAATACAAATGAAGTTTAAATATTTTACAATTTCAAATAAATGTACATTGCTAAGCTTTTGTGATCTTTGTCAACATTAACTTCAAAATAAGCTTAGATAATGGCTTATAGGCTTCTATAAAAATAATATCTGAAATGCCGGAATCTGAAACTTAGCAACAGGCAAGCTCAGCCTTGAGCTAGCAGCCTCATATATAATTCTTATATGTAAATATTATTTCTAATATATAACTAATATCCCTTGAATTACAAGCCCACAAATTTTCGCTCAGTGCATGTGGCCAAGCCAATATGAAGAACGTATAAAACATGCGACAGCCAAGGCCAAATTCAATATGAACAAATTGTTTGCATATAAGCGCATATACAACACTAAGCAGCGCCGGAGTGTGTGTGTGTGTGTGTGTGTGGGTGCCTATGTATATGTGAGTTTTATTTGAGTTCTTGCTGTTAGCCTTAAAACTTAAAGCTCTCGTTACGAATGCTTTGAATATTTAAATCTCTTATCCAATGCTATTCAAATGGGATTCGAGCAGCAATTTCTGGTGCGCGCTTTGATTTCATTTTGTAAAATGTCGAAAATCCTTTTTTCGTCGCCAGTCAATTCGATTTAAGTAGCATTTTCGTGTGACCTTCGATTGAAATGTCTGTTTGCCCAGTCGCTTGCTACAGCGCGGCGTATACGCAATGGCGCATTAGCAAGCCAATTTGTTTATTTTCACAATGGCGCATTTTAATTTATTTCATTACACGAAATTAGCTCGCTTATCGCTGGCTAAGATCACAAGCCGCCTGCCAAGACAACACTTTGCCAAATTAATGCCAAGGGATACGCAACAAAACATAGGCCCAAAAAAAAAAAAAAAGCAAAAATGCTGAAATGAAAATAAAAGCTGACGCGACCACAGGCGAGAGTGAAAGGGTGAGAGTGAATGATGAGGCGAAATCAAAATCTCAAAGATGCTGAGAAAGTTCAAAATGCCGCCAGCCGCCATTGAGGCCAGCAGCGTGCCACGCCCCATCGTTCGTCACGTGCATCGCGATAAGCAAAAGGACAATGCGGCGGCCGTGTACCGAAATGCCTTGGCACGCATCCTTTAAAATACCAGCAACAACAAGTATACGCCATGTGGAGAGACGAAAAAAATGGCAGATGAGTTCAAAGTTTGCTGCGGCTACGCCAGTTGCCGCAATTTTCGCCACGTTCCCCCTTACGGCTGCCTCTTCTAGTTAGTCAAGCAATGTTTTGTCAAACATGCTTTCATTCAGATTTTTGATTTTGCATAGGGTATGATACGACAGACAGCGAATTGGATTGTTAGCTGCAGCTAAGGTCCTCCTAGGGTATTTCAAAAGCATCAAACAAAAAATCAAACTCTTTTTTTTCTCTTCCACATGCCAGCTTGTGCTATTTCTTGTTGTTGTTGTTGTTGTTATTTAAGCCAAAGGATTATTTGCTTGGCTTAGTCCTTTGACTGTGTGCAGCATGCCTTTGTCTTTGGTTTGTTTTTGCCTTTGCGTCTGAGTCGCCTTTGCGGTTATGTTGGCCCCAACACGAGTTTATCAGCGGGTACGCGACCTTGGATTTCTATCTGTATATTTTCGAGCTGTATCTTTAGCATTATCTGTGAGTGTCATCTGCCTCTCGCTCTCCCTCTCTCCCCCACTCTCTCTATCTCTGCCACTTCCCTCCCTGAGTGTATGTGTGTGTTGCTGGGCTTGTTTGTTTGTTTTTGTTTATTTAGGTCGCATTTGGGGGCTAAGATTAGAAGGTTTGAGCCGCCTTGGCGCCAAAGCAGCTCAGTTAGTTTGGTTTATGGCTTAGCAGCTGTTTTTGGTTTATTAATTTCCCATTAAATTGTGCAATATTTTGTGTTCGCCTCTCGCATTATGTTGATGTGAGAAAAACGCTTTATGCTCTGCTCTGTGTAACGTGGCCAACTACAGTGGCTGCTGGCTGGAGTGGATGGGCCATTAAAAACGTTGATCTCGAATCTGTGCTACAATCTTTATATGCGCATTAAATCTTGGCGCATCCAAAGTCGTATCTCTTGGCCCAAAAACTTAAGCAACTTCAGAGCTCATTAAATGGCTCAATTTCAACGCGGCCTTCCATAAAAATGCAAATAGTAAGCGTAAAACCAACTTCCTGCCATTTAATACACAAAAAAAAAAAAAAGAAGAATGTAAGAAAAATAACAAAACCTAAAAAGAATAAAGAAATGAAAACCCAATTGCAAGGCATATTATGACCTCTATGACTCCAGCTCTCGGCTTGGGTCCTGCACTGAGTCTGGCAACTCCGGCCGCTTTTGCCGCCCTCAGCGCTTTTTTATGCGCCATAGATTTATGAGCCGAGACATGGAATGATGACCCACGTTTCAACTGCTCAACGCTCCGATCTATCTTCTTTGCCACTTTTCAGCGTTCATTTTGCCTGGCCAAACACTTTTTATGGTCCAACACCTGCGGTCAGCTGCAAAGGGCTAATAAACCTGAATACAGTTTACCAACTGATTTACATAAAACCAAATGCTGCCTGCCCAACATCACCTCCACCCCCACACAGTGCCACTTGACCACTCACCTCGCCGTTTTTCATCAAAATGTAATTGGATTTCTAGATTTCCTAACGCGACGACAAGTCGACGCCAGCAATCATTTGATTAAAATTGCACCACAAACAACAACAAAAGCAAAAAAACTAAATTAAAAATGAACTGCGAGCTAATATCTTAAAATAACTTGTGCACCTTGCACATACTCTGGAAAAACTTAGATCTCTTAAATTATATACTCTTCTTGAAGGTACAAATGTGAAATCATTTAAATTGTACAATTCAATGGAATCGAAGTGGAAAGAAATTGAGAATTTTATGCCAAGTGGATTACTGGCTGAAGTTCATCTCAACAAAAATATAGAAATAAATATTTTGTATATTTTCGTATAAGCTGCTTGCCCTTGGTCTTTGCAGGCAGCCCTCCGACTACAATATGCTTAATTAGTTTTTGCTTTCATTTCTGAGCAAGCAACTGAATATTAGAAAAGCATGTATGTATTAGTATGAAGATGTATATACAAAATTAATCATGTAATACTATAATCATGTTTATACTTAACTAAAGTGCAAATTGGTTTACTTATGCAGAATTATATACATTATGAAAACTATTAATGATATGTAACCGAATCGAAAAATAAATCATAATAGAATTAACTGCTCAAGTTATATATATATTATATATATACTAAACTAAAATATACTATATATATATGGTAATATAAACTTTTAATATTTTAATACTTATTTAAAAAACCCTTTTCAGTTTTGAATTATAACTTTTATATTTTATTTATATTTCAATATCATCTGCCAACTGCTTGAGAAAAGTAGAGTATAGTTCAGCCTTAGTAAATTGCCTCAGATATTGCTGCCTGTGTTATCAAAACTATTATACACCAAAGTCCACATGCACTTAATACCTCGCTAGGCTATATTACCTGTTGGCTCAGTTTCATCATATGCTCGTGCACTCAATGCTAATCAGAACTGTAAAATAATGAAAAGATATAATGAATAATGCAAGGTAAAATCATTTTTAAAATTTAAAATTTGACAACTAGAAACCCTCATTTCTATTATTTATATTCTACTTATTATCTACCTGATCAAACAAATGGACTAATGATATATTCCGACAGCTCTTGCTATAAAACATGGAGCTTAGTATCTAAAAACCAACTCTGTCTGGAATATCTAACGCAGAAATGAGCATAAATCGTAATAATCTTGATTGATAATGATATAATTATGTTAGTTTTACTGAGTATCTCTTAACCGCACACATTCCATAAATTATTGAAAACAAAAAAAGTTGATATATATTAAACAAAGTGCACAGCCGAAAACAATAAATAAAGAGAAAAACGTACCGTGGACAGAGTACATGGAATTGGTGGCAATTGTCGGCAGTTGTGGCACGCGAGTGCCACGCCCATCATGAATGTGTCCACCCACACCTGGTTAATGCACCGTTAGCCCCAAAATGGCCGCCGGCTGTTGGTCAATGTGGCCAGGTTGGCGTCACCGACTTTTTCATTATATAGAACTTTTTTTGGTTGTTGTTTTTGTTTTTACTTTGCGGCTGCTTTGTTTTGGCTCATGTCCCTTTTTTCGCTTACGCCATTCTCGTTTATTTATTAGCAATTTTATTAGCTATGAATTTGTTTGTTTTTATCGTAAAAATGAGACCCCGCCGCAGAGCCAGCCGCAGAATACAAACAAAAACCGAACTGAACAGCCTGGCCCGCCCACAACTCCTGCTGCTACGCCTGCTCCAGCTCCTGCCGCACCTTTAGCCAATTTCACTTGCAGCGCTCTCAAAGGGTATCTGATTGTTGTTGATGTTGTTGTTGTTGGTGCTTGCGCCGGCCAAATGAATGTGATTTATATTTTCAATAATGAAAGTGACTGCCGCCGCAGCCAGTTCCGGCTTCCGTCTGCTTTTAAAACATTTAAATTTAAATATTTTTCTATGCCTTGATTTATTATGTTAGCCTGCAAATGTTTTTTCTATGTCGGTAGCTGGGCAGCATGGGCAGCATAGGCGTGGCTGTGCTCGTTTTACGCCCGAGCACACAAAAGATGTGACTGGCGGCGCAATTATTTGTCTTGACTTGTCAGCCAAGGTGATTAAAAGTTGGCCAGCTCCTCGGGTGCCCTAACCAAAATGAATAAAACGCCCCGAAATGGGGCAGCTAATGCGGCAGATTTTTGTGGCATGATAATCACAAGGTGGCACAAGTTGCACGAAAGGGATCTCAACCCAAATCAAATTTTACAATTTCCTTTTTTATTCAGTACGACTCACAACAGTTTTGTGCTGAGACAATGGAGGCACAAAGGAAGGAGAAGTACGGGCTAAGGGTAAGCTTAAATAAAGCATAGGCTGTGCTCTGAGATGAAAGCCTATATTATATTATATAACGATTAGCTCTTTAGTGGACATGTATATATAGTCTGAATCGTAGAGATTAATCATAAAGTTAAAATAAACTAAAGCTAGTTTTAGTTTAATTTTAAGAATAAAAAATGTTCCCTAGATGGAACCACAAATTTTTAAGGTTCTTCAAGGATTTTTATATAGAATAAAACCAATTTTAACAGATACTTCTAGGATTTATTTTTATATAAGAGGAAGTATTGTTTTTAAATTACTTAGATTTCTCGAGGCAGCTAGGTAACTGATCGAACAAATTATCTCATATAACAGCAATATGGAATGAAATTCTGTAAGAAATACGTTGAAAAACTTCACACTGAATTCCTTACCTATAAAACTCTATTAATCATTAATTAGTTATTGATAGAGTCGTATAGCTATATATGTATATGCTACTGTCTGAATTATTAAGAAATACTTTCCCATATATACATATACATTTAAAAATATCATTTCAAATGCTTAACAAATACTTAAATCATACAAAATGCTTCTATAAGTATGCCACTTAGCTATATGAGTTAACTCAATGGCCATGATTTTTTAAGTTTATATAGTACTTAACTGTTGATGGCCTAACGAAATAAAATATTTATAAATGAAGAAAAAAAATCATTTTTAATTTATGCGCGTGTCCTCAAAACTAGCATTATCGCAGTTGCTGCTGGTTGCCAGCCCAAAACCCACTTTTAGTCCTCTGCACTTTTGGCCACTTAAGCGCGGCAGGCCCAACCCGCAATGCATGCCGCTCTCCCGCTTGACCCCCTCTTACTCCTGGCATTGGCAATTCATGGGTCGCTACGCGCGCATTTCGCTCAGTTTTATTTATATTTATTTATTTTGTTTTTAATTTTTTATTAAAACATGCGCTAAATGTTCCCCTTGCGGCAATTTAATAAAAATAAAAGCCAAAGAGCAACATGAACGAACCCTGTACCTCTTGCAAACACAAGCTAACTACACACACAAACACACACACACGCCCACACACACAACCACAGCGTCATTTCAGGTGAATGAGCGCGCTGCGTGCATTAAATTTTCACTATTCACGTTTGAAAAATAAGAAAAAGTAAAATGAAAACAAACCCAAAAAAAAAAAAAATGCGAGGAATAAAGGACGAAATAAAAAAGGATAGCTGGCGCCGAGGCCAGCTCCTGTATACGTTGAATGGTAGGCGCAACGCCCAAAGTGTTGGCCATAAGTCAGCAAACATGAATAACAAATCAATTCAGTTTTAACGGCGCTGCAAATTCTTGAGCGCACACACACACACGCTCACACACACTCTTATACACACACCCACAGGTCTCATTTGAAAGGTGCGAAAACGAGCTGTTGAAAGGTGAGCAAAGCAAAGCAAAGCCGCCGACACACAAACACACAGAGACGAGCTCTTAAGAGGCCGCCAAACAAATATATATATATTTGAGCATGTGTGGGTGTTTTGTGTATGTGTGTGTGGCAGCTAGTATGCTGTTAATGGCAGGCCAGGCCCTTGTCCGCTGCTCGTCGGGCATTTTGAATTTTTAATGCTGCCCGCCTTCGCCTGCTTAGGCTGCCTGCTCCAAATTTTTGCTTCTCTTCGTTTATTTTTTTTTTTTTAGGCATGTTTGCATACACTTACGCTGCCCAGCAAACTATGCATATGCATATGAATGCTTGTACTTCTCTGCGTCTGTGTGCGTGTGTGTGTGTGTGTGGGTATGCCCCATCTTCACCCCTGCCACACTTGTCTCTCGCTTTTTTATGCCCCGGCAAAATTGTCCGGTAATAAATTTTCAGCGTTTCCTGCCGACAAAGCGCCGCACTTTACAACACTTTTGGCATAAACAAACAAACACCGCACACACGCACACATATGCAGCTGGCCATGCGTGTGAATGAACTATGTGTGTGTGTGTGTGTGTGTGTGTAGCATGGCGTTCATGTAACGGAAGTTAAGTACACACTAAGTTGAGCTCGTCCGCTTGTAACGACGCTTCCTTCATATGTTTTTTGATACTCGCCACACACTCTCACACACACACACACACTAACAGGGGCACACACCTGCCCTGCAGGTGAAAATGCTTGTGCTTTATTTTTTATTATTGTGTACACATAGAGACGTTGTCCAAAGGCTTAAAACAAAACTTTTGCGCTATGCCCCATCAAAATTAATGTCGTCGTCCTTGCCGCTGCTCCTGCGCATTAAGCTCGCTGATGAGCTTCTGCGTGTATGGCTATGTGTGAGTGTGAGTGTGTGTGTGTTTTGCATATTTTTTGTGTTTTGTGTAGTTTTGTTTATGGTGTTAAGTGCATTTTTCAAGTGTTGCATGTCAACATAGTCTTAAAATCTCCTGAGTGGGTCTTAATAAAGGATTCAATTTGTGATGATAAACTTAAGGTTAAAGCTAGACAAGGAGGGAGAACGATAGGGAGGATTGAGGAAATAATGGAAGAGATTTAAAAAGGAAGAGGGAACAAATAGATAGTAAGAAGGACATAGAAAAAGACAGAGATATAGAGTGAATAATAGGGAGAGAGATAAAAAAGAGAAAGAGAGGGAGAGAGATACATAGAGAAACATAGAGAGAGATACAGATACAGAGAAATACAGATAGAGAGAGAGAGAGAGAAATAACCAGAGAGAAATAAACAGATAGATGCACATAGAAAAAGAATAATAGACAGAGGCATAGATAGGGACATATATAGAGAGGGAGAGGGCGCGGGCGAGGGCGAGCCAGACATAAAGATATTTAGAAAGAAAAAAAAAAGAAATTTCATGAAGGAGAGCGTGAGATAGACCTAGACAAAAACAGAGATTAATTAAAAGCTTAAGTATGAAAAACTTTTTAAACATTTGTTCAAAAAGAAGGTTGTTTTCGGCCAATCAATACTCTTTTAACTAGAAAAAAAAAGAAAGCCAAACATAAAGATATATCTCAAGTAGAACACATACTAATACACATGTTCTTCTATAATTAATATAAGCTCATATTAAATATATACTTAAATAAAACTTATAGTTAAAATGTAGCACACACATACATACATATGTAAATGTAATTGTGTGCAACTCCTATTATGCAGCCCTTTTGCAAGAAGGAGGATTACAACAACAAAAGTAGCGAAAATCGAGCACAAGTGCTTGTAGGCGTGCTGCTTGTTGCTTGTTGCTTGAGCTAATAAAACACTTACCAACACTGTCGCTTCAAGCTAATTATGCAGTGCCGTGTAGCATGCGGGGCAGAAGGTAGGCACAGCTCAGCGCAGCTTGGCATGCATATCTAGATGTAGCACCGTCATTAACTGTCATTACACAATTTCCATAAACAACCAAAGAGTGTGTGTCTGTGTGTTTGTGTGTGTTTGTTTATGTGTGGCACAGAGAGCTGGAAAAAAGTTCTGGCTGATTGTGCCAGCGAGTGTCTGAGCCATTGTTTGTCTTTAGAAACTTTTTAAATTGTGTTAAATATTCCATTAAACAGAAAGCTTTTTTGTTTGCAACTGCAACAGTCAGTTGCACCGATGCCAGAGTAGATAAATTGAATGGTTAAAAGTAGCCCCAGCTAAGAGCGTTGTGGGTGGGGATGGACTGCAGCCAGCAGTTACCCCCAGCTCATTCCAAATATAAGCCTGCAATTTTTATTATAATTTTATGCTCAAATGCACAACATTTTATGTGCATTCTGTATATATATACATACATACATATATAACGATATATTTATATACATATAGAAGAGTTTTCTTTTTCCCCAACTTTACTACGAAGCATTAATGGAGCTGGTAAGCTTTTAAAATAATTGCAAAAAATGCGAGTATAATTGTTGTTTATGCTTCCGATTAACCACTCTATATTTAAATTGAGAGCACCAATTGATCAAACTTATGAAAAAAAATATTCTTATTTATTACTTTTATAGATATGAATATAATTAATATTTTATATCTAGATATATATAAAAAAAATAATGTGTATTATTGAGTTTGTATAACAATACAAAATAATACAAAAAATAATAAATTTAAATATTTTTAGTTATTTTTAATTTTAATTGTTTTATGATTATTTAAATACTGCGCCGAGAACCAACGAACTGAGCATATGTGACGTCATCAACATGGCAAACATGCGCACTGCACAACACTAGAAAAAACGCTCACTCGCTTTTTGGTATTTTTTAGGCACAACTCGTATTCAGAGTTGCAGCCGAACTGAAAGTGAGGGAAGAAGCAAAACAGCGAGCAGCAGCAGCAACAGCACAGTAGGCGCAGTGAAAATGTATAATTTAATTTAACTTAATTACAAATTAGTTGGTCGCGTTAGATTTCATTTTTTGCTTTGCCCCACAGCGCCCGGCAGTACGTAGCAAACGTTGAGAAGCAACGCAAGCAGTCACAAAGCGATTAACGAGCGCTACAACCGCTAACCCAGAGCACATAAACGGCCATACATACAGACACACACACACACACACAGACGCTCGCACCGTCGTTAAGAGGAGGTGGTTGAAAGCGTTGAAAAACCACAAGCAAGAAAAATGCAGCCTCAAAATGTTAGCCGGGGCCGCCGAGCAACGCGGGCGTTGCTGCTGATAGCCGCCTGCTGCCTACTGGCCGTTGGCTCAGCAGCCGGCGCCGCCGATGCCGATGCCGAGATCGATGACTTCGACGATGACGGACTGGTGGAAGATGTTCAGGTGAGGGGAAAAAAACCCAAAAGAAAAAAAAAAACGTGCAAACTTACGCACATCATCATATACATACACTCGACAGCATAATTCTACGTACAGCAGAAAAAAATTTTTTTTTTTGTGTTCAGTTGGCTCTAGAATCTACCATAATGCACTTATCGGAATAATTCCTTTTTTATAGTATTTTTCGCTTATTTAACTACCTATTTGCATTTTTATTTTTCCCAAAATAATAATATTTATATTAAAAAACAATGTTAACAAAAAACCTTACAGGAAAGTGACGCAGCAAAAGTCTACGTACACAACAATTATACTGCGTACAACGCCGAGTTTTGGCAAGAACCGTTAGATTTTTTTACGGTTTTTCCTTTTTTTTATGCGTCTAGACTGTGCTATGGAATTTTCCATTGCCACGAAAACAATTATGTACATGGTTTATCAAGGAGAGTAAGGGGAAGGGAATCTGTGTATGAAGTTCGAAAACTTATACTAAAACACCGGTTAGAGGGCTAATCCTGTCGAGAAATTTGACAATTCTTAGTGAGAATACATTCCTCATGCCAAGAGGCTTACGACAAATTATGTGTCGTCTGGCTTTATATTGTTAAAGCCCCGATCTGGCCGACTTTAAGTGTTGACAGCTGGAGAAAAAAACGTATTGTCCAACTGGTGACTTCAAATCCGAGAATAACCGAGCAACAAGAACGGGTTGGAGTTGAAGAAAGATTAGCCGAATCTGTTTTCCATGATTCCATTCGGTGTTCATGGTCATGTTGGTCGTTCCGGCCGGTTATCATGCTAGTGTTACTGATTGGAAACCGCACAAATCATAGAGCAATATAAAACAGCGTATGGACTCCCAAATGGCCACTCTTATGAACCGCCAGGCTTCTGGAACAGGGTCAATTTATCAGAGGAGAGCATGTTCTACATATTAGATATAAATTGAAAGAAGTTATTATGGAGAAAAAACGGAGTATCCTTCGAAAGAGAAAATGTTCTTTCGGCCGTTAAACATGAAGGAAGAGGTATCGTGGTATGGAGGTGTATGGCGGCCAATGGAGTTGGTAATCTGGTGTTTCTAGAATCGACAATGGACAACACGGACTATATCAAGATCCTAAATGAAAATTTACACCAAAGTGCCCAGAAATTGAGGATTGAGGATGACTATTGCTTTCAACAAGACAATGATCCGAAGCAAACAGCCCACAATGTAGGCCTGTGGTTTCTATATAACGCCAAAAATCAACTTAGATCGCCTCCCAATCGCCAGACCTGAATCCTATTAATCATCTGTGAGATTTACACGAGCGTAGGATTATGCAGCGTACCATAATCTCCAAAAATATGCTAAAGGAGGTCCTCATGGACGAATGGAGCAAAATAACGACAGAGGAGACTCGGAAACTGGTAGATTCAATGCCTCGACGCCTGGAAGAGGTGTTAAAACGAAATGGATATCCAACAAAATATTAAAATCTAATGGATCCCCCAAAAAGAGCCGATGAATTGTTGTGTACGTAGACTTTTGCTGCGTCACTTTCCTGTAAGGTTTTTTGTTAACATTGTTTTTTAATATAAATATTATTATTTTGGGAAAAATAAAAATGCAAATAGGTAGTTAAATAAGCGAAAAATACTATAAAAAAGGAATTATTCCGATAAGTGCATTATGGTAGATTCTAGAGCCAACTGAACACAAAAAAAAAAATTTTTTTCTGCTGTACGTAGAATTATGCTGTCGAGTGTATGCATAAACACATGTGTATGTGTGCGTATGTGTTTTAGTAGCCGGTTGCCACCGGCGCACAAAAGTACACGTCAGTAGCAACAACAGTTGTTCTTGTTGTTGTTGTTCCATTCATACTGTACTGTTTCATGGCACAGGGAGCATTATAGGGGTTAATAGTATATGCGAGAAAAAGCGTGACCGCCGTATAAGGCGCTGACCCGCGTGCTACAATTTCGATTTGCACTTACATGCACACACACATACACATCTCTATATTACTAAGCCAACAAACTTACGCAAGGCCCCCCTTCCGCCTCACTGCCTCAGCTTCTAACTCTGTGCTTCTCTCTCTCTCTCTCACTCGCTCTGCAACGATAAAAATTTAAGTGTGTCAGCCGCGTGGTTTTTTTCTTTCTTTCTCATTTGTACCCTGTACCCATACTAAATATCTAAGAAACGTTATACGGACATAAAAATGTATTTCCAATAAGCATCAACAGGCGAATGCTCCATGTCTGCACGTGTCTCTGCCTTGCTCAACTGGAAAAGTTCTAGAAGTTGCAATTTCATATTCTACATTTATCTCAAAATGCGTCACTTATTTTGAACCAATTTTGAAGAATGTCTTAAATTGTGTTATTAAAATTAAATTCATTTTAATGACATAAAATTCAATTGTTAAATGAAAATGAAAGTCTTTTAGGCAAATATAATTAAAAACATGCAAACAGCTCTTAGCTTAGTTTAATGATAATAATATTTCTTGCTAAATGTAAATCTTTTATTCAGGAGGAACCCGTCAACATCTCTGGCGAGGAACTGGTCTATGAGAGTCCAGTGATTGAGTCGAAAAAGTTTCATTTTGCCGATCATTTCGATGATGTGGAGGCTTCACGCAAACTGTGGGTCAAGTCACAAGCCAAAAAGGATGACATTGCCGAGGAAATAGCCAAATACGATGGCATCTGGAACTGGGAGTCGCCGCTGCGTATTGTTTGGCCCAAGGATAAGGGTCTGGTGCTCAAGTCGAAGGCCAAGCACGCAGCCATCTCGGCGCGCCTCAGCAAACAGTTCGACTTCAAATCGAACAAGCCGCTGGTGGTGCAATATGAGGTCACAATGCAGGTGGGTCAATAACCAGCCAGCCAAACAACCAAACAACCAACCAATTGGCCAATGCAAAGCCTATGTAAATTGCATCAGCCGCCACAGCCTATAGATTGACTAATCCAATTAATAGCCACATAGCCACTAATCGACCCAATTCCATTTTCACAGGAGGGTCAAGAGTGTGGTGGCTCGTACCTAAAGTTGCTGTCGTCAGGCAAGGAAACCGAAGATCTCACCACGGTAAGTCGCAGACCCAATTGAAATATGAATTTGCTCTGATTTCCATGTTTACTTATTGGTTTTGTTTTTCCGTTGCTGTTTCTGTTTTGGTTTGTGTTTCAGTTCAATGACAAAACACCCTACACCATCATGTTTGGACCGGACAAGTGTGGAAACGATGTGAAACTGCACTTCATATTCCGCCATGTAAATCCAATTAACGGCACCATAACCGAGAAGCATTGTAACAAACCAAAGTAAGTGGACCCACATATGTCACACACGCACACACACACACACACACACACCCACACACATATGCATAGCCGCGAGCAACCACTGTTTGCTCTGCAGATAAGCCAGCGACGCATCTATGGACACTTATATACCTATTTATTCACATAGATTAACCCCATGTGCAACAGCTGACGCTGATTGAGTTCATTCACTTGTTATAGCCGGGCAAAGGGCTCTACAATATAGTCGCTCAATAATAATCTAAAATTGATGCAGGCATCGCTTTAGTCACTCCATATATGTGATCTACCTTCTTCCACTTATAAATTTAAATTTAAAAGCATTTCTCCAATGTAATTCATTTTCACTTGTTTTTTTTTTCGCTTTAGGAACCGCTTGGAGGAGCCTTTCAAGGACAAGCTGCCACATTTGTATCAGTTGGTGGTGCGTCCCGACAACAGCTTTGAGATACGCGTCGATCACAAGATCGTCAACGAGGGCTCGCTGCTGACCGACTTCAAGCCGCCAGTCAATCCGCCCGCAGAGATCGATGATCCCACTGACCAGAAGCCAGCTGATTGGGATGAGCGCGAGAAAATACCCGATCCTACGTCACAAAAGCCCGATGATTGGAATGACGATGCCTTGCCACAGATACCCGATACCAGCGCCACTAAGCCAAATGGCTGGTTGGATGATGAGCCCGACATGATACCCGATCCTACTGCCACAAAGCCCGATGATTGGGATACGGAAATCGATGGCGATTGGGAGGCACCGCTCGTGGACAATCCAGCTTGTGAAAAGGCACCGGGTTGCGGCGTATGGAAGGCACCATTGATTGCCAATCCCGAGTACAAGGGCAAATGGCGCGCCCCCATGATCGAGAATCCCAATTACCAGGGCAAGTGGGCGCCACGCAAGATAGCCAATCCCGATTTCTTCGAGGATCTTATGCCATTCAAAATGACGCCTATTGTAAGCATCAAATAATAATTGGCAAATCAAAATTGCCGGTTAACTATGTATATATATTCTTTTCAGAGCGCTGTTGGCCTGGAGTTGTGGTCCATGTCCAATGAAATACTCTTTGATAATCTCATCGTAACGGACGACGTGGACGTTGCTCGTGACTTTGCCGCGAATAGCTTTGACATCAAGCGTCGCTATATTGATCGTGAATCGGTAAGTAGACTGCCGCGCCTATCCACAAACAAATAATATGCAAACAAAAGAAATTGAATACTAATTTCCTAATGTTAAATTCTAAAAGAAAACGCTGTGGCATCGACTGATGCGGCACATGAATTATAAGCCCGGCTGGTGGGCATTATACTTTCTATATCTGCTGATACCCGCCAGCTGTTACATCTTCTATTTGTATCGACGATCCAAAGAGGTCACGTTTCGATTATACTAGATATATGTATTTAAAATTGAGAGCTTCACACACAAAAATTCACACTCGCCTGTTGGTCTCGCCTTTGCACTCTTTGCACCACCCTTATTGCTATTTGCTCATCTCATTTTGTAGGACTCATTGGTGAACAAGGTACTTGAGCTAACCAAGGCCTATCCCGCTGCCTGGGGCATTGGCCTGATATTGCTCTTATTAGTGATTGTCATCGTCGTCTACTGTAGATTTGGCAACGCTAAGAGTCAGGTAATGTAGCTAGTGCAATCTCCAATCAAACGAACCAAAAATGTTATAGAACTTTTTGTAACTAACAAACATTTGCAACCCAATAGGATTCGGCGGCCACTGCTGCTGCTGCTCAAGCCAAGAAAACGGATGTGCCACAGCCCGACGATGAGCAGGATATCGCTGCTGACGAGAATGAGAGCGAAGAGGATGCTGACGCGGCACCAGCGCTGGCGACTGGTGGCAGCAAGACAGACATTTCCACCAGCTCTGCCAGTCCCAAAAAGAATAAAAAGTCTGACTTAGATATTAAAGAGCAGCTCAATCAGAAGGATGAAGAGGAGCCCACACAGACTGAGGTAGTTATGAGAAACAAAGAATACTAAATGAAGCTATTGGAATAATATCTAATGCCGATTCATTTCTTCACAGGAAATAACCACGAAATCTGCCCGCAAGCGTGTCGTGCGCAAGGATTAGAGAGCGTGGCGCAATCCAAAATGTGTCTCGGATTTACAATATTTACTTGAAAACTTACACTAATTCCAAAAATTGCATAACAGCAACGGCAACAGCTACAACAACAACAACACCACCATCACCACAGTTTGTTTTGAATTCAAATTAGCACTCGATTCATATTCAGCGAGAGCTCGAACAAGCACCCACGAATACAGAGAGTCAGTTGGCCTCCCCAAATACCAAAACTGTTGTTGATAACTCCATAGTTGGCGATCGCAAGCAGCTGTTAATTAAATGAACTAGTTTTTATGTGGTTTGGTTTAGTCATCTATACGTACGGCACGTTCTGTATTATTCATTGTATTTTTGTTCGCATACTCTCCATATATACATATATATATATACTGTGCCCCTATCCCCGAGACTGTCTCATTTGTCGTGTTCTGTTCTCACTTTCCCATGTAAAACAAACAATAAATAACTAGACAAATGAGGGAATCAAAGATAAATGAAAAACCAATAAGCAAGCCGATAAAGAAAAATTCCAAACTTTAAAGAGAGCGATAGAGAGGAAGGGAGAGTGTAAGAGAGAGATAGAGAGCAAAGGGAAAATATCTAGTTTAATATTATGTAATTTAAACGAAATTTTATGAATACGCTAGTTATACTCAGAGTTAAAATAAATTTCATTTTTCATTTATAACAATGAAAATTTACAGCGAAAATAAAACTGAATGTCAAAACCAAAACCAAAACCAAAATGTCCATCAATGTATAATTATTTACTATCTGAGTAACAGCAACCGATGCTCAGCGGCAACCCGGAAGGACTAACGAACTAGCGTTTGCAAAATCCTGTATATCCTGCTGTCCCACCACCAAATATGTTGTCCGCTCCAGTGTTAATTTAAATGTCAAGTCCTTGTAAATGCTGATTGAACATTTCTGTGGGCGGAGGCAGCAGTCGCCGCCGCCGCCGCTGCTTTCGCCCCCACACACTGAATCGGCTTCCAATTGGATTTATGCTTGGTGGTGCGTGCAGCGCCAACCACCGCAGCGCAGACAGCGCCGCATATTTTGTGGTTTTTCGACACTCGACCGCCCACAAAATAAAAGAGGCAAAAACATTTGGATTTCTAGATTATCAAAATGTGATGAAGTGCAGCCATTTGGCATAAAGCTTGCCAATTGGTCAGCTAAATTATTAAGTGATTGCAATGCAAAATGTAGCAAATATATTGCGGATTAGAGCCCTGGACGTTAAATTGTATGACTCATTAGATATGGTCTCAGAGTTAGAGAGTTATTAAAATTGCTTCGTATTTATGGACTTGGGTTCGTAGGCTGAGAACCTTTAACTCATTGAGTTAGACGAAATGGCAAAATAGTTATTACTTTAGAATATATTCAAATATGACATCATTTTTTATAGATCAGATATGATTCTAATACATTAGTTTTCTGTTAGAAAAACAAACCTGAATTTTCCATATACTAAAAAATCCTTGTCTACAAGACTGATAACCGTTGACATGACTTAAAGAAAAGTTGAAGCATATTTTTTTTTATTATAAATTGTTTAATAGTTATTACTACTTCCAAATTTATTCTACCATCCATTTTCTCAATATAAAATTAAAATATTTCAACATAAAATTTTTATTTCGATTTTTGCAAAATTTTGCTAATTTCTAAACATTTTTTTACACTTTGGCTTTGTTTTGAAACCTGAACTAAGTTTCGTATGAGAACTTTTGCTGATTTGTGGCTTTAAGTTTGTTTTGGCATACGAGTTTTCAGCTTTGCCTCAAAGTTGCTCAAGTCCTAAACAAATATAAATATCTTTGTCGCCTTTCGCTAGATTTAATTCAATTTCCTGCGCCCATAAACATGCCCAGGCCAGGCCAGACACGGACTGCGGCCTGAAAGGCGCAATTGTTAATGAAATTGTTATGACAGCCCCAGCAAATGCACACACGCACACACACACATATGTGCACATATATGAGAATTGGCAAATACTCTCCATTCAAATTAGATTTATGCCCGCCAACAGATGTGCTGCGATTCGAATTGCGTCTGGAATCAACCCGTCGACCTTTTCGCTCACAAAAGATTAAATGGCTGCGTGGGTGGGCGCTTAACTGATGTCTGGAGCGATATCGACGCACTTAAAAGGATTAACATTTTTGTGCTGACTGCGGCTGCAAATGTTCCCGTTGCATATTAAAAAAACCATGCCAAAAAATATATATAAAAAAATAAATAAATGCAAAACAAAAACAAAACAAAACTTGAGAGCGGCAAATGCGTGCGAAGACAGACAAAGAAATAAAAGAAAACTTTAGTTTTAGCTTTGAGAATATTGAATGCTCTTCTAGAGATTGAGTTTAAGGTATTAAGTGCTTGCTAACTGATTGAGAGGAAGATATCTGGTGGAGAGGTCGTTGAGTAGACATTGTATATTTTAACATAGACATATGGCTTCGGTCTGTCTCTGCATGGCATAAATGAGAAAGTAAAAAATCTTGCAATCAAAAAATCTTTTAAGCTGAATGTATGTAAAAGAAGGTATGATAAAAGAAGGAAATTTTAATTTATTAATAATATTAAAATAACTCGAAATGGAGAGAAACTTTATTTACATCAAAAATGAAGAATTATTTTCTATATTGAATATATATTCAATGTCATAATATGGTTATTCAATCCGATTAATTTTTCATCTTTAGCCTGAGAGTTACTTCTGGTCAAATTTGCTTGACTTTTTATATACAAATTATATTATATATCTGAAGCACGACGTCTGATGCGTTACACATTGAAGCTCACAGCTGGAGGACCATTTTGGGTAACCAGCTGCAAGGCGGCCATGTCATGTGCTTGCAACCACAGTGCGTCTGACGGGTGGTGTCCAGTGGGTAGCCAAACCACATTTACTTTATGCCATGCGTAAGCATTATAATTTTAATAAAAATACATTTCTTTTTTTTTTTTGCTGTTGTCAAAAACAACTTTGAACCCTTCAAGCAGACAATAAGCACACGCAGACTACTCCACCCAGCCCCGCCCCCTCGGCATTATACAGCCCATCAAAAGATTTCATAAACGGCGGGCTTCCGAGTGAGCGCTTTAAGTAGAATTTGCTTAACTTGGGGGTTAGTTGCAGTCGTGGGCTCTGTTCCCCCCTTTGGGAGCCGGCAGTCGGACTTGCTGCAGCAACTTAGCCGGATGCGAACTCCGGGCCAATCGATGCGTAAGCAAAAGTACCAGGCCATATGTAATGTTATTGCAGTCCCTTCCTCGCCAGAGTTGACAGCTTTTGGGGCGGTTGCTGCTCGCAAGGGTTGCAATTTGGCTCTAGAGACCCCAAACCCCTCGCATCAACTGCCAACGCTCTTACCGAATCCTGTGCAATTAAATCATGCATTTTGGGAAACTACCAGCAGACACGAGCGGCCCATTAATTGCGGCTCGATTTCATCATAAAGATTACATATTATAGATTAGAGATAAAAAATCATATAAATAAATTGGTTTTCAGCTATGCGACTCTAATAGCTCTCAATGCGCACAATTTACTTGACTTCAATATTATTTTCATTGATTTCGTGAAGCGATAATCCTCTTATGACCCTCCTCAGTCCAAGTCCCAGACATTTTCATGTTTTGCAATAACCATTTTTCACTCGAATGAATTGGATTTTGGCGCGTGGACAAGCCCCAAGGATCTGATGTCAATGCAAATGCCTTTCAATTCATAAACAGATTTGCATATTTCAGCGCATCTAATGAATGTCCTTTCGCTTCAAACTCAATTAACCCACACACTTCCCAGAATCGAGAACTTGATATTTAATCAAATATTTCAATGATACTGTATTGTCAATAAATGTCAGTTCAATTTCAGCTGCTTGACTAATGCTTGCAAACTTTCGTAATTTAAGCAATTGCAGTAAACAAAAGACAAAGCCAGCCGATTTCATATTTATTCCATTCTATACTTTATTTATTTTCCCTTGAATTACAGCTTTTGAATATATAAATTCTAGATTCATACATTTTTTATGGAATTTGAAGAAAAGTTGTTACATTAAACCACATTTGGGATGAATTTTCACTCATGTAACTGAGAAATAAATACATGATATATAAAATTCAATGTAAATATTTTAAATATATATATAAAATATGCAACAAACATATACTTATATATGTTTATAGATTCGATAAATATATTTAATATATATACATATACACATGCAACATAACATACATATATATATTGCCCAGGATACATTCCAAGCTATTCGACCTTAAATTTACCCTTTTATTATTAATTTATCCTTTTATTATTATTATTTAAATTTATCCTTCTATTATTAATTTTAATATTTATATTTTTTAAACAATAATCAAACTATTTTCTACAATGCTCCTGGATATGTTTGTACTAATTTCCTAGATATAATAAGTAAATTCGTACTAAAGACAGAACTGTGAAAATTAAATTATTTACAATATATTTTATATATAGTTAAATTTACTATATTTGAATTTTAGCGCCATTTTTATAGTCAGACAGAGTCTGAATTTTTCAAGGCTTGCTTGCTGACAAAAACTTATTGTATCAACATAATGCTGCCTGACAAAAGCTTAATATATCTGCAGTTGGTTGATGTCTCAACTAACTCAACGAAACTTTCAGTTGCTCATCTAGTGTAAGCAGTTACAACTAAACTGTGTTGCGCACCAAATTAAATAGCTCCACATCCAACGAAAAGTGCACTGTGCACAACGAAATAGTGGTTTAAGCTATTTACTAAACGAAATAGAGAAGCATCGAATTCTTAGCAAGGACCCCAAATTAAACGAATGAGTGCATGGATTTTAGTCAAGTCTCACACTATTTGTTGTAAAATAGCTGCTACCAGTTGCACTCAAACTGTCAGCGAGATCATTTCGCATTTTAAGTCCTTAATATAATATAACTTAATTACATTTATTTTGATTAATGCGAAACAGGACACAAGCAAGCAAATTTTTTTTCAAGTATTTCAAAGTCGTCATTGAAAGACAGAAACTAGAGTCCCCGCATCTTGAAAATAGGCCGCACCCTCCCCTACGTGTCCTGACCAAGAAGGTAAAGAACAATGTGCTGGTCATTAATATTCTTGTCCAGTGGCAAATGTGGCATATGCTAAGCGCACCGCAATCGGGTGGTGTAAAAACATTGTGATTTTTATTGTAAATCGTTTATCCTCATTATGCGAACAGCGTCAAAAACTCACAGAAAAAACCCAAAGAAAAAACACAATTAAGAGTGAATAGGAAGTGCTCGACTCAGTAATACCCTCTTAAAGAATCAAATATTTTGAATTGGTTTACCTTAGAGGTGTTCAGCATGTTCTCTGAGTCATAGTAGAGTCGACTCTATTTATAATAGTTTACAGAGCCTGACTAAATTATATATACACAGTTCTAGCAAGCTCGATATCTGCTCTCATATGTTACTTAAAGTGGCACTCTATCAACATACCCCTGCTTATGCATTCTGCAATTACCACGAGGTATACTTAGTTAAAAAGCTGCAAACTAGTTTCGAAATGCGCCGTTGGACCGTTGCGCAGGTCCACCCTAAAAGCAACAGCAACAACGATTGATAGCCCGTTATCAAATGCAACCCTTACTGCACATAAGTGACCCTAATTAAAATTGCTTTGTGGTGCGGGTTTTTAGTTTGGCTTTTGATTGCCTTGTTCTTAAAGATTAAGCTTTTGTTTTTCCATTTAACGCTTAATTTCAACAATTTCGATGGCCTAACACGATTTCCTCCCCTGCCGGCTTGACCCCGAGGATCGCTTACGCAAAGAGTTACATAAGTAACCGGATCCAGAGAGAGAGAGAGAGAGAGAGAGAGAGAGGGAGATCCCTTTGACCAGAGCCAACTGACCGCAACTAAACAAACACTCGACCTGATTCGCATTTGACTTATAATGCAAGAGCTATGAAAAGTATAAAAAGAATTTTTAATTGCATTAGAATCGCCGGATCGTTAAATTTCTCAGATCGGACTGCAGCGCCTCGGCCAGTGTCCATTCATTGTCTCCGTTTTGTTTACCTTAGAACTTGCCCCCGGTGTCCGGAATGGTTAACCTTTTGAATATTTAGCGGCACTTGAACCGCTGCTGCCGCCTTTTGTTAACCCAGTCTAGTGGTCAGCTCTTTTTTTTCTCTTTTCATTTTTATAATGCACTTTCCGTGGAGTGAATCAAGTCTTTTGTCTGGAAAGTCGCATCTGGCTAAGCGGATCAGTTTCAAGAAACCAGCGGAAAATTGAGGCGCTCCATAGGCAATTTGCATGCTCAAAAAAAAAAAAAAATAAACTCTTTTCCCTCTCGTTTCAATTTGCTCTTTTTCTTCAGCTAACTACTTTTATGTTTGGTAATTCTTTTGGCAATTTTCTGCAGTGTTTCGCATTATCAACTGTAGTATCATTATTTCGTACGTGTGCTCCACGCTCTGGCATGGGCCGAGCCAAAAATTGATTAAGTAAATTTACACTTGGCGAAAAAGTATGAGTCTGGCTCAAGAATGAAGGTTAAAAATATTTCTTAAATTAGGATTTTGTTTTCTTTTTTCTTAAGTTTTCTGCTTATAATCTTAATATAAGTTTTTAGTTTAGGAATTAATATAAGTTATTTTTGAATCCATTAAGTAAATGTTGCCAGCTCCAATCTCCAGGCAACTATCCTAATCTCGATCTAAGCTAGATCTAATTTCTCGTATCACAATCTTAAGCTCTCTTTGCCTTTCTAGCTTTAATTTCTCCAAGTGTATCTATACACAAACACTGCACGTGCAAGAAACTGGGCACGGCACGGCTGAAGCTCTAAGCCAAAGAGCAAGTTCAACCTCAACTTGAACCTCAATATCCACAATCTCATACTTATCCTCATCCACATCCATGCTCTTGCGTGACTCGGACGTGGGTTGCGCAGAATCTTCCCCCCAAAAATTGGCTTTGTTCTGCGGCATCATTAGCTCTCGAATTGTATTCTCCATAAAATTAAACATAAATGTAACTGGAAATTGCTCAATAGTCCGCACTGCTCAGAGAGTTGGCGTGTTGCCAGGCCAGCCTATAACTAGGAGCGCCAGCTTCCTACAGCTAACGTGTGGGCGAGCAAGAATTCAAGCTGTGAGAGTTCTGCGACAGCCAACAGGAATGACGGCCTCAAGCCGAAGGCAAGACGAATACAACTTCCTACGGCAAAGTACAGAGACTAGTTGACGTAAACTCAATATAACATTGGTTTTTGCTATTTATATATTTAATATATAATTTATACAATTTATATAATCGAAGTGAACTGGTGGATAGTAAACATATATAATAATAATATAAATAATAAAAGTGAAATACTTCTATTTATGAGAATTCCTGAATCTTGAATAAATTAAATATATCTATAAAATATACTTATATTTTAAATATATTCCCAATCATATTACATAATAATGTAGGCACTATTAAGGAAACTTTTATATAGCTTGTAAAATATATGTCCATTTGAAACAATTTTAAAGAATATTTATAAAAGCAATATTTAATATAACCTATAGTTAGTAAGCATCTGAACTAAAATCTCTTCACATGCGGAAATCGACGCTCAAAGCTTAGTAGCCTAAACACAATTTACGAGTATTTTTAACTAAAGACCTGCTTTTACAAATGCTTTGAAAATATGCTCGAAATATTTATTAAAAATAAATAAATAAAGAAACCAATTTTCTTAATATCCCATTTTTATTAAAAATTGTTGTTCCATAATGAAATTTTACATCCGTCTTTCAAACAATTGAAACATTTTTTTTTAAGCCTTTCATTCCCTCTGGTCATATGTTACTTTCAAAAATGGTAATAAAAATATAAAAATTTTTGAATATACATTCCTTGATTACTTAGCCAACATTAAGTGTATATTTATTAAACATTTAATATGCAACCCAATCTGGTTAAATTCCACAACTAACAGCTTAGATAAGAAACCTTCAGATCACATGTTGTCAGGCTAAAATTTTAAGCGTTAACAAAGAGTTCGAGAATATATTAATGATATATTCAACAGTTTCCTATTTCAATTTTTAAGCAATTTATTGCTTCAGTAAATAAGCCAACTCAAATTTGGCTAAATGTTGCTTCAGTTTATTTTGCAGTCATGGCCTCAGCACAGACCGAATGCTACACCTGTTTTGTAGGCAAATCAAACTGCACAGCTCGCCATACAGAATAATGTCGTAATCGTAACAGTTCAAGGGTCTCCGATCTCGCTTAGAGCTGGGGTACAAAAATCCGCATGACACGGTTCAAGTGCCAAGTGCCAAGTGGCTCGATCGCGACAAGGGGAACAAAAAGCCGCGCGCTTTTGCTGCCCACATGCAGTCGGTGCCTGGGCCAGGCCGAGGCCTGATATGTTATACGGTTCGACGGTTCGACGGTTCTTAACGCTCATAGTTCCCCTTTGAACCCGCCCAGGCTGGACAGCAAATGCGACAACTGTGCGGCAGCAGTACAAAATAAACTGACAAAGAAGAAGAAGAAGTAGAAGTAGAAAGAAAGCCACAAAAAACGAACTAAAGGAACACCTGATCAAAATTTCAAATTATTACAACGAAATGAGCTAGGCATAAGGACACAAACAACGGCCATCATAGCTCGTGCGCGAGTTGTTATCACACACGCACACACATACGCACACACACACGCACACACACACGCACACACACACACACACACACTCAGCTATGAGCCATGAAAATGCTTTGGTCTAATGAGCACCGCTCTAAAGAATGAAAAACTTCCAACTTGGTCACTGTAATTACGCGAGCAAAAGAAAATGCGTTTCTAGGGTAAATTCTTTTGCTCGCTCAGCAGAGACAGCAGAGCGTATTGGTTGCTTGTGGCCTTCGATGAGGCTAGAGATGTATGCTTATTATTTATATGTACTCTATATACTATATAAGAATTAATTTGAGTTAGACTTCGTCAGATTATATAAGAGAGCTGAGAGATTTGTAGTAGACACTAGAGATCAATCAGCAAAATAAAATAAATTTTTATTTTAAAAATAATATCTTATATAAGAATAGAGTTCGAATTTTAATTCTAATTAATCACGAACTGTCATCAATATTGATAATCTCTTTTTATACTCTGCCTTAGTCAAGACCCACTCATCGAGCATGCATAGTTGCAGTCGTTCAGGGCCGATCGCAACCTTCTTCGTTGTTTGTTTTGTTTTGGACTTGGGGTCGCAGTCGGGTCATACGAAATGTTACATGCATGCACCTGACACCGCCGACTCATTACTATTTGGGCGAGCGAGTTGAGGAAATGCTATGCTGCTGAGGAGGAAGTGGTTCCTGAGCGCGTGCTGTTTGCGAGCAGCGCTAGCCGAAGCTGAAGTCGAAGTCGAAGGTGAAGTCGTAGTTGAAGGCGTCAGCGACGGCGACGGCGAAGGCGAAGTCAGTCAAGCGCTGCGTCAACTTCGGCATAATTTGGTCGCGGTTCGCTGATGGCGGTGGTGGTGGTGGTACGGTGCTACTGCTGGCGGTGTTGGTGGTGGCAGAACTAACAGTTTTCCCTAGCGACATTTGACCAGCACAGCGCATGTGCAACCCTTGTGAGTTTTTCCAGCAGCAGAAGCAGCAGCATTACAAATTGGGCGCCAAAATGTGCAGCAGTCAATGACACTGGCCCAAGGAGCTGGTATCGAGCCAGGACCCCGAGCGACATATGCGCCAGCGCGCACGGCTCGTGCCAACACATCAGCATAACAATTAAACAAGGATAAGAGCAACAACAACAACAACAACAACCATTTTGGCTGCGCCCAAAAAGTTGCCTTCGTTTTAGTCATGTGGGCGCGACATTAGCTGCTTGTTTACCCTGAGTACCCTGGAATATAAAACAGCTATAAAGTTGCCTAAGATAGAAGTGCTCAGCGAGTCAATGAGATATGCTTAGTCAACACTTGCAATAAGCTAATGTCATGCTTGCTTCCCCAAAATTCCTAAATTCATCTTTATTTTTATGAAGTCGATTATATATATCGATATGTTATATTATCTTTAAACAACCTTTGAGAATATTAAAAGAGCTGAAAACATAAAATTTTATATATTATATGTATCTTTTACTCAATTTATACAATTTAAAATAAGGTTCATATTATATTAATTATTATAATTTATATTATATTATATTATAATTTACAATTTATAGAAATACATTTTTATTTATTATTTTATCGATAAGTATCGATACATATTTATGATAATTTGTAAAAATTAAAAGTTCGAATCCTTACATATACTAGATTTAGGATCACATTGAACTATCTAGAATTTCAAAATATTATCCCTTAATATAAACTTCATAAATATACCGACTAACATTCATTTAAATACATAAACAAGCTGCGAATATTTGTTACCAAACAGATTAGTATCGTTATGCGCTTTCGCCAGTTTCGAGAATGGTAATGTGTTTTATGATATTGACATATATTCTAGAACATTTCCAGATGTCGACCCTCTTACATACATTTCAAAGCAGTAGTTCAACTGACAACAGGGTAACTGCTAGTCGTGCAGCCTTTGGCACACACCCGCCTACTTGTTTTAACTAGAACAGGGTGGCTTTTAGCCCGATATGGCGATCTAGTGAGGGCGGCAAATTGCAGCCGGCTGCCATTTAAGGGTTAGCTTTGAGCAGACCAACTGACGCGAGCGCGCCCACGACTCGCAGCGCTATATCGCCCGATAATGCCTCATATAGCACCGCTGAGTCATAGCAAACGGCTCGACCGTTTGTAACGGTCACGCACGCAAGCAACTGCATGGCTCATATGGCACACATATGTGTGTGTTGTTCTGTTATCCTGCCAGGCGCATTCCTGTTGTTTGCTTAGCGCCTCGTGTGTGTGTGTGTGTGTGTGTGTGGAAGCTTCACGCCGCGCTGCCCTTTGTACGCCTACCCAACCCGGTAATTACTGCAAAATGTGACCAACTGACTTTACGTGCCGACTTGAACGATATATATATATACATGTGTATATATAGCCTGGTTTGTGGGTCGAGAGAAATATGCTGCGCATATGTGCATCTGGTGGACATGCTGCTCCTGCTCGATCCTGCCTGCCGCTGACTTTTCTAGCGCGAAATTTTGCAATTATTAATTTAGGAAACAGGCGTCGGGTTTTGCTTGGGTGGCATGGTGCAGACGAGCTGCTGAGCTCATTGGCTCTTGGCCCTAACCATGTGCTCTAGCCACTTCATGTGTAGCCTCTCGACATTGTTTTTGTTTTGCTTCTTCTTTTTTCTTACATTTTGCACCATGGGCGGGCAATCTGTATTCAAAGTATTGCAGTTTGGGGTGTGGAATTGCCCACTTGAATAGCTCTCGGAAACAGTTAATGAGCGACTATAAAAATACCATATGCTATACGAAATTCAAAGTAATTTTAGTGCAAAACAAATGGAAGAAAAATAAAATAGAAATAAAATAAAATAATAAAATAACTTATTTTATTCGTAAACTTTTCCTATATCTCGCAGCTGACCTTCGGGCGTGCAAAGCAAAGTCTTGAACTCTATTAAATAAAATAAGCAACATTTACCGCAACATCGTTCACTCCTCAAGTATAGTCAGCATATGCATATTAAACATGAGTTTATCACAATATTCCCACATTAAGCGCATTTTGTAGTGCAGGAAGCTCGCATCAATGAGCACTTGGCAGGATTCGGGCAGCGAGCACGTAGCAGCCACAATGTAACCCAAGTAAGATTATGCCCGAGGGCCATAAAGTGCAACATGTGCATATTAAAAGTTGGCCAAGCTATCGAATGACACGAGCTGAAGTTGAAGGGGGCTGCAGGGCGTTGCCACCCGATGCAATTGATGTAGGTCGACAAAATTATAAATGATGTGCAGAAACTTAAAAGGCAAGAACCTTTGTGCTGCTGCCATGGGATCGCGCTGTGTGGCTTCTCACGAAGCAGGGGCCGTTGCCGTTTAACAGGACGAGCGCAAAAATATTGATCTGTAATAAAAACTGAAGCGTATGGCAAGTGCACATAAAATCAAATTAATAGTCCTTGTCGGTAGGCTGTCAGGCTGGCACTTTGTTTTGGTTCGAGCAGTGGGAAACTCGGCGCACAAAAGGCACAAAAGGTAATAAATTTCCAAAGGACAATGGCAAAAAAAAAAAAAAAAATAAGAACGATATACGAAATAAAAAGGAAAACAAAATCAGTTTGTCTTATCGCTCGAATGCAATCTCTCACCTTTCAGTTTGTCAATTAGTTCAAGTGCACGGACGAGCGGCGAGAAGTACCTGCCGCAGGTCGTTTTTCGGCTGCCCGCAAAACGGCACCGGCATTCGCAAGTCTCGTCCTGTTGCACATTTATTGACCGAAAATCAATAAAATATTTATTTTCTATTACGCAACGCTGCTCGCTGCTCGCTGCTCGCTGCTCGAGTGGGCGTGCCAGACGGGAGCCGTTTGTCCAGCACATGGCCAGGCCCAACTGGAGCTGGGTGTGACAGAGCAGTTAACTCAAGTCCACGCCATGTGCTGGATGAACGGCATGTCCTGTGCGTCCTGCACAAGTGCACCTTTCTCCTGCGCAATTAAGCAGCACGAAACGTTTTGCGATTAGATTTGCTGCAAAAGAGTGAAAAATGCATCGAGTGCGCAGCAGAGTGTCACAGTGCGTGTCCTGCGTAGTAGTGGACGTGCGCTCGCGCGCTAAACAAAGCGCTGCAGTTAATTGCCAAAGCCACCAAACTGAAAGGCAGACGCGCCACGGGATAGGCGCCAGTCCGGACGACGCTTAATGAGCGGACGTTGTCTGGGTTGCGCCAGGACACAACTGCGCAGCGCAGGAGCACGCTGCGCTAGCCAGGCGCACTGAGCCTAACCGTGCGAAATTGTTAGCCCGGCTCAAAGGAGCACACGCTGACAATTTGACACGTTAGAACTTTGCATAAAACAGCGCGAGGCACCTACAAATGAACAAATATATATACCTTCAAATATATATGCATAGATTACTGATAGATAGCTGCGTCCTCGACTTGTGTGGTGGCAAAATCATAATCGTTTTCTAACTCCTTCACGCCGCTAAACACTTGAGGCACAGGTCTCGCCTGCAGCACCAACAAAATGCATTGTTTGGCCACATAATAGAATGAAAAAAAAATAATATGTGCCCAGCAGAAGGACTCTCCGACGATTCTCTATAGTTTTATATACATATTTGATTACTTTTTGTTGTTTCTCATAATATTTTTGCTCAATCCGAGCCGCCAACTCATTTGTATTTAGCTTCTAGGAATTGCATTTGACCACACAACATAAAAAAAAAAAGTGCCCTTGAGGCGCGGCAAAACCTCAAACAGCCAACCGCAACTTCAACCTGTCTTTGTGCCCAGGCGACTCTGTGTACATTTATGATATATATTTTTGGTTGGGTCGGCATGATTGCGCACTATTTTCTCAGCTATCCTTGCCCAAATGTTTGCTGTGCCTATAAAAATTTTTTACCGCATCTTTTGTCCTTTGCAATTGTTTGGCAATTGCGTAGACACATTGATTTCCCGGGAGGTCTCTCGATCTTCGATCTTCGATCTGCGATCGACTCCCAGTTCCCTTGCAATTTCATGGCTGTCCGAGCGCTGGACAGAGGGCGGCACTTGCCATTTTTTTCGCGTGTCATGTCGTTTTACGATCTTATTCCAGCTAATGATCTTTTCAAGGCTGCAATGCTCTCTAGAGAGCATTAATGGCCTCTGCCATTAGCAACATTAGCTAATGCTGGCGTGCAATGGGCTACGCCAAATTTGTGTTCCCTTATGGCAAACGATTCCACGAAAGTTTCGCAATACAATTTGAGCATGCATGAGGGTCTTGAAGAGCAACAAAAAACATTTACAATTTTGACAGACTCCATATAGAATTACAAATATATTGATTCAACTTTTCGAATTTGCATTCATGTTGAGACATAACAAATACAAATTTCAAACATTCCAAAACTCACCTCATATTGTGGTCTATGGCGTCGCCCATATTCTTCGCTTGAGGCACATTCTGCGTTTCGAGCACATGGCATACCTGGAATTGAGATTAAAAAATAAATAAAGAACCGTTAATGGTCCAATAAAACGATCTTAATGAAATTCAAGCAAACTGAGCCACAGCTGTTGTCAAATTTAGTGGCTAACGAGTTTCAGTCGAACCCATTATTAATTAGAATGCACTTGAGCAAATCGGCCATGAAATTGGAGCAACCTTGCTGACAGCTTCCAAATCACTGCGCACACAGAGTGAGTGAGATGGAGAGAGAGAGAGAGTGGGAGAGGGGGGAGAGAAGGGGTCACACACACACACACACATATATATATAGCTGTGGCTACACTTGAATTGCTCAATCAATACCACATGCAAAGCATGTTCTGGTTGAGTTTTCGGACTCGAGTTCGAACCCAATAGAGTTCACTAAATCAACGTGGACATATGGTCAACAAAAACCATCGATGATGCTGATGCCCCTGACGGGTTGACCACTTCAAGAGATCGTGCCGCGCATCTCTCGAGCTCGTCTCCAATTACAGGACATTTGGTGCACTAAGCTAGCCAGCGCCCAATAATAAAAACATTGTCATAAACAAGGACAAGCGACAGCGCCAAGTCAAAAGGATCGATGCTACCAGTTGTTATCCTGACTGTCGTTTTGTTTTGATAAAATCTCAAATAACGCCGACGAGTCTATTCCCTGACTACGCTCGCTGCCATTAGTTCATTAGCAACTTGTTATTGTTTGGCTGCAGACGCGACAGCAACACCGACAGCAACTGAATTATTTTTTTATTCAACAACATTTTGGCCGCCTAAGGACTCAATGTTTAGGGTTTTTTCTTGTTTATGTCGACTTCTAAATTGCGGCTCATATAATCCAAAGCCCAAAGCAGACAACATGTGTTGCAATCCTTAGTTTATGTTAGCTAAAATCCTTTTCAATTGTGGCCTTAGCAAGTAGAGAGCGATGTGTGCAAGTGATTGACTTGCAGATACTCTTCATATATGCATTATATGTATCATATATCAGCTATTATACATATAAATCTGACTTAGAATATGTTAAGGTAGTAAGGTAGGGTTTGAGATGGCTATCAAATGAAAATCAGGCTACTAAAAAAACCATTTAGCTTTGAGAAAATATATTAAAGTAAGTCAATTTCTAATTGTCTCCAAGATATGCGAGTTCTAAGGGAATGAGATCTCCAATTTAGAAAATTATTAATAAAATTTCAAAGTCATATATGCATCATATATCATAAATATAACTTAGCTATAAGAATATATTAAAGTTGGTAAGACTTTTAATGTCTCCGAAGAATCAATGTGGCTCTCAAATGCGCTTCAACTTCGACAGATATTTAAAAAATTATTCATAAAATTTCATCATACATAATATATCAACTTAGCTAACTTAGCTAAAGGAATATATAAATATATATATCTCGGAAACATTCCGAGACATGCATGGCATCAATGTGGTTCGAAAGGACTTCGTCTTCGGCATATAAAAAATTATTCATAAAATTTCAAAGTCCATCCATTAGATGCCTCTTTTTATGAATTTCTAATGTGTATCTGGTATCAAAAGTTAGAATCAGTTTTCACAGGCTTAGAGCTGACACCATAAAACTCTTTGTCTGCAGGCTGACTTTCGATAAAGGCATTTTGGGGCATTGATTTTCCCATGGCTGCGCACTATTGGAGCCACATCACACATATTCCTTTTAGTTTTCCTTTGTTCGCGGCCAAAGAATGGGCACATAATTTGGTAATCTGTGAAAAAGCCAAACCCCCATTAAACCGCAGGCACTCTTAACTCGTTTTTTTATTCCTTTTTTTTTGGTATTCTTTCGAATAGTGCATACAACAACAAAACTCGTTACATTGCGACGTCTCCAAGTGTGCATAGACATGAAAAGGCTTCATCACAATCATCAATACAAGCCGATCCTTAACAGCGTCCACGTGCAGGCCGCGCTTCAGTCGTGGCTTAAGGGCTACCGTCACAGAGTTAAGCCCCCGCCCCCGCCCCCGCACCCGCACCAACAGCCGCTCAATGTATACGAATTGTACCTGTGCCTCAACCTGTTTTCCTAGCTATTTATCAATTTCCATGTATTGTGTGCTCTATGCTCTCGCCTTCACCTTCGCCTTCGCCTTTCGCAACTTGTTTATTTTCCATTTCTCTGCAGGAAATCTCGACTCGTTTTCTTATGGGTCTAACTTCCAGTTGGACTTTTCCCCTGCAAACAGGTTCTATTGTTCGGCCTACCCCTACATCGCCTATATACCTGTATGTATTGGATTTTCCTCTATGCACTGATTCGTCTTTACCTGTTCCCTTCTATTTACCTCAAGTCGTTCCGTCTCTGTCGCAGTTTTTGCTTGTCTCACCTCAACAGGGGGAAAATTATATGTTTTGATTTTAACGGAAAATTGCTGAGCAAGGCGCTCCATAACAAAACTTGAACGAAGGGTCCTCCCGCCGAACTCTAGAGCAATACAAACAGTCCATTTTAATGACAGACCCAATATACGAAGCAATCATCTAATTTTTATGTAACCTCTTCAAAACTGATCTAATGAAGGGTTGCACACAAGATTCTCACGGCCAAGCGGTCAATCACTGTGGAGGTCATTCAACCAGTTGCTTCGCTCTTCTCATCCCATCTCATCTGTAGGGATACTTACTTATCCATCACATATAACATAATTGCTTTTTCATAACTATTGGATTTATGCATTAGCATTGGTATGGCCAAGAAATTTCACGGCTCGTTGGTCGTGGTTCCTTTCGAGGCGTGTGCATAAAATATTTGATTTTGATCTAAAGATTGGTAATACGCACGATCTACAACTATTGCTACTGCCCTGATGCTAAAAAAAAATCGATTAGCTACCGTTATGCTCATGAGTTCCGCAGGACCCTTACTCTTTCTTCCCGATGATGATATGATCATTACAATGCACGTGTCGGTCTGTTTCAACTTTCCGACTGCTGCCCAAAAATGGTAATTAATGATGGGATTCTATAGTTTTTGCATACTCTGCACAGCCTTAGCAACTGGGCAATGATTTGTGGAACCATCTAGTGCAGCGGACGGCTGTCCCTGCAGCTCTCGACTTGCCGCACTTTGCACAAAGTTTTTTGCTCATTTACAACTCATTTTTTTGAGACTCTGCAAATGGCAATTAACATGCTTGCATGAGTTTGCGAATTCCTTTACAGCAACCATAGCAGCATCCTTTGAAGTACTGTTTGTGGTTAGCAAGCAGATCTAACAATGTGCTCAAACATGCCGATTTCTTTGGTCGCAAACTATTTGTGGTCAATGCCATAATGGAGAAGGCAACTTTGAACAAGTATAACAAAGTCTAGTTCAACTAGAAAACTTAAAGCTGAAGCCAAGTTAAGGTGAGGATCTGCTATTGCTACCAACTCCCGTAATGATTGAACAGTATTAGCTGCAATTAGAACTCATCAAGAACAACTCTTCCAGTGTATTCACTAACTCATATATCAAACAAGATCCCAAAATACGTTAGCTGAAAAATTTCCGAATTCCGTTTAAGAACACCTCCAACGCTAAGACAATATAAAAAGATTGCGTAGACAAAAGGCATTCAGATCCTAACTCTACATGTAAATAAGACGAAAATCATTTACATTCAATTCAGACTTAAGCTAGGCATAGTTCGGCTCTTTGCATTTTAGCAGACGAGTGTGAAAAACCATTAGACAACTTTACTTAAAATAGGCCGCGCTGGACTCGAAACAAGTACAAAAAAAATATAACAACAAGAAAAACAATAAAACTGAAATCAAAAACCTCTAATACAAACATTACGTAAGTCAGCTACTGTTAAGAACCAAGGCGGCATTTCCAGTGAAAAACATAAAAACTTCCGTCTAAGACGCATGAATATACATATACAACACTTGTGCAAAAAAAAATGAAATGTGTTTACTTATATATAGAACTTGATCTGTTTTCCAGGAAGTTGAACAATTTGTGCATAATTTGCATAGCTGAAGGCTTAGGGCGGCAAACTGTTTGACGACATATTGCTCAATGGCATGGATCAATGGGAATCTAAAAAAAAAAGAAGATCGAAAAATAAGTGCAGATGCTAGATCTATATTGATGTATCTGCGGACACATGTGTGCTCTACTCTTTCGCTCAACAAAAACGAGATCATCTCATATGTGCACAAAAGCATTTCGCACATTTAGGCTTCCAAATGAATGGACACAAGGCACAGGTCACAGGACACATGGGACTTGTGTGGTCAGGAGTTCAGGTTCAGGTTCGGGCTTGGGTTCCAGTTACCCAGATCTAATATGCAGATATTATCGAAGCAGCTGGGCCAGCTAACTGAACAGCCAAAGTTGCAGTTCGGTTAATCAATTAACAATGGCTTGAGCCGAAAAAAGGAATCGAGTAAAGGAATATGAGAAACGTTGCAAGGATAAGCCTACTTTAACTTGAAAATATTGCTAGAGCTCTACATAGTTTTAGGGCTTTTGTTTTGAAAGGAATAACTAACTTGCTTATTGTTTTGTTGCATATCCTTAATGAATATAAAGCAAGCATTCGCAGAGTGTGTGGATGTGCAAGTGTGTGTGTGTGTGTGTGTGTGTGTATGTGTGTGGGTGTGGCTGTGTGTAATATTGTTTCAGCAGCACGTACACCCACATGGCATAGCAATTCTTGAAAGTCTTAAGCCGACCTTTGAGCCGGCCAGTGGTCATGATTGTGAGTTTAAGATACCAACTACGAAATGCGCACCACACACAACTCTACACACACACACACACACACACCGGGTTATTGGCTTTGGTTGATGGCGCGCAAAATGAACAGTTCGTAACGAAAATCCTTTTTTCAAAGGCCGCACTAATATCCTTTCACAGCAAAATTTTTCTTTAAGCAACCTACGAAAAAAAGAGCGCCAAAAATAGTATCCTTTTTAGTCTGCGCATGTGTGTGTGTGTGTGTGTGTGCTCTACCCTAGATAACTAATACACATGGAATTCTAGAAACAAATGCGAGTTGATGCTATCTTGCGCTCGACTGCACCTCAAGTGGACTCGCAGATACAGATACAAATGTATCTCAAGCTGTCAGCTGACTGATGACCGTTAGAAATCCCGGCAGGTTCCTTTGTTGACAGTCCGATGCACTGAAGCATATATCAAAGCCAAAGATACGAGACGACAGATAGCCACCATGGAGAGGAGAGGCTGAGAGACAGAGAGAGAAAGGAAGTTTACCTAGTTCATTGATATTTTGGGTCGACTTTTATTCGGGCGCAACTAATCTGAGTTTGCAATAATTATTATTTGTTCCAAGCAGCCCTGCAGTTATATATGTATATATAGTAGAGCTCTTCCGATAATGATGATGCGCAAAATGTCTTGGCCTTATCGCGATATATCTCCATTTTCCTGCAGAGGCTGTGCCTTTTTCGGTAATGTATACCGTTTTTGTGTGCTGATTCTTGGCCACCGTCGTGGCGGTCAGATTAAAATCAATTAGCCATAAAATGCAACAACTAAATTACATTTTTGTGTGGGCCGAGACAGTTGAGTTTCTAATGTGGAGATTGGCCAGACTATCTACAAATATAGTTATTAGATCTTCGAGGGCTGCAACTATGATATTTTAATGACTTATTAGAGCAGATGTTACAAAATTAAGATTTGTTCGATGGTAAATCCAATGAAATTATGTTTGTTATGTAATATTTTGCTTGAGTAAATTTTGGAAGTTCGTCCTTTATTTTTATAAGCGGCTAATTTCTGATTTATATCTACAGAAAAATACGGAAATATGATTATTATGTGATTATAAATATGAAAATAATAAGGATATCTATGATATCATTCTAATAGATATTAACTCTCCAAGTAATAAGATATGGAAAGTAATATTATTATTATAGATATTTAATCTACGCATTATAGCAAGAGCTTGGGTTAAAGAGCATCGAAATATATCAAATTGTATTAATCAAAGGTCTAAGATCCAAGAAATTTTCGAAATTAACAGATTTTTAATATAATATAACGAAATTTCATAATATTATAATTAAATACTTTCAAAACTTAGTCCATCATATTTTCGTCTAATTCCCATGCTCTAATGCTAACACAACACTTATAGCTCCTACCTTAACCTCTTTTAATGTATTTTTTCATACAAATCGCTCCGCTTACATTAGCATATTAAAACAGATGAATTAACAACTTTACTGCCTGCATTCGTAGTAGTTTCAGAATTAAGCCTTATTTCCGATATTGATTTTCCATTGACTATTGCAACTGTTTAATATTTTCAACGCATCATTGCATCGTAGGACTTCCTTCCGTCTGTGTGGCAGCAAATCGGCTTATGAAATGTTTTTCTTATTATATTTTTCTTTTTCCTATTCTTCATCTTTCCATTTGCTCCGACTCCTTGAACAATGAAAGTAAACAAACCTGTGGCGAGGTAAATAAACTTGCGTGAGGCTTGATCGACGCCAGATACGACAAGAAGGAAAACAGCATTCTAAGAAATAGAAGATGCATTGGGGAAGAAGAAGTTCGTTGGAGGGGGGGACCAGGGCAATAAAATGAGGTGGAGATACTTGTACTAGACAAACCAGTTGGCCTCATCGCAAGCCACCAGACACACACACACACACACACACACACCTATGGACCTATAGACACGCAGCACACAGACAAAGGGTTGCCCCTTTTTGATGCAACAGCTTGGAGAAAAATCAGGAAAAACAGAACAGAACGAGGACTGAGAGGACTGTACTTTTGCTGTCTGATACCCAAGAATTCGAAGACCCAAGAGCTAGACCAATGGATGCCCAGTACCAGTTTGGAGCCAGAAAACAAATAAATAAGCGTGCAGCTAGAACATAGAGGGAACGGCGACGTCAACTGCAGCTGCGACTGCGACTGCGACTGCGACTGAGGCACGGCTTAAGCGTGATTACACAGTAAAAATACTAGTAGATGAGGCGAACGGATACGAGTACAAACGGCGGAGCAACGCGACATGCCTGGCATAATAAAGGGGTACGAGCCAATGGGCAGTTGCTGTAGTTGCTACAACAACAGCAACAACAATAAAAGCAGCAAAGACAACAACAGCAATGTAAATGTTTATGTATCTATGGGATACGACGGCGATCGGCCTAGGCAGCAAAAGGTGACTGATCTTTACAATTCGACACTTTGACTTTACAACAACAACAACAAAGAAAGACGCAATCAAAACAAACGAGAGCTCGCTCAATAATAGTGCTCGACTAGCAGTTACCCCACAACGTTTTCTCTTTCAAATGGAGAATACATGGAGCCTAATCTCATAGATGAAACTATTCTCAAGATAAAATGTGTGCTTGAAGCTCATCGAAATAAAATTTCCCTTGATAATTTCTTATGTTTCTGGATGCTGAAAGTACAGAGGGAAATTGAGCATTTCTTACTGATCTCAAATTACTACGTATCCATCTTGAGTTATCAAAAATCCATTGGTTTTATCTTTATGATAAAGCTTAAATTGATTCAATATGCATTCCTCATACATTCCACCTATATAAAGTTATTATTGTAGCCCATTTGACCCTTTAAGCGTTTACCATCTCTAGAGGGTATTAAAAATGCATCGATGTTGAAAACAAAGTTGTAAAAAAATCGAAAGGTGAGCCGAGGGCAACACATGATAGCAAGAAGAAGACATAAAAACAAGTATCCAAGCAAAAGGATGCACGAATCGATACCGGACAGCATGTTTATGCATGACTGTCAGTGTATGTCTCAGTGTGATTGTGTGTGTGTGTATGTGTGTGTGTGTGTGTGCGTGTGGAGGCAGGGTCAAGGTAAACAAAGATTTACCTTTATGATGGATTTTGCTTGACTGAGCGTGTTAATGCATTCTACACGCATTCGAAGGCAATCAAAATCAGTGGCAAAGCTGGCATTTAGAAAAAATAAGAAATTAAAAAAAAAAATTGTACTTCCCTAAGTACGATAAATGTAAATGGATCTCGGGTTTTAGATTTGACCGAAACCAGTTCTGTGTAACCGAGAAAATGTACCGCAGTTGCAGTGTGGCAAATGTAAAAACTTGTTGTAAATCAGCAGCAGCAGAAGCCGTTGAGCAGCTGCTAGCTAGAAGTAAAAATTCTAGCACAGCCGTCAAGCCTTAGCTTTAAGTTTGCTGCCTGAAAAGCTACAGCCCTACAGAGCCAGATAGAGAAAGAGAGAGAGAGAGGACAACCCTTTGGCACACGGGGCTGGACAGCCTGTCAGTTTAGGTTGCGTCTGAGCTGTTGGCTGAGCAAGCATTTTTATGATGGAATTATTACATCATTCATCTTCATCAACAATGACACGAAATGAAACACAGTTACAGACTCTCTGTCTCTCGCTCTCGCTATCGTTGCAACTCATTCATCTCGTAGTACTAAAACATGCTTATCGACTTCATAATTTACATAGCTTTATATGCATGACTACAAAACTTGTGACCAGACTTTAGCCAGAGACTGCAAATTGTCATGCGGGTTGCTTTCTCTGTCTCGCTTGGGGTTGTTGCTGGGAACAAACTGAGCAGTTTGACATCAAAAGTGCCTACACTGATATGAAATCTAATTACATTTATTTTCTCTTCTCTCTTTTGTCGCAGCAAAGTTGTGAAGCTTGTAAATGTCAACATCCTCGAGATTATATTTTTATATATGGTTATCAAGGCTTTCTTTATGGCGAAGAGCATCTCTGAGATGAAATTATTTTTAAAATAACACGTTTCCCTCCCAAAAAAAATGTTCTAGTCTACACCACCCTAGTCACAAAAGTGACCTTATATGGATTCACCAATCTGAAAGAGAAATAGTCTCTAGATATACAAAGTTCTGCTATAACTTCTCTTCCCAGAACGTCATATTACAGCAGGCAAAGACATCTTTGATCAAATCAAATTTCGAAATAGAAAACAAGCTACAGTTCCTATTGCCAGCCCAGTGCAAATGCCGTTTCAGATTCCGCACTTTCTCACAGAGGTTACCAACTGTGATCTAACGACTTTTTGCTCCAATAGCCAACAAATCTTCTTGCTGAAAGACAAACCCCAAGCAACTGCCGCAATTCACATGACCCAAAAACCGAAACCGGACTCAGTTTTGTCAGGCCGCACACAGCGACTGATGGAAATATGAAACGGAAGCCACGTCGGCGAAGGACAACAGCAGCGCCACTTTACACAACGAGTAACAAGCATGAATAGAAATTCCTGAGATAATCAACGGCATTATCTCTTGATTATGTGTTGAAAATTCCATGAAAATTGCACAAAATAAAAAAAAAAAAAAAAAGAAGAGAAACACCGACTGACGATTGCGAAAAAAAGAAACCTTATTGAACTATATCCGGATGATCGTCAGATGATGATGTCGTTGATGAAGGAACACCCGAGTGGCGACGCATCCGCTTCTCCTTTTCGCAAATGTGAGCTCATCAAGCCCTCGGTCACTTGAGGTTTAAGCCGGGCCTTAGCCAACATTAAAAAACCAATGAGAAATGCCGCAAAAAAATCTATACATATATCAGACATGCACCCAAATGAGGCAGAAACTGAGAAAGAAACAGAGCGAGAGGCAAACTTATCCACAGAGCGAGAGCGAGCGAAATGAACGTGAGAATTTGCTGGTCGAATGTCCTTTAAGTATGCCGGGCGCGTCTGTGGCTGTGGCGCATTGTGCCTCATCAAGTACTTGTATAGATTTTGCTAGTTGTGTCCTTATTATCCTGCCTCGGACGCATTGTTACCGCACAATGAAAGCATTCATATAGACTATATGTATATATATATATATATGTATTTCAGGAGATTTTTTACAGCGCTTCCAATGAATTCCGTTGACTGAATGAGTTCATATTATGAATGAAATACGCACACAATACGTGTATGCTTTATTAAAGCGAAATTGCCGCGCTATTTGTATACTCTGCAGATGTTGAATTGATAAACGGGCATGTCGTATTTTTATTATTTTATTGTAAGTGTAAGCAAAAGAATAAGTTCTTTTTAAAGCACACAATATATTAAAAAATTAATTTTCTTACTAATTTAATAATTAATCAAATAAGTACATTAACCTTCTCATACCCAGGATCTCTTAGAGGCGAGATGGCGAAGTAAAATCAAAAAAATAAACTAAAATAATGAGATTCCACAAATTAAAATAAAATTATGCCATAATATATTTGCCTTAGCTTAACTTATGCGTAATCAATTTGATTTTCAAGTCATATTAATTTAAGTAGATTTAATTAATAAAAAACATGTTAGGCATTTTAATTTAAGATATTTGACATTATTTTCTTTAAAATATTATATTTATATAATATATATAATAAAATGCTTATATAATTCCAAGACTCTTCTCCAGGTAACTCTAATGGCTTAAAATACCAATGCGAATCATATTCAAAAATAATATCTAAATAGCTTCAGAAACTCCGCTATTGCTGCATCACATATAAGCACAGGGTATACTCTAGTCGTGCTCAGCCACCTATGCATATCTCAGTTTTTATTGTTGAATAGGTAAATCGTGAAAACAAAAACCCACAACCTGAGGAGCACAGGCGTGAGAAGGAATTTGCGGCCTTGTCGACGACTTTATTAGGGCAAGTGTTTTTTCGGCTTTCTTTTTTTTCGTGCTGCTCTTAGTTGCATAACGTGGGTGGCACCTGAACACGTGACATGCCGACAGGAAGGATCAGCCCAATACAGAAACACGCACACAGGAAGTGGCATGCAGCACATTGCGTCTGCAGCATTGATTTTTGCGCGCCAAAAACGCTGTGTTATGTAAATATTTGAGCAAGTAAATCCTTTCTGAGTCGCAACTCCTGTGGCAATTGCCTTGACCCTTTATCTTGGCTTTTCGAACATGTGTGAAAAATGCGATGCATGCAAATGCAGTTTTGCAGTGGAAATCGCACATTAGACAAGGCCTGGCCTAGCCAGGCCAGTCGAAGGTCGTTGGTCGTTGGGGTTGGACAATTGGTAACCAACCAGACGAGATTATGGCCGTAACAGCATTACACAACACATCAGTCGGAATGGTCGACAGCGACTGCGTTTTATGGAGGTGCGAAATGACACATTTTGGCCGGGTCACAAAACCTGCCGCGTCATTCACGGCAACTGCGTGCCTGCGGCCTGGCCAAAAAGCAAAAGGAAATAAAAATAAAGGTATGTAGAAGCTGAAAAGGTAGGCCTTGGTCAACAGTTAGTGCAACCTGTTGGCCAAGCCTTGCAATTTGTCACCTGAGGCGACATACAAATCGCAACAGTTGCCAGCTGAGACTTGCTTTGAGCCATTGCGGCCCATTCAGCAACATTTTGTTGCACAGTTACCAAACACTTTTCATTCACAATTCCAGCTCGGTCGCTGGGGAATTTCATTGGTCTTGATTTCAATTTATTTGCGCACGGCGGAAATATTATCGAGAAAAAGCAGCAATATTTACAAATTTCTAGCGAAAATATTTGTGTCTGCAAAATTTATTTTTTATTTAATGCCAAATCATTTCCTATGCGAAAAAAAAAAATTTATATTTTTCAATGAGACAAGGATAATTTTATGCAACTGTTGAATTTTCCCAGGCTTTGCCCATTTAATTATGTACGTGCCCCGTCAATAGCCAGGCTCTGGCAGCCTTTGAAAACCATTTCCCAGCTATGCAATTACCAGGAAACATCAAACCCTTAACCAAAACTACAAGCCAAGTTAATACGAATTCCTACACGTTGGAAAAAATATAATCAAAAATGTTGTACTGATTGGGTTCAGCTCTGAAAAACTTTACATCAAGGCTTAGAAATGTTAAAAAAATTTAATAATACAATTAAATTATTTTATTATTATTATATATTTTATTATATATTATTATATATTTTATTAAGTTATAATTGAAATAATATTAAAAATAAAATTTAATTAATTAACGGTTGAAAATGTTTGTCAGTTTAAGGAATATACAAAATCAAAGTCTGCTTATACAGAAGTGAACATCAAACTTTTATGTGATATATAAGAATTTGTAAAAATTATAACTGTAAGCGCAATATTTTAAAATTTATATTTCAACTTGGTTTTAAGATTTTTGGTAACATATAAAATCAAAATCCGCTTCTCATACAGAAGTTAATATCAACAAAAAAAAGGTGTTTTTACTAAAACGTCTTCAATTCTAGTTTATTTAAGCATTGAGAACTCTGATTTTCTTCGAGTGTATTGGCATTAACACTTGTTCATTCATTAGGCCTAGAACTTGGCCAGAATGCACTTCAATTGCAGTAACCTGTCAACATAATTAATCCCCCCTTGCGCTGTTGATCTACAAATCAGCTGATTGTGACTGCGTCGGCTTGCCTTTGAGCCAGCCTTTTGTCCACAAAAAGCAGAAAGAGACTGAGAGGAGAAAATTATGAACAATTCATAAAAAAGTAGGCCCTGCTCGACATTCCCAAGGATGTGCCTCCAAATTGTTGTTGTGTTAATTGTCCAACCGACGAGGATGAGGTCGTTTTGGCCAGAACTGCGCCATTAACGGCAGCAGCAACTATGTCGGCTCCCACGGCTTGTCGCCTGGGCTGCAGCTCGACTCGGATCTCTGTGTGTGTGTGTATGTGTGTTTTTGTTTTTTATGCCATTTACACAGAAATCTTGCAACAAATCACGCGCTCCTTTTGTGGCTGCCTTCTCAGCTGAGCTGCGTTTTTACCACTAATTTTTTTTTTTCATTCCACATTTTACAAAAGTCGTAGAGCTCGTATTTTGACCTTTATTTGTTTGATGTTAAACTATAATGCTGTCTTCCCCCCACACACACGCACACACATAAGAGGGAAACTCGTAATAGCTAAGTGCATTTGGGTTTGATTCAGCGCAGGATCTCATGATCGGTTGATCTTTAGTTGAACCTGTGACGACGCAATTCTGTGCCATTAACAGGGTTCGAATCGGGGGCTGCACTAGTTTGCTTTTTATTGGGCCGAGTCCTAATTGCGGTGTGGAATCTTCAACGGCATTGAAGTTAATCATTTCTTGTACCTGCGGCTTAGACAGTCAAACAAGTCAGTGCAAACAAGCAACAACAACAAGGACCACGAGCAGGACCAACCGAATGATGCTTGGCAAATGGACTGCAGTTTTATTTTTTTGGCCATTACCGTTGATTTTTCACAACACAATTTGTTGCCTTTGTTACATATCGTTTGGATCTTTATCGAATCGTTCGCTCGCATTGTGCTTTCCGTTGGTTTTTATGGCCAACGCCGACATCCTGTGTGAGAAAATCTATAGTTGATGGGCCAGACGACAGTCGACAACGGACAGCGACAACTACAGCACTAACTACTACAACAGCGTCAACAGCATTTGGCAGTTTTTATTTGAAAGATGGGGCAACAATAACGAATGACACTTACCTAACATGAAATCTACATAATGACAGAAAGCCCAAAAGCAACGCATACGGGGGGAAACTAGTTCAGCTAGCTAAATTACGAACCGGTATTTGGCATATGCCATACATATATATGTGTGTGTTATATATCCTGCAATTCCCATACAGGATATCTTGCGCATCCTTGGCAGCGCACCGCGGGGTAGCGCGACTGAGGTTGAGCTAAGGTCATGTCAAGGCTGCAACAACTTTGCATAAAATATTTGAAAATGTTTTCATTATGGTAAATAGACAGACTGATGCACATACACACACACACGCACACTCAGGCATAGCCTAGAAAACCTAGGCTGGTTTCCCACAAACCAAAGGGTTTGCCGCCCCTGTCCCGTCTTAGATGTTGCGCTATATATATATATATATATATATATATTGGTGATAAATTAGTTTAATGGTCGGGCTCGGAGGAATGTTTGAAAACCCAGAGAGACGAAAAAAAGGCCGTCGACCGCAGGCAAAGCTTACAGCCGAAGGCAAAGTTTTTACTTTATTTCATTTGGCGGCAAAACGTAGCCATGGCTAACCGCGCAACGCCGCGTACGTGCCTGGACAAGCGCTGCATGTCGAACAATAGCTTAAACCCGTCCAAAAAAACAAGCCCAACTAAACAGAGGCGAGTGGCCCAATAATGAACTGGCCAAACAATGCGCCAACTTTTCAGTTAAAAACTACCAAAAAAAAAATAATGGAAACGAAGAAAAAGATGCGACAAGGAAATCACGTTCTGGAAATGTACACACATCGCTGATTCCTTTAAAGGCTGGACAGCGGTCAGTGCAAAAGGAGAACAGGACGCTATAGCAGGACCTCGTTTCATGTACTACATGACACAATTGCATTTTGCGGCACAATTGTTTGACACACGTGCAACCAAGGAGTCGAGTGCGCTAGCCATTGTTGCGATTTCTCACTGTCTCTCTATATATACATATATATATAGATATATATATATATATATTTATATATATACTTCCATATGTAGCCTGGAGTCCGCATGCGACATCTTTCAATGAGAGCTATGCGTTACTTTGAATACAGTCGCCTTCATTGAGCTGCTGCGTTCTGGAGCAAGTGAATGCGCACAAACAATGCGATCCTTTATGTCCTTTTGTTGCTGTCTATTAAGAGGTATTTCGGGCGGCAGGGGCGTTGTGTTGTTGCAATTTTAGCATCATTTTATTGTTATTAATTGTATGGAATTGCTTTTTAAATGTCCTTTGTGTGACTCAAGCACAGGTGAACTGCGTCGCACTGAATGCGCTTGTAACCAGAGACACGATAGTCACATATAGTCTTTGATCGTAACTTGTAAATGTTTTCGGATTTCTATTAGATTTGACAAAGATCACAACAGAGTTTTTTAAAGGAACATTTATTCAATTTGTAGCTAAATGTAATAGAAATAATTCTTTATCTTTGTAAATATACTTCTATCTATTGATTACATATGAATATATACACAGGTGCGATAAGAGAGAGATATTTAGAACTATGAAGATGTTTGAGTACATAATTCTTTTAAAATAGTATATAATTATATATATGTCTTAGTAATGAACCAACATTATACATAGCATAAATTTCGATATAAGGTCTATGTAGTTTTATCAAGCCTAACTAAACTACGCTCAAACTATGTAATTAATGTACCAAAATCTCATGTTCTATAATGTAACATAATATTTATATATAAGCCATAATATTTATTCAATTATACAAATTATATATAATAACATGATATGACTTAGTTCATTTCATACTCTCAACCTTCCAACCTTACTGAGTCATTCTATAAAACTACAAGATCTTACAGCATTTGGTACAATTCCTATTAGCAAATTCACTCTGCATGACTTTCAATAACCCAACGTTTCTTTTTTTGAAGAATCTCTGCACAAACTCTATTTATCGAGGCCAAACAGCAGCCTTGCTAATAAAGAATATAGTAAAATAGTTTCTCAACAATATGCCGCCTTCCCGTGAAGCTGCCTGGTTGCCGCATTGTGTCGCAAGATCATTGAGATTTTCCTTTTATCTTAAAGTAAGCCAACTTTTTGACAAATTTTGCACAGTTGCGGCTCGGGCTGCCGTTTGTTTAACACCTACTCAAAAAAGTTGATTTTTTACAGTAGACCAAAAAATAATAATTATAGAGTCGAGTTAGGGGCAACCTGTTACAATGAAGCACAGATGCTGAACCGCTTACATAACTGAAAGGCGTGCAGGGCGCGGCAGGTAACTCTTCAGTTTCGAGGACATAAACAGCGCGGCACAGCGGAGGCTTGAACCAGGGCATAACTATGAATACCTGTGAGACACCTTGTAATTCATATTTTCCAAACAGAAATTTACCAATGTTACACTTAACACTTTTGTTCGACCATAATTTTTCGGGGTTACCATAACTATTGTTTGGGAAACTTTTTTCAGAGTTTGAAGTGGCCGCGAGACACTGTGCACTGTGGGTAACGGATGCCGATTCGCGTTCAATGTCAAATGGAAACTAAGTGGCTACCACTTCTAGGAATAAGAAACCATTCAATGAATGATTTTATTTTCGGTCTATTTTTTGAATGGAAGAAAGGAGTGTCCTCAAACGTTGGGACACAAATCAGAGAAACGATTTCCAGAGAGCGAGAGCGAGAGCGAGAGATGTGTGTGATAATGCCTATGACGATAAATGGTATGCCGGAATGTGCCCTCAAGTATTTATAGTATGCCAGACATACTTCTGAGAATTTCCTACACTTTTTTATCAATTCTAATATTTGACAAATTCAGCTGCGTCATACTGTGCGATTCACGTTATGCAAATACATTAACCATACGAAGCACTAATATTTATGTAAATCAATATCAATATAAATATTTGTACCCTACACAAGGTTGCACAAGCAAAGGCGACGCTGATAGCCAAAACTCTAAAAATATATATATTATATTTTGAAAAGGAATAATCAAATATCAAAGATAATTTTAAATAGCAAAGAGTATGGAAAATGTTAAGGAAACTTAATATTTTATATAATAAAATATATATATATATATATATATATATATATATATATATATATATATATATATATAATGAACATAATGTAAGTTATTCTTATTTTAATTATTATTATTATTATTATTTTAAAATATATTTATATATTTTTTTTATTATACTAGTTATAATTTATACAATTGTAATTATGACGAAATGGACATTAACTTTTATTCATTTAATTTTTTTATTTAAATTACATTTATATATATATATATATATTTTTATTATTATTTTGATATTATTTGTTATTTATTATTATTTTATTATAATATATTATATTATTATTTTTATTTTATGCTCCAAGTTTGGTATCCATTTTTTTACTCAATTCATAGTCCCATAATTAATTATGTTAGTTTCAAAACACTTTAATTATGTATATATTTATCAAAAATATTTGTTTCTTGTTTGCATATTTTGTAAAATTTTTATTTTTTTTTTATAAATATCTCTAAGGCCAATCCAAAAGCTTTTCTGCTTAAACCAAGCTACTTTAGAATCTAATGTATAGTAGCAATGGAGTGTGCGGCATACCACTCCATATATCATAAATATATAAAAATATTTATTTATTTATATGTATATATCGGTCTGTATTTAGGTAGAGTTACATTCGACATTTAGGCATAAATTGCCTCATTAAAAAGCCAAGCACGCGCCGTGTTTAGTCAATATTGAAAAGAATAAATAAAATCAAATAAATAAGCAAGCTCAAATATATATATATACATACATGTATGTATATATATATATATATATATATTCATGACTGAAATTGTAGCGAATCGGCATTTCTACTGGAAGCACGTCGCGAGCATTTCCGCAGTAAGATCAAATATGATATACACCAAAAGAAGAAGAAGAAGAAGAAGGGGAATGTACATACAGACATGCTTACGAGTCATGTGAAAGAACACGTATGACACACATATAATTTGTCAATGGTCACATTACTATATGTATATATAAATATTATATATATGAGTGTATCTGAGTCGCTTTCAAGGTCAAAGTCGATTGGTTCTTCAAAAGATTTGCCTGCAGCTTGCCGCCTGCTTCGAAATTGCAAATTGCAAATGCGCGAAATGTTCATTGATAAGCAGCGGCAACAGCATCAGCACCAACGACAACAACGCCTCTGAAGCTGTTAAAGTGCCCGTTAAGCACACAAAAAAGGGAATAAAAAATATTTTTCATTCATAAAAATGCACCTTATCAGTGCATAAAAACATATATAAACATGCATGTATGTGTGTATCTATGTGTTTCTGCATGCGGGTCTCTAGACAGCGAGGCGTTCACAACAACCGCAGCCACAGCAGCAGCACGCGCCGCGATAACTTTGTGACGTCAAAATATTGCAACTGGCACAAATGTTCGAGTGTGGCCAGCCCGCAGCACATGCCAATGACTCTTGGCCGTGGCGTCGCCCGCTGCCCCCATCTGTCCCTCTGCCCTTTCGGCTACACCCCATGCAATTATTGCCAGAATCTTCTACAAATATGTTTCTTGACTCCGGTAAAAAAGATAAATGACATTTATTGATATTTTACGCGCTTTTAAATAAGTTGAAAATTGCTTGCGCACTTCTGCACGCAAACACGGCGTTTGTATCTATATATACAGCTCAATTATCTATATCTGCAGCACATGTATCTGTATGTACGCCCGCTGGTTTCTTTTTACTTGTGTTTGTCCAACACGTTTTATCAGCTCAGCCCTAATGCTGATTTCTTGCTAAGCATATTTCTTTTTTTCACTAAAAATACTCGTTATTTTTTTTTTTTTTGTTTTTGTGCTGTGTTTTATCTGCGACACGATATGATGCCCTATCGACCGTGCTCCCCGCCTTATCAACGGGCGACCAGTGAAATGCTGTTTCATTTTCTTTTATCTGTGCAAACAGCGGTGCAACAAACTTTCAAATGTTTGTCCAGTCTTAGCAACATTGTTGCATGCAAGTCAAATCTGGTCCCTATCGCTTCATTCATCGCTTCATATTTGTGCCGCAGTTTTTTCGAGACGATTTCCATTCATGATTTATGATCGTGCATTTTTGGGTTGCTGAACTTGCCGCCAAAAAATAATAGTAAATAGTCATAAATACATGTTCCATGATTGTAAATCGTAAAACAGGTTAGAGTGCAAAGTGTAACCCGACTGGTGTCACGTAAACCTTAGAATTTTCTATTTAACATTTTCATCAAAAATATGTACACAAAGATCATATCAGAAAGGTGTTAAGAGAGCTAAGATCTGGAGATAAAAAATGTAAAAGACAGAAAATTATATATATGATTTATATTTATTTATAAAGTATAGTGAATATAGAATGCATATATGTATATACTTTAGCAAGTGATCCTATGGAATCTCATTTGGCTTCTTAAATTTTGCCACATCTTTTGCTGACCATATGCTACCCAGTTGGCTCTATTTAAGCATATGCAATTACAAACCAAGAAACAAGTCGCACAATTCAAGACGACACCTTGTTGCTTGGGACTAGTCGTGAGAAACACTGAGGTCACCTTTTGGGACTATATGTAATATTATTTATTGCGTCATGCCCACGATTTGCCCTTGGGCAAAACTGACTCCCACGCAAGCCAAATGCAGCTGCACACTCACTAGATTTCTCACAGTGGGTTACTCTTTCACTCTTGTGGCTGCGACTGGGCTGAACCTTTCACTGGCTCAAGTGTCCGCCGCACAAATTAGAGTGCCAAGGAACAAAGGAACGGCATAAGCGAGTCGTTCCCAGCGCTGACCACTTGAGTCTGGCACACAGATTTGGCGAGGATGTTTTGGACGCATGGTAAACGCGTACCACTTTCTTTGTGGCACAGTGTGTAGGTGAATATATGTATATATGCTCTTTTATATATACAAAAAATATCAGAAAATTGAAAACATTTTTCTAAGACAACACAGACAACAACAAAAGTCGCTGGCGACACTTGAACCGTTGACAAAGCGCAGACAATTTCACAATGCCCATTCCCACGATACTCTCTTTCAAATGGGACCAAAAAAACCAGGGGCTAGGGCTATGGCTACGGCTACGGCTACGGCTAGGGGCTATCTAACGGTCGCACAAGCAATTTTTTTCCGTCTTCTTGCACACAGCAAGTGCAGAAACTGGAGATCTTTCGCATGCATCTATCCCACTCGCTCGCATGACGCCATATATACGGAAGATATATGTGCATAGGTATAACTGTTGCAACTTGCAAGACTGTGTTTGTCTGGCATGTGTACACTTGATATCCTGGCGTGTTTACTTTACCAAATACTCTTTCTTCACTCGTCTGTCGTCTCGCCTTGTCCCTCGGACTATGTGTTTTATTATTATTACTATTATTATTATTGTATACAATTTATATCTTCTCTTCCTTTCCCTCTCTCTGTCTCTTTGCACAGGTTTTGCCATTACGATGACTTTTCGACAAAATCTTCACACACTCCCCGGGTGTCCGCCTGTGTTGGCGAGTGTGTGCTATGTGGGTTGGGACAAGTGACAGCATCGTTTATGACCATTGCCAGCAGGTAATTTTTCAGCTTGACTTCATCGAGCAGACGATTTACCGAATTATTCGCACGTGCATTGGTTTAGATTGGAAATTGATGGGCTCGCCTCTGGGCCATATTCTAGGAATCTATCTCATGGTTAATGAGTGCACAAACAATGACAATTGGTCTCAAATTATGCAACAATAGCAAATAAATAGAAAATGTAAAATTAAATAATTTGCTGATTGATCTGGTCAGATTTGCACTGATTTTAAAGAAAACTGCAGCATACTTTCGAGGGTAATATCTTAAGATCGAAACTGACGATGATATGATATCCAAAAAGCTAACAAAAATATTATAATACAAGTTTAACTTTCAAAATATTATTCAAGCTATAAAAAATATATTATTGAAAAGAAATATACATTTTGGGAATATTTATTTAATTAATTAATAATATAGGATAATTATAATATAATATTAATTAATAATATATTCTAAACACAATTACAATTTTTGCTTGCGAAAATTTATTCAAGCTATATAAAAATATATAAAGTCTTATAGTAAATTAAATATTTGGAAATATTTCAAATAAATTTCCTAACAGATTTGAATGGAAATTTAAACAATGGAAACCTAAAGAATACGAAACTTATATTTATTAATAAAAAATAAATAAACTACATTTTGTAGACCTACAATTATATTTAGATAAGTTCATAAGTTATAATTTTACAGGAATTACTAAAACTTAAAGTACGATCTAAACTTTTAAGTCTTTAAATAAACTAATTTGGGCGTTATTCAAATTCCCAATCATCATTCTTGGCGCTTGTCGAAAGGCAACTCGCATGCACATGCTTCTCAGCATCAACAATTCCATTCTTCAACAATTATGATCGTAGCACAATGAAGCGTATTTCCAAGAATACATTAGCCAGAACTCCACTTCCTTTTTGGCATGGCTGCATAAGGTACTCCCCCTAAGCCTCAATGCGATGCGACAGAGCGCGAGTCGACTCGACTCCACTCAGAGAACTAATCTCAAGGCTTGTGATCTGTGATCGTATGTTGAGCCAGACCCCATTTAACCAGGAGCCGAGCATCACACCCCAACTCTTTTAGCACAACATAAACCATATGACGACTTCCTCATTTCCGTTTGGGGGTTTCTCTTTCATTCTTGTGTACAAAAATATATTTTCAATTTTGCCAGCACATTAATCATAAGACTTCGGTTTCGTTGTTGCCCCCATTGAGGCAGTCGTCAGTCAGTCAGTCAGTCAGTCGAGAGAGAGACCCCTTTCATATGGCAAACGCATCTAATCTTGAAGATATTTTTGGGCATAGTTCGGCATTCGGCCTGTGTCAGAGTTTTTCAATTATTTCAGTTTTTATTGCCTCAACATCGAGAGACTAAAAGTTGACACTCTATATAGCAAGGGGCATACGGCATGTATGTGTGTGTGTGTGTGTGTGTGAGTGTGTGCCTTGGTGTTCGTGCCACACCGACAGCAAAAATACGTTATGCTCGTTTATGTTGCGCCTCGTCTGCCGCTGCCGCAGCCGCAGCCGAAGACGACGGGTTGAGCACTGCTCACGTTCTGCAGCGCACACTCTCACTCTTACTTCATGCCCTATGCCGAACCCGCTCACTCTCGATCTCTGCCTCATTCGCTCTCTCGCGTTCTTGATCTTTCTCTCTATGCTATTGCTCAGTGTGGCGCACTGCACCAGCCAGGGGCAGGCAGGCAGGGGGGTTTATTGAGCGTCGAGCCATGAGAATGTGCCCATATCGCATTTTATCAAACATAAACACACACACACACACAAGAAACACACACACACACATGCCAAACACAAGCGCACACACACGCGCGCACACACACACTCGCACACACAATTGCGCGCCAGATTCTGTAACGGACAAATTTTTCTTATGCACCACGTCGTGGTCGCAGTCGACGTCACTGTCGCCGTCGCCGTCGCCGTCGCCGTCGCTCTGCTGGCAACAACTGCCTTATTCTGAAATTTGTTGAGCCGTTTGCTCAACCCGCCCTGCCACGCCCTGCCGCAGCCCTCATCTGTTAGCTATTTGCATAATGTTTCGCTTATTGAGCGGGTGTGCCGTCTGCCTGTGTGTGTCTATATATATATATATTTGATATATATATATGTGTGTGTGTCTGTATGCTGTGTATGTGGCATTAAGTTATTTGTGGCAACGGGTTCGAGCTGTGGTGGTCCTACGAAACGTAGGTGGAGCCGTTTCCCAGGACAATAATTCTGCAATTGTAACACCCAACTGAATAGCTGACACTATTAGGGTCCAGTTTATGTGTAGGGGATGTGTCTATCAGCCTATTCTTGACTTTATTGTTCGGCTAGCGTGAGATCAGCACACGGCAGGTATGTGCCGGCAGCCTAGCCACTCGCCCACTTGCCACTTGCCACTCGCTCGTGCAGCTGATAAATGATGTTGCAATGTTAGAGCCTTCCAATTTTTCCTATACTTATATACGTTCATTTTTTCCAGCATCATCAATGTACGGCAGCAACACTTGATGATTTGCTCTGCCATTGTTGCAACGTCGAAGAGTCGCTAACAAAAAGCAGCTCAGTCTAACACCAACAACAAGTTCAACACAAGCAACCAGTGGCTGAGGCAGGTGAGAACCGACTGCATAATACTCGCTCAGGGCGAGTATACAATTTATTTATTTTTTTAATTTTATGTAGCTAATTTTGTATAAATATTTTAAGTATATTAATTAAAATAAAAAAAATTATAAAATTCTAATTAACATTTTAAGCTTATGTGAGATATTTTTCATGTCTTATAAAGACCTTTAAAATATATGCCGTTTCATAATTGTTTCTTATAAATACACTTTCAGTATAAATATTAATTTAATTTAATTAATTAATTATATGTATGATATTAATATATATAATATACATATATGTTTATATATAAATGAAATATATATAATTTGTTTTATCAGACTTCTGTTCGACATAATATGTTTATCATAAATCAAGCCTATATCTTCTATAGCTCTACAATAACTAACTAGCCCAAAAAGCCAATATACCCCTATTGAATAAAAACCCGACGAGTATATAATGAAATCCAAAGCCTGTGCAATACAACAAAAGTCAAACAGGTTTAGATACACTTCTAGAGCTCAGCTCCGTTCACGAAATCCGTTAGAGGGGTCCCAGATTTTTCCCACATCGATTTTCTCGACCAACAGCTGATTGCACAAAAATTTTCCCAGCACCGCTCAGCTGACTCACTTGTTGTTTGCTTATGGCAGGACGAGCACCACAGGACGTGGCGGCTGCAGATTGTCCACAAATGTCAAACCTGTCTGTCCAACAAGGGATATCTATAACTAGCCGTAAAAAATAGTATCCTTTCTGGCCGTTGTTGCACTTTATTTGGAGTGTCAACGGCAAAGTGAGCGTACACAACAGGATATTTGTCGACTGGACAATCCCGTCCTATCCTATCCTATCCTATCCAAGCAACTCCTCCACATCTCTCTGGCTCATTAATTGACCAGCGGCTCGCATTGCCAATGATGAGAAAAATTGTATGTTCAAGTGTCCATTCAAGTGCTGCGCTTAGATTTATGCACAGATAGGACGAGAGTCCTTAGACCACTTTCCCTTAGGTATCGCATGTCACAGTAGTTTATCTCTTATGCGCTCTCTCCCTAGGACCTGTCACCAGACCAAATTATTTCGCTAAAAAGACAAACCCTGGAGGCGCTTAGCTAAGATATTTCCAGGAAACCAAATCTACGTTTTGCGCAACTCTATTAACAGTTAGCCACACACACAGGTGCCACGCCTACCGTGCGACAGTTTTCGAGAGAATTTCCCGCTAAAGCAACACTTGTGTAAATATGAAGTTCGCAACGTTCCTGGACTTAACTGTCCCCGCGTTCCGGCCTGCCCCTTCGATTATGTAACGTAAGCCGAGAACATGGACAACTCCTCGACCATTCGCTGACTCTTCAAGCGTATTGAGTTACACAAGGGATGTCAGTTCGGTTTTTACTTCTTTGCGTCTTTGCGGTCAATTGGCGGTGACAGTTCGAACTTTGCTTAACGGCTCCAATTTTCAACTCTCGAACTGCTCGCACAGTCTTCATGAACTGAGGATGTGGTTGCATTATTTACTTAGGATTGAGCAACTTAACAAATTGTGAAGCTAACGAATATCGCTCAGCTTCAGCCAGGAACGGAAGTGTCCAGGACGCGTAGGGCGGAATGAATGTCTGTTTAGAGGAAACGGAAGCATTTCTTGACTAGTTCCTGTACAGGTGAAAGTGATTCTGCCAAGTGACGCAAACAAACTGAAAGACGCCAGCTAAAAATAGTTTTAAGATCGGACATCAATTTATCATGCCAAACGTCTTGATCTGTTCTTTATAGTTAAAATTTACTAAAACTTATTCTAAATTAGCTATGTAACCTTCATTGTTCTTATGTTATCTGATACGTCACCAAGACAGGTACCAAGATCGTTTTGGTAATCATCAAATAAGTCACGTATGAGTTTTTCATTTGATTTCCACACCCACATACGCACGCCCCCCATTCACTCGCACACACACATTTATAATCTGCAAAGCGTGCCCCATTGGCACACACCAAAAAGCCCAAAAGAGACGCCAAGTTTCGCGCCAAAATTGCGTCACACAGCAACCAAAATATAAAATAAGAACAAAAAGCATAACTTGGCTCTGCGCTTTGGCGGTCTCCACACACACACACACACACACACACACAATCAGTCGAGACAGGCCCCACACACACACACATACATAACGATCTTGGCACAGCAAGATAACAAATATGAACTTCCCATTCTTATGCGATCACGAGTGGGAGAGCGTAGACCGTAGACCGAAGACCGAAGACCGTTGACAGGGGCACTGAGAGCACAGAGAGTAAGGGCGGGACGGGGGCATCCGAGTATCGAAAATCTCGCACAAACCAATGCAAAAAGGCGAAGCGCTCAATTTAGCTCTCTAATCACGCAGAGTTTGCACTGCAAATTCCTTATGGACAGTGCCTCTTTATTGCCGTCTGCTTCTGCGTCTGTGTCTGGAACAGGCACTGGTACTGGGACATGGCCTGGACACAGTTCTTAGCTTTCGCTTAAAGTCCAGATTGCACTCCTCGGCACTTGTGCGTGTGTGTCTGTGTGTGAGTTTGTATGTACTGCTGCCCTGTTAAAAACATTTCGCCGAAAATGTGTCTGGCACGTTAAATGGGCTTTGGCCAGGTAACTTGCAGTTCTAACCAGACACTGCAACAACAAATACCATTGATCAATGGCTTAGGTCTTTGATACGTCCGCGCCGGCGGTGGCGTGCATTTGCGGTTCGCTTTGGCCTCTCGGCTTTTGGTGGATGTCCCATGGAATGCTGTGCCACCAGTTCGCAATATACATATATGCTTCAATAAGGAGTTTCGGGATAACAACAACAACAACAACAATATCAAAGAACAAGTGGGAATGAGGCAGCAAAACTGACCGACTACATAACACCTTATACTTAAATTAAGATTGAAATAACTAAACAAAATTGCAGTTGGTTTTTGGTATTTGGATCAGCTGCTAGAAAATCGACATTTTATTATATTACATAAGAAAAGATTTCTTTACTATGAAGCCTTATTTTATTTCATTTGGTATATAAGATTTTTTTATAATTTAATATCACAAATAAATTGAGGCCATTCTCAATTATAATTTAAAGATTAAAAAATTCAAAGTTAAGCAATGACTCAACCCAATCAGACGCCTATTCCACTCTATTTGTTATGCATTTCCAAGCAGAAAACCAATTCAGACTCCAATCCTAATCCCATATAGCATAATATATAATATAATATAATATACTCTCTCTCTCTTTTCTTGATTTCAGCACAGAGTAGAAGAAGAAAAAAAGTTCCTGGGAAAAAATGTTGCACAACTTTTTACTACCTGCCACGTTGAGTGCGCGACGACACCGCTCACATCCAATCTACACACACACCGCACCGCACACCTCGTCCCGCTTAGATTCATTAAGTGAAAAGTTTAAAGTCTCAAATTTTTCGTTCATGCTGCGGCTGGCTCACTGATTTTTATGGGCCGAGACTTGGTGTGGCTTGGCCTCAATGGCCACAAGGTAAAAACGAGGATCTCCACATGAGCAACAAAAATAAAATAAAAACAAGCAGAAGAAGAAGCAGAACACATTAGTCCTCGAGCTTTATTACAAATTATGCGTCGCCTTCTGCTGGCTCTGCTTCAAATTCTCGAAGGTTTTCATTATATCTTTCATTTTTTTTTTTTTTCTTCAATTCAAACTCATAAAGTTCTGTGCACAAGTGTCTGTGTGTGTGTGTGTGTGTGTGTGTGTGTGTGTGTGTGTGTGTCGAGCCCTATAAATGTAGATGTAGAACGCTGTCTGACTATCTGACGATAAGCGACACACACAAACAGTCAGCAAAAAATAAGAAATAAAAAGGCTCACAGATTTTTGTAGGGGCAAAAATATGCAACGCAACTGGTTTATCAACTTGCATTTTGGCGCCAAAATTTCTGCAAATCTTTTTCAGGCCCTGCGCTTTGCACGCCCTTCGTGCAACACACACAAGCGCACTGCAAATGTATGTATGTATGTCATGTATATGTATGTATGTTTATATATATACGCTTTATGCATATAATTTTCATTTTATTGGACAAAATTAATTGGGCGCCAAGATAGAGGCATTAAAAGCCACTTTAATTTGCGAACACACGCACGCACAGAACACATACAAAAGTATCTGACAGATACAAATGTAGCTGCTAATGAAATTGTTTGCCAATACGCAAAAGCCACACACACACACACACAGACACATGTGTTAGCTAGTATGTACGCACAGCTTCCTGTCTGATTATTTGCGGTCAGCCTAAAGCAAATTAGCAACAATGTAGATACAGATACGTATCTGAAGCCCATTGATGGCTGTTGGGCTGTCAGTCAGTGCAGCTCAGCGAGAGGAGCGTAGATCCTTGACCATTGTGCCAAAAAAAGAAATAAAGAATAGAAAAACTACCCGTAAAACGATCGAGTCTTTTGTGCATTCACTTGTTTCCTGTTTTTATACGCCATATACGCATTCGTATATCCTTAGCGACCAATAAAGAGATTTCCTTCTTTTTGCACTCGGCCAATTAGTGATCGGTGGTCGGTGGTCCCCGCAATTGTACCTGTTTCCTGGCCTGCCACAAAAACCAAACAAATTATGTGATTAACAAATATGAAAGATGCGGTGAAGCGAGCGCTTTGTTTGAAACAACTCTGTAAAGAATATGTAAGAGAAGTAAAATGTTCTGGGAGACTTGCTCCCTCCCTCCCTCTATCTCACTCTCTCTCTCTCTCTCTCTCTCTCTCTCTTTGTTTAACGCTTTGCTTATCGGCCTGCGTATTTTTTTTTCGCACTTAAACAAATGCCTGCACATTCGATAGCGAGCAGTTAGCCGGGCTGATATCAACAGGGTTCTGACGCTGGCGCCGATTTCCTTTAAATGTAATGTGCCTGCGCCGCGCAGATCCCGTGGGAATAATAACATGCCCGAATCCGCGCTCGGCTCTTAACTCATGTTTAATATGCGTCCAACGTTCGCGTCACTTCCGAGCGGCCTTTGAGTTGTTTATGATAAGATTCTCAATCGGAAACGCGCCTCGAAAAATGCCCAATCAAATTAATCAGTTTTTGGATACAATTTATATATATATATATATATATATATATATATATATATATATATATATATATATATGTAAATATGCAGAATAGAAATAGTAAGAGAATTATAATAACATAAGTCCAACACTCTAAGCTCTATTCAATCTAAACTCTAATCAGTTATTATTATTCATTTATTAATATTTATTTTTATTTTATTTATTATTATTATTTAATTTCTTACTATTTATTTTTCATTTTTTTTTTTTTTAATTATTTTTTATTTTATATTATTATATATTATTTTTATACCGTGAATCTATTGAAAATTAATTTTCAGGGTATACTGTTTTTATTTATTTTTTTATTTAATATTTATTTTATTATTATTATTATTATTATTATTATTTATTATTATTATAATTCTATACACAAATTCTAAAGACAGCCAAAGCCGTTAATCTATCAAAGCTCTTTAATTGGTCTAATTTTTTTCAAGAGTTCTTTAAGTGTAATCCCGAAATACCATATCATTTCCTAACTTTCACTCTCTAAAGTTCACTTCAAATATTATACCAAAAATCGTATCTTATCTCTCTTAAGTATAGGGACAAAGTACTCAGGCATTAGCACAGGTCACCTATGACCCACCAGATGAGATAAGTTTGATTGTTTTGGAGTATTTAAATAAGAAAATGAATTCAATTCTCTCGTCAGCCCCCACCACTAGACCAGGCTACAGTAAACACTCCCCACATCATTTAACACTAAACGCTCAGCTAAAAATAAAGGGAGCAAATCAAATGCTTGTACGCCAACGCAAAGATCGGAACGTTACATAGAAAAGAGCAGGACAAGTTTAAGAACAACTCCCCCCACACACACAAACACACACACACAGTCAGAGTCGTACACACATATACCAATACAGAGTCGTGCACTTAGTTCTTATGTAGGGGGATAGATACACGGAAAACTCGTATTTCTGCCACCAAGCGAGGCGCACAAGCCGAAAGGTCAATGCATTTAGTTAATGCACAACAACTGCAGTGGCCCTGCCTGCATCTGTGTGTGTGTGTGTGTGTGTGTATTTGTGTGTTTGTGTGTTGGAGCTGCAGCCCCCACAGATGCGCGACAACGATATTAATATAAGCCCCGGGTCTGCCGCTGCGGCTGCAGCTACAGCTACAGTCAGCCCCATTGGCCCCTGTTCCGTATCTAAGGTTCAAGCAACTCTACAAAAGCCTAGAGCAGAGCTGTGGACACATTTCGTTTTATATGGCCACACAGCATCCACACAACGCACACATATGCACACACACACACACACATTGCACTCACATATGTAGACATGTGGAGAAACTGCCTTCTATTTCGTAACGGACATTGGAGAATACAACTCGTTCTACAGCTGAGAGGGCAAAAGTGTGTGTGTGTGTGTGTGTGTGTGTGTGTGAGTATATGTGTGTGTTTGTGAGTGAATTTGGCAAGTCTAACAAATACTACTAAGGCTGTCTCTTGATCGCGGGGGTCCAGTTGGCAAACCCTCGTCGAAACGCTGCCAATATTGTTGTCAACACAAATAAACATCATCATCTGGTTATGAATTGGGTCGGGACGCCAGTTGATTGCTAGGGCTTAAGATAAAAAAAAAAAACAAATAAATTTCAAATAAATCTTTAAGATATACTAGGCCGAACTTTAAATGTTCTTCTTAAATTGCAGATTAGAAACTGCAAATTTTAATTTGAAAAATTTAAGCAATAAAAACTCCTTACGAAAAAAAAAAAAAAAACAAATTAAAAATAAGCCTTAAAGATATTTTAAGCCAATGCTTAAAAATTCTTATTAAATTACAAAATTAAAATATTTTAATTAAGAACATTTAAATATTAAAATTCTCCGAGAATTTCTTTTCGGTTCATTTTTTTCAGAGCTAATAAAATTATTATAATCTTTAAATTATTATTATTTATATGTTCGATGTTCTTTAATATTTAATATTCTTCTTAAATTGCATGTTATGTAGATTAACAAATATGTAAATATCAGAATACTCCTAGAATTTATATTTTTTTCTTTTTGTAATAACTGAACAATTTAATTATTTCAATTTAAGATTCACTCTGTACATTTACAGGAAACATGTAAGTTTCCATGTTTGCTCTTAATAGAGGCTTAGGCCTTACAAATAAATATGGTAAAACTTTAAAACCCTCTGCAGAGTATTAATCATTCAAAAAACAAAAACTGAATAACTTAAACAAGCGCTTAGAATATTCCCACGGCAGAAACAGTCGTCGTTTGTTGCTACACTACAAAAACATATTAGAGAAGAGATAAAAAAAAGATACGCAAATCCGAGAGCTGACAAAGACTGAGCCCAGCTGAGAGGCTGGCAACATCTATAAACGCCGATTGGCAAATATTTAATAATGCTGCGTAAACTTTAAACAACTTGACAATTTCACACTCGTCTGTGAAGCAACGCGCTCCCTCTCTCTCTCACTCTCTCACTCTCTCTCTCTCACTGTTCCTTTCTCTCTGCCCCTCTTTCTGTCTCTGTCCAACACCCACTCTCTCGCTCGCTCAGCGCCGACTCTATGGCTCAGTTAATGTTGTTTTATGATCTTTAAATATGCCTCGCATCTCCTTCTTCTGCGCCTGCGTCTGGCTCTGCGCCTGTGCTCGACTTGTTGGCTTTGCCGCAACCGACGTCTGCCTGAACGTTGAGCCCTTGGCTTGGATTCTTGCTGCTATGCAGTTCCTCACCCCGTTCCATTTCATTCCATTCCATTCCATTCCGCTTTTGGCGCTCTTTTTGCCTTTGCATGTTCTACAACAAAGTAACAGCATCAGCAGCAGCAACAACAACAAAAACAACAACAGCACATAGTTTGCGACGATTCCATAATGGAGCAATCTTCAAGCTTCTGCTGTGCTGACTGGCTGTATGTGTCTCTGTGTGTGTGTGTGTGTGTCTGCTGTCGATTTGCTTTATTTTCCATATTTTTTACATATTCAAAATAACTTGCCACATATGACTGACGGCGACGCAAGTTTCCGTTTGTCAGCTGCTTTCGGTGCGCCTACTCGCAGCGCTTATGATGCCGCGAGAATGTTGGGAAGTGGGACTTTGGATGCTGTCACAGCTTGGGGTAAATTCCAGCTCTTTCGCGCAACAACAAACAATTGTTTAACTGGAAGGCGTGCAAAATTATAGTTCTTTCTACGTTGTTATTCACACTTTACTAGCCGCCCGCTCCTTCGGCCCCTGGCCCCTGGCCCCATGGCTCTAAGCGACGTGTTTCCGTTTCGACGCGTTCGATTCACAGTTTTCGAATTCATTCACAGTTCTGTTTATTTTCGTATGAAGCGTGAAGTTTGAAGCTGACTCTTTTGCTGACTGCAGTGCTGTTAGCTAAATAGCCCCATGTATTGCTTGGGTGGCCTCCTGCCTGTGTGTGTGTGTGTGTGTGTGTGTGGATGCTGATAAGTCGAGTAACGGGAACTCTATAGGCCTTGACTCGTTATCGACCGCAATGGAGTAACTTATTTATTTTATTTAATCTATTTACAAAAACTTTCTGAAGAATTTAAGATTTTGAAAAGAATTTTAATGAGATTGAAATAGTTTCGAAATTGCAATAATCTACATAAATGGTATTATTTATGAGCGCTCTCTCTCGCTCTCTCTTTTTCTGTCTCACTTGCCACTATCTAAGCATTGCTTTCTCTTTCTTCCTCTCTCTGTTTCTCTCTTACTGTGAATCTGTATTCCTGCCCTTTTTCTCTCTTCTTTCTCCCTATATCTTTACCCCCCCTCTCTCTCTCTCTCTCTCTCTCTCTCTCTCCTCCCCCCCACCTCTTCTCCTATCTCTTCTCCGTAAAACAGTTTATCTTATTAAAAAAATTGCTTAAATTATAGCAATTTCACTCCTAGAAAGTTAATCTACTGTTCAACAGAAGACTATAGCTACAATGATGTCTTTTATATAGTTTTAATGACTATCATAATATCCAATTAACACTGTCTGGAAGGGTCGTGAGATCGGTTAGAGTCCGGCATATCAGTATATAACACCATATGATACGGATATCTGCGATCTTCCTCTAACAGAACTGAATACATATACAGTTTTATGTAACTCGTATGTAACAGGGTATCTATTTGTGTGTGTGTGTGTGAGTGTGTGCATATGTAACTGCATCGCACACGTCGCCAGCACACACAGGCCATGTCCATCCATCTGTATCTTTGAGTACACTCGAAAGTCACGAAGCATTACAGATGCAAACAAGCTGAATGAACGCCGCAAAATACATAAATACAAAGTGCCTACAGTTTGTTTTCATTTAAATTGAAATTGAAGTCTTCGCACAGCCTCACAGAAACTCCAACACGGCCTGGAGAGTCCGGCTTCGACTTCGACTTCGACTTCAGCCAGGCAGCAGCATAAGGAGCAAGAGCAAGAGCAGGCGCCCACTGAGGGGCAGAAGACGCCAGTGCCAAGTCAAGAGGCAGACTCATTGCAAACACGAACTTCTTTCATATCTCGTTGAAGACGACGACAAAGCCAGCGAGGCCGATTTTCATTGTTTTGTTTCGCTGTAATTCTCGCGCTTTGAAAATTGCATTACAAACAAAGGCAGCAAAAATAATGACGAGAAACTCAATAAACAACATTCAACTTTGGATATACCCAGCAAGTGAGAAGCGAAGTCATATTTATAAGGGAATGTTTTTTTTGAGAATTTATGCTGATTGACAGACCGACAAACCGATTGAATAATCGATTGACGAGCTGACTAAATGATAAATGATAAACAGAAGCATGCTCAACTGCATGATTGACTGACCTACTGCTTGATGGACTGAAGGATAGATTGAAGTACAAATTAAATGCTAAGCTGATTGAATGTGATGCTTGCTTATTGTGAGTGATTGTAGTGAGTATCTGGCAAGCTTGCAAGATTGACTGCTTGACTGAGCACCTAATATACTAATTAGTCATATTTGAAGCCTGAAGTGGCCGATTGATTGACTGATAGAACGACGGCTATGTGAGACGTTTACTAATTGACTCATTTACTGATTGCTTGATAAATTGCCAAACTGAATGATTAATAATAATATAACTGGGGAGCCACTTAACTGTGTGATTGAAGGACCGCTCAATATCTGTTAGACTGAATATATGGCTGATTGACAAAACAATTGATTGATGAACTGGCTGGCCAGCAGAATAATAACCTAACTGGCAGATTGACTTACTAATTTCAATTGATCAGTCGATAGCTACATCAATCAACCATACATCTCTTACATACATTCTTCACATATTAAATATATATAGAGCGTTACACAACCCACACATACATCCAATACACCCGGTTTTGGGCTTGTTCTTGTTTCGCGGCAAGCATGCAAAGATTCTGCACTGGACGCACAGCTGTGTGGGTCTGGTGATCGCATGATGCCAATCCATGAGCAAACTAACTCGCTTGCACACTATCACACCCTCTCATTCACACTCTTTGAGTCGCTGCGACTGTCTGTCGGTGGGCAAAGCAAAAAGCTTTTTGCTGTCCCAAGTCAAAGTGCGTTTCGCACCAATTCGCGCCGCCGCGCTGCTGCATCTCTTGCTTCTGCTGCGGCTGTTGCTGCTGATGATGTCGTTCTCCGGCCGATAATCGTGGCAATGATGAGCTCCGAATCGAGTCTCGGATGGCAGTAATGATGCTGCCCCGCTTCGCTCATAATTATAATTACGAAGGGGGCAGGGGCGCAGGGTCAGCGTCCGTCTCGAAGGGACAGCCGAAGACTCGAAGGCTTCGAGTCTGCTGCTGAAGCACTGGAATTTCGCATTGCAAATAACAAGCAATTGTCGTTGTCAATGTTCATTTCCGTTTAGCCTGCCGCACGCCTCAGCTCGCCCCGACGGCTGTGCCAGTTGCGTGTGCGTTAGGCTGCCCTGTTACTCTCAACTTCGTGCCACAGACTCCCATTTGGCATGCGTTTTGAGTGAGATTTTTTGTGGTCTTTTCCTCTGCCAAGTTATTTGCTAATGAGCGCTAATTGAGTTTGAAATGTGCCCAAATGGCCAAAATGGCATGCTCTGGGCCCTACTGGCCATATTCCAGGCCATACTCCCGGCTCCGTTATTTATTTCATTCTTATAGAGAGAGAGAGAGAGAGCCAGCCGCACGCATTTCTCTAAATGAAATTTAACAAAAATAAGCCGCATTACAATGTACTTCACGGCTCAACGGCAGCTGTCATTCACTTGGCTCGCAATAAGTGACTGTTGATGGCTCCACAGACTCGAGCTCCCCAATTTTCCAAAAACGAAACAGTAACCACACAAGCGCTGACAAACAGTACACATCCCCGCACCTCGCACTTGCTCTAAATATAGACTAGAAATGAATGCATTCTGAAGGATGAGAAAAACCACTTCCGGCTCTGGCGCGTGCTCAAAACACTTCCCGAAACGCAATTGCCGTAAAACTTGAAATCAGAATCAAACTAATTTTTCTCGTAATTACAGTCAATGACCTATCTGAGGCAGCTATACAAATATAAATATTCAACATATCTAGAGCGCAGTTCTCATAAATTATTAAACTTTAAAGACAACACTGACATTTATAGCTCTACCCGAAAGTTGGCAAAATAGGTCAAGTTGCCGCAGTCGCTCGTCGGTTTGCCAAGGGGCTAATCCGCGCACCAAGTAAATCACAAATGAAAATAAAAATGTCCGAATTAAGTGTCCACAAAGGGGCACAACAAGATCTCGAGCCGCGGTCCACTACACAAAAAAGGGGCTTAACCCTGGGCCAAGACTGATGCTGATGCTGAGCTGATTTCAAATGCAAATGATGCAAATGACGCAAATGATTGTGCAAAGGGCTACGCAGCTTTCTTCATGGCTATTTGATGGCATTGTCTGGACTAATAGCGCAGTGTCCTGCCCGTCCATTGCATCCTTTGTGCACGCTCATTAGCCGCATCTATGACCATGACCCGCGAGCGGACAGATGCGTAAAGATGCTGCCAGCGCTTTTCCAGCTTCAGCGAGCAACCCTGCAAATGTTACCAATCGAGTACACGGGACACGTTGTGGTCCAGTTTTCGTCTTGCAGCATTCGAAAAAGGGACAGACGTCATGTAAATTAGACGTAACCCCGTTCAGCCCATGTGGGATATCTCCTGTGGCCCAACCCCGTTGATCATTAGCGTTTGCGCGCTCGGCTTGCATTTCATGCGCTTTTTTAAGTGTTTTGTCCCGGAAATGCGGAAATGTGGAAAAGCATTCAGAAGGAAAAGTGTCTTAAGCTGCTTTATGGGTATTACGCTCGCATTTACATGCGCACGTCAAACGTTGGCCAGCCCAAAAAAAATGAAAACGAAAGAGAAAATAATAATAATATTGAAACAGAAACAGGATCAAAGGTCGTTGCAGCTTTCAAAGCATCTAAAAAGTTGTCTCAACTTGATGTAAAAGGCGGGATGCTTCCATTGTGATGTCTCAAAAAGGGGCTGGATTTTTGGGCGCAAGAAAAAAACAGATAAAAAAACTATAAAACTGAAACAAATATAGATTGTTGGCTTAGCAAGGATAACGGTTTGACGGTTTTGTTAGAGCTTCAAACAATGACGAGCGTGTGAGCTAGAGTAAATGAGATATTTTTTCCATTTCCACTACTTTTTTTTTGATGGCATTTGCAAGTTTACGACTGTGGAAATTTAATAGAAAATTACTTCAGAAAAGTTTTAACAGCTGCAATCGGCCCTTTTATTAAGGAGGATAGTGTTTAGATCTAGTCTTATGTTATCAGCAAAAGGTTTCTCCTCGAAAGTAAAATTTATTTAGCATCAGGAAAATTTTGATAATTCTCAGTGTGTAATCACTCATAATGATTAATACTTTTCCCATATTCAAATACTCTATGATCATGATAGTATTCATATTGTATTCATCTTACAAACATAAGCAAAGAATTTCTAGAAAACTGACTGGGCCTTATCTCATCCCACTCTCATTATCCATTCTTCGGCTTCTATGTATATGAAAATTTTACACTGACCCCCAGCAAGCGGCTACCACCATAAAAACTGTAATATTTCGTTATTTCGAGTTAAGGAGCATGTCTTTAATGTGTGCTTCTCATGCATAGCTGATGTATCAATTAGCCAAACCCTTGGCTTGGGTACGCATCTATACAAAGTCAACTGCAAAACGAAAAAAAAAATATATATATTTCTGTTGATGATGATCTCACAGGCAGCCCACTTTATGGTGCTGCTCCCTGCTTTGTTACGCCCGCCTCTGGCCGCCTAGCCCAGCACAATATGAGTCTACTCAAAGATCTTAATCACAAAACGCGCTCAGCACTCATGAAAAAAGCGACACCCCAACAATTTTGAATACATCTCAATATATTTATATACATATATATATATAGTTTTACTTATGTAAGATGTTTGAAGCGCCTGGCACGCAGCATCGCATAGCCAGCGAACTAATTACACTAAATCATTAAAGATGAAAAAAAAAACGCAACAAATTTAAATATAAATATATAAATATGTATGTATATACGCATGTGTATGTATATTTGAAAGAAGAAATCTATTAAATGCTCCAGCATAAATTTCAAGTTCAATTTATGACGCCTAGCCGACAGGCTGAAAAAATCATAGAGCATGGCTCGAAATGAGGCCACGCAAAGAGTACAACGAACCGCCACACACAAAAATTCATAGAAACTGAATGGAAATATAGTCTATAACGGTCTTTCAATACGAATTGCGCACTGAGCGAAGCTTACCCCCACACTTTATGATCAATTTGTCAAAGGGGAGCAGCAAAACTTATTCATATACATATCTGTATATATATATATATATATATATATATGTATACACAGCCCACTTGAGAAATCCGATAGCTCTATGAGCACTTAAGATCGCCGAGCTTGATGTTTTGGCATTCTAATTGTTTTGTTGCCGCGGCCTCCCTCGCTTTCATTCTGAGGCTCTCTATTGATTACTGCTCTTCATTTTTGTTAAGGGTAGGCAAAAAGCATTATTTACGAGCTGCTGCAAATGGGTTAGCGGCACGTAATATAGCGACAAGCATTTCCGATGATTAATCAGGAGCGCTAGGCTTTGTCTTCATTTGAATTAGAGCTGCGCACTTTCCCATGAGAGCAAGTGCCTGCAACTACATATGTTCTTAATGACGTCTCAGGCCAGTGAAGTGGCAGCACAGGTGGCTATGCTCCAAAAGGGGATAAAATACGTACATTAATTTCCTTTTTATAAACTACTTAAAATTATTTTAATAGCATTAGCTGATGGGATTGGATAGACTTAACTGGATGTTTTGAGCATTAGAATCTCTAGCTAATTCTAAGACAAATACTGTTCCTTAGCACTTATTTTAGTATGCCTAGTTTATCCCTATACAATGAGTCCTCATTGTAGCATGCCAAGTTTATTGTTATATACGACAAAACCTAGACATATGAGAGTTTTATTGGAATTAATGGAAGAAGTTTAGTGCTCGGCATATCCATATATTACACAATATTTTTAAAGTTGACAGAGTAAATCTCTGCATCTCTCTCCCCATCTAACTCTCTCACCATCTCTCTCTCTCTCTCTCCATCTCTCCCTCCATCTCTCTCCCCATCTATCTCTCTCATCATCTCTCTCCCCATTTATCTCTCTCTCCATCTCTCCCTCCATCTCTCTCTCCATGTCTCTCCTCAGCTATCTCTGTCCCCATCTATCTCTCTCACCATCTCTCTCACCATCTCTGTCCCCATCTCTCTCACCTTCTCTCCCTCCATCTCTCTCTTCAATGCACTCAAACTCGTTTTACTTACGTTCTATCCAACTATGCAAATTTTAAGTGCCGCCAATCAGCTGGGCCGCGTTGTGCGCGTTAAGCATGCCTCATAAAGTATTCGAAAATATTCATTAATTTTTTGGTTTTCCCAAATCACGCATATTCAAATGAGATTTTTCCAGCTCGATTTTTCGCACTCTACGCCTCTACGTAGCGCCCGATAAGGGTATCGAGCATAATTATTATGCAGCTTTGTGCTAAGGCGTCAAGTAAAAAATGCACCCGACCCAGGGAATAAAAAAATTCCTAGGGGTGACAACGAGGGGCAGCGAGAGCAAAAAAAAAAAAAAAACACTGACGCCTTTTGCAGCGGCGTGTGAAATCTTTGGGTTTACTTAGCTACTCAATGCCAGCGCCGGGCTGCCTTTAGATGGTGCTATTTCTGGCAAGGAGTACCAAGAAGATCATGTCAAGGCAGAGCACTGGGCTCAGGGTGTCGCTGTCAAGGGGTGGTGCCTGCTTGCCTGCCTGGTGGCCTGGGTGAGTGACTGCCAGGTTGTGTATGTGTGTGTGTGAAGCATGCGTGTGTGGCATGTGAGTGTGCTCTGCTCTAGCAACAAACTCAATGATCAACTCTTTGCTAGCTTTTATGTATTCTTAAGGATTGCAGCCGCTTCGTTGCATTCGCAATTTGTAGTTTGGGTTTTAGGTTTGGGTTGGGCTCAATTTTTTTTTTGGGGTATCATGCTCATGACGTTGCACACACAATAACCAAAAAAAAAACACACAGGAAAAACAAGCAAATAATGAAGCAAACTTATTTCTTTCTTCATCTCTGCATTTTTTGACATTCATTGTAATTTTTTTATTTATTTATTTTTTTTTTCTTTTTTGGTAAAGATCTCTCGGGGTTGTTGGGCTTCAGACACATTTTTTCAGTCTTCTGCGCTTTATTACAAAACACTTGAAATTTTCAACATGAATTTACCCTTTTTCTTATAATTTATAACATAATTTTGACTGCTTTTTTTCAATGGGACTATCAATGGCCATGCCTGGAGCCAGACTTTCATTACAGGAGAAATGAAAGACAAAAAAAAAAAAACAAGAGGCAAAAAATGTTTTGTTCTCAATGGGATAAAAATTAGCTTAACAAAATGCTTTATTTGGATGGCAAAAGTGTGTTATACAGCAAGAAGTCTCCTTCTGAAGAGAATCAGAACATTTTTTTATTGTAATTTATTTGAATTTGAATGCGTTTTTTAAAAGCCTGAGGAGATTTAAAAAAAAAAACAGCTTATAACACTCAATTTAAAAACTTTTTTTACCTTAAGTCTAATGCGCAGTATAAATAAAATATTGAGGTTCCAAAAAAAATGGTGTTTCTTAATGGAAATTTTTAAATTACACTTAATTAAATTTTGGATTTTTTTTTTAATTTCTCTCATTCTATTATAATAGCATATCAAATATGATAGGATACGTTTTATGGTTTTTGAGTTAACAAAATAAATTTTTTTTTAATTGCATAAAAATTATAGAAAATTGTATTTCGGATGTATCGATGTAAAAGCGTAGAGAGCAATCCATAAATATATATTTTAAGAAAATTGTGTGGATGAAGAAAATTTTTTCTTGTTTTTTTTTTTTTTTTTTTTTTTCGACAACTCATCTCTAGTTATTTTCATTAAAAATCTATATGTATACATAATGATGGAAATGGAGCCAGGGCAAAGCAAAGCGAATTTCAATTTTTATTTGATATATAATATAAAATATAGATAAGAGCCAAAGCACATGCATTCATTATGCATTCATCAACAAAAAATGAAAATATTTCATATTATGTAGGTCTACTTGCATATTCATCGATAGAGACAATAGAGTCGAATGCTCGATCCCGAATCAAGCCCACAAACAACCCCAAACACAAACTCATTATAAATCGCCTTCAAAGCAAAACAAGCGCCTTAAATTCAAATTGTAAATTGCGAGGCAGGCAAATCGCAAATGAAATTGAAGAAACGCAATAAATAATTTGCCAAGGTATGCGAAAAACCCAGCAAAGTTCGAGAAATTGCATATGAAAATATGAAGAAAGAAAAATCAAAGCAGCTAATGAAGGCAAGATCGCAGCGAAGGGTGCGCCAATCGATGGGAAATCAATGCGAAAAAAATATGCACCCTAATCGAAGATCTTCAAAGAGCTCGCAGTGGGCTCACCTAATCTTAGGCAAAGGCTGAGACTGAGACTGAGACTGTGACTGAGAGTTAGGTTGAGTTATGGCGGGTTTGGCATTACGTGAAAGGTATGCGAAATCAGCCCGATTGTCAGGAGCCACTGCAAGAGCAGCTTCTAGCAAATTGCAAAATTTGTGACGCATTTCGGAACCCCTTGCAAGGATAGCGGCCTGGGAAATGGGACGCGACATTAACCGTAATGCATGTTCAATAAATATTTGGTAATTAAATAAATAGCTAGCTGAGCAAGAGAAACTGTAGCAGCTGTGCAGCTTTCTGGGCGCATGCGCGACCTTATCAAGAGGGAGAGTGCTACAATTTCACTTTTCGTGGGATTCCGAAGGGTTCTGCTCCTGGGCATGGGAGCGTTTCTAGCCGAAGCGCACTGATACTTGTAGAAACCCGAATTAGAACAGGGGTTTCGTCTGCAAGTTTGAGTGATCGTGTGACGAATTCAAAAGTAAAATATATGTTTCCCAAGAGGGTGCTACTTGGTAGGCAATAGCTATAATATAGGGCAGGTGATTCAACATAGCAGTTCAACTATATTATCCCCAAATTCAGAATTTACATACACATTTACATATATGTACTGTGTTCTAATATTTCTATCTATTTTTTCGTATCTTATCTTAAATAGATATGAATTTTTATGTATTTCTTTCCTAGAAAATTTCTTAAGTTTTGGGCAAATAATTTGGATATTTTATTGATTATTATAATCCTATCAGAGCCATCAGCTAAGCTATATTTTCTGTAGATCTGAGAAACTGAAATATTTTTATAATAAAAAGTATGCAAATTAACATGATAATAGCCAAAAGACTTTTGAAAGCCAATCAAGAATTTAAAAATTTCCATTACATTTTGCCAAGCCAATGCCTTTCCTTGACATTATCTATAATAATATATTCTCTATCGAAAACTTAATTTCTTTCTTAATATAGCTTAACAAATATTACAGAATTTTCTACAGGAACCAACTGCAACTCATACCCTTTCTGCGCACTGCACAAAGATGCATTGGCACGCCCATTTTGACATTCACTGGCATCTCCTGTGACTTTTTCCAATTTTTGCACAATTACCCAACAATCGATGCTTTCTCCGCAAATCAATTGCGAAAAAAACACAAACACAAACCCCATGACACATTGCACAGCAGCACAGTGGCAAGGCGAACCTGAAGTAAACCCTACCTTACTGAAACCCTACCTTACGCTACCTTACTCAACCTTGTGCCACACCCCGAGTGCCAGACAAAAGGGTAGAGGCATAAAGTCTGGCCAAGACTAGGGTATGTCAAAAACCAAAGACGTTTGCTACAAATCTCTTCCACACACACTCACACATATATAGAAATGCATGAATAAATATATTTGGGAACCGGCTATAGGAAGCAAAAATCCAAAAAAAAAAAAATCCGTAAGGGGGGTTAAGATTTAAGATTTAATTGCATTTTTTAGCGCGCGCGCTCATTGCGAAATTTCAGCTGTGCCTCAGCTGTGGCAGCTCGACTCCTGGGCATTGATAAGAGGGTCGATAGGGTTTAAGATCTTTGCTCGGTTGCTCGCTCGATCGATCGATCGATTTGCAACTGCGCCGCAACAGTTAGCAACGCTTCGGTGCCTCAAGCAACATCAGCCCGAACTTCAGATCCCCGAACCGCATTGTGATGTTAATGTTGCGAAATGTGAATTTGATTGCCTCCTGCCGTAGATCAATAAGTGCACTAATGAGCTAAAGGGTTATCCTACGATCGATCCACGCACTTTTCGCCCAGGCCCATTTGCATTTTTAGCCATCACAGTTTTTCACCATTCAGCTGGCATTTTCCGTTTCGTTGGCGCTGAATGCCGCGTGTGCCATAAATTTTAGACGCTACTCAAAAGTTTCGGGAGCAACCCGTTGTGAAAGCTGCCCCGTCACGACTTTCCATTCACATTCAAATTGGCCCATGTTGAGCGCTAAAAGGACCTTAAGGCGTTTTAAGTTGCTTACTTGGCAGCAGTTAATTGGTTTGAAGTTTTACGCTGATTTGCATTTCCCATTTGAATGCTGTCTGGTGAAAGTTCCTAATGCGCTCTGACAAGCGATCCAAGTTGTTGATTAGGCAAGTTCTTTGTTTGCCCCGCCATGGTGTTGAAATGTTAGCGGGCGGCCTTTCTTTTGGCTTATTAGGGGCTGCACATGAACTGATTTATGTAAAGTTAATAAAGTTATTAACCTGTAGGGCTTTCCATTGTCCCAATTACAGCAAGTACAAAAGAGTATGGGAAGAGGGTATATTTAGAGAGTAGAATATAAAATTGGAGTTAAGATCTACTAGAACTCGCCATACCTATAGATTTTTTATTATTATAGATATTTCTATATTATATATATTTTATTATTAATAAAATATCTAAACCCAAAATTCAATTCATTTTGTTAATGGAAATATAACTTAATTATTAAGTTATCATTTCCCAAAGTGAATCAATCATTCATTTGACAGTCTCATTCCCAACTACATAGGCACTGCTAATCGAAGGACTAATATTAATAACTCACATGGAATGAAAGTGGTGGACTATACGATATCGATTCGCACCTTGGCATGAGCCTTAATTGAACTACCTTTTACCGCGTGCCGCCTGCTCCAAAGACAAATTGCCTGGGCCATAGGCATTTTTGGCAGCTTGCGAAACCCCACGAGCACAATGCCAAAATAATTAGCAGCTATTGATGGTCAAGCGGCATCCGACGGGGCGTGACATGTCAAAATATGTGCACAAAAACGCCCACGGCAAATGGAAATCTTCTTCAAGAAAAATAATAATACAAGAGAAATAGAAAGGAAAAGTCAGCCCAATCAAGGGGAAAGTCAACCCCAAGTGCGGCAGTCTACGCTAGATTATCAATGACAGAGCAGCCGGCGCTGCTTGCAGCTTCATCATTTTCGAGTTGCTTGTCTGGCTAGAGCCCAAGTGAGAGCAACAACAATTTGCAGCACGAAATGCAGCAGCTGCTGCTGCTGTTGCTGCTGCTGCTGCTGCATTGCAACAGAGCCTTGTCTTGAGACATGCAGCGCCGCTGAGGTTGCTGCCCCCAAGGAAACGCGCCCGAAGTCCTGAAATTTATTGATAGCGTCTTGTGTGTGTGTGTATATGTGTGTGCAGGCTGGCAATGTCGTATATAATGGTGTGCGTGCACTTTTTTGCATAAGCATATACAAACTCACACTCACACACACACCTTGAGCAATTCTTGCAGTTTTTTGATTGCTTTTCACTTTTCTAGATGCTCAAGTTTAATTTTTTTTTCTGAGATTTTTGCATTTGCGCGCATTTCTACATTAAAAAGCACCACCGGCTGCGGCGGCTGCTGCGACTGCTGCGACTGCGATTGCGACTGCTTTTGCTGCTGTTGCTCTCGAACTGCTCCTGGCACCACCTTCCTGAGCACGTCACCGTCACCCCAAATTTCAGTTGCTACCCAGAGCCGAAACTTCCCATTATACTCCCTGTTTTGTGTGCGTTTGTTCTCGCTTTGCCTGCTTTCTTGGTTCTCGTCCTTGCCTCCGGTTTTGTTTCCTTGTGCATCGATTGCCGCATAGCTCGCGCCAAGAAAACGCATATGCCACCTCGATCGCCCATAAGTAATCCTGCCTCCTTGGCGCACACAAACACGCACACACGCACACACACATACACACACACAGTTGCATGCAATCGCATTTGAAATGAAGCAAAATTTTAATGAAACGTGGCAAGGAGCAGGAAAACTCTCCAAGTCTGAGCCGAGTCGCCGACAGAGCAGCTGCTGGGCTGACTGACTGGCTGGCTGGCTGGCTGGCTGGCCAGGAGGGTTCAACTTTTGCCTACATATATTTACGAAATAAATATATATATGTATAAATATATATGCTTGAGCGCTCGAATATGTACTAGAGTAGGGCAGCACCACCCGATCGAGCAACTAATGCCACACAACAACAACAACGTGCAACATGGAGTGCATTATTCATAGGGGGTTTCTTTCAGCCGACAAGACTGAAAATAAATAAACGGAAGAACTGTCATGACAATGACCCCAATGTTATTAATATAGCTGTTCAGAATTCCGTTAGCATGACGGTGCAACCCCACTTTCTTATGTGGGGCTTATAGATATCTCGCTGTCTTAGGCCAGGCATAGATAAGCAATAATGAAGTTCGTTTAACTCATATGGCGCGTGCCATAATATTCAAAATTCTTAGAAATCCATAAAGGGGTAGATAACTAAGCAAATATAGATAGATAAAGCTCAAAATTTATTTTATGTATAATATATATTCAAAATATGTTTTATTTAATATAAATATAAGATGAAGCTTGAAAAAACTTATTTATTTATAGCAATGGAGCTCAATTTATGTTTTATATAATTTACTCAAACATAAAATAGGATCATTATATGATAAATAATATCTTAAGTTTTAATGTCTAAGAAACAAGAAAGAGAATAAAATAATAAATAAAATAATAATTCTATAAAATAATAATATTATTATAAAAATGTATCATCAAATTATAAACCAGATCTTAACTTTTGAGAAACAAATAAAAGATTATTTATAATAATAAATCTATAAGTTGTAAGGTCAATATTAACTTAGATTAATCTGAGATCTGATATAACATAATTGCTTCTCACTCATTCACTTCTTATGCATTGATCCCAGTTCTTTTACATAATTTTGTTTTGCGAAAAAAAGCCAACTGCCAGTTTAGCAATAATATTTATAGATATCTTGAGATCATTTGAAATTTCATTTACATACGAAATGCAAGCAAAGTTATGAGCCTCAGCGTTTTCACCTTGTGGCAATTAACTGTTTATGAAATGCAGCTAAAATATCAATACGAATTAAAGACAATTCTCGAGTTCAATCAACAAATGGGGAGAATATACGGAATATCAGCAAATGGGGAGCTATTTACCAACCCTTAAATTGAGCTCAGTTAATTAGCCAACACTGCACTTAGTATTGGTAAGTCCTAAGAGAAAAAAAAGGAGCAAAACCAAATATATTGGGGACAACCCTTTTTTTAGCTGAGAAGTGAGAGCTGCTCCCTAAGCACTTACCAAATTTGTTAGTCAGCGATAAACAGTCGAGAGCCGCTCGAGTCTTACAAAATGTGTCACATTAAGACGGCACAAAATATGGGACAGATGTTTGGCTGTGAATGTATTTTCCTTTTTGGCTTGTGCCAAGCGAGAAATAGTTGAAGGTGTCGAGAGTCAGACGGTGGCGGGCAACGGCAAGCGCCGGCTGCTTACAGCCCAGACCTAGCCTAAAGAGAAGCCCATTATATTATTTGCTGTTACAATTTTTCGTATTCCTTAAAGACAAAACCCGCGCGCGCTTTGGCACGAGCTACATAGTGTAGAGCCACGTATGATCAGCTGTGTGGCAAGCCAGGGGGATGAAATGCATGGATATATGTATGTGTATATTCGTGTGTATACCAGGTGGCAGTGGCAGTGGCAGTGGCGGCGGCGACAACCCCTAAGACACAGCGTCGGCGCAACGTCTTGAGCATTGCCATTGGCATTGGAAATTGTGCAAAATCGATTACAATGATTGCGCAGGACAACGACCAGGACGACAACGGAAGAAGGAAGAAGAAAAGGGAGTCGCTGCAGCGATGTAAGTGCCACAATGGCTATGCGCCGGAAGAATAATGGCATAAAAACATTGAGCAGAGCATCGAGCAGCCTCGGCAGCGGCGGCAGCGCATTGTCGCATTGCAAGATGCAGCTACGGGGCCCGGTGTGGCTGCGATTTGCCCTGTTTGCCACGCATTGTTGATTTCTTGATGTCGTTTTTGCACACATTGCGCAATGATTGCAGCAGCAGCAGCAGCAGCAGCAGCAGCAGCGGCAATAGCAGCCGCCGCAACAGCAGCAGCTCTTGGACATTTAATGTCCAGTAATTTATGAAGATTTTCTGCAATGGACCCGTGCCGAGCCCGGTGTGCGCCACAAAGATGTTTGACTGGGCTTGTGGTTGGGCCGCTTGCCGTGCTATTGCACAAATTTACCTATTGTCGTTATCGGCTGCTCTATTTCTGCTCAGCTGCGCGCATCGAGTTTGTTTTGGCCATTGAGCTTTTGTGCAGCTGCCAGCTGGAGGCCCGCTGCTTATGATTTATGTCAACCATGTAATCAAGGACTTGTGCCTTGATTAAGCTAACGGGTCATTGACTGTACATGCGTGGCAAGCAGGCAGCTGCGCGCATGTCTGTCTGCCCGACCAGCAGCAGCATCACCCCAATAGCGGGTATCATCAGCTCGAGTGAAAATCAAAATCAACACCAGCATGAGCCAGCACCTGCCTGTTACAACTTTACAGGGGCCCGTGCCACATCCTGGGGGTTGAACCACCCCAAAAATAATGGTGCACCGCCAGCCCAATACTCAGCTACCACCAACAGGCCAGAGCGAACAAGTCGCAGTGATCTAGGCGAGTGTGTTCGACTAGCTGCTGCCCTCGACCAAGCTTTTTTTACTAATTTCGCTGGCTCAAGGCAACTGTAGCTAGAGTTAGGCTTAAGACATATTTTGCCTTCTTTGGGAGACTTAAATACAATTATAGCCAAGTTAACATTGTCTTAACTTTAGGGAATATTTCTAACCATGACTGAAACCCCATTACACCCCTGGCTCATCACAACCAAAAAGTACAGGGTATATATATATATATACCGAATCGACAACACCAGCAGCAGCACCACCCTCTCTGGCGGCGGTCCTTGCAGCCGTTAGATTCACACAGGCGCTTATGTCCTGCTAGCCAGGACTATGCTGGTTGCGCACTGTACTCGCCTGCCAGCCGCCAAGCTGAGGGCGCATACACCACCATCAGCGGCGCACCACCAGCAGCAGCAACAACACCACAAGGATCATCGTTCAGCCAGCTTGGCTGGCTGGCACGCCAATTAAACCATTTGCGGAAATGGCGTCCACTTGTTTTCATTAGCGATAGAGCGACGCTGTCATGAGCCACCCTTGTACATATGCGCAGGATCTAAGCGCACGTGCGCATGCGCCACACTTTCGCGTATTTCTGATTGTAAAAGGATCTGCCAACACAGGCACACACACACACACACACACACACATGGACTGTCACACCCTCTACCAGCGCTCGTTTGATATCCTGATGCCGGCATAACAATGCCAATGTTAATGCAAATACAATCGCATCCTTTCAATACGAAAGGTCCTTTTGTAACGCTGTGTATTAACAATTTTTGGATAAATATTTCAAATGCACCCGATGCGATGCGGGCGCCGCATAGCGCAGTAGGCACGTTTTCCTAACACGCTCGCCTTGCCCCATTGTCTGGCAAAACTGTTGAAAATTGTATCCGGCACACGTGCCAAATGAAAGAAACCAGAGCGAGCGCTGCATACTTGGGGCGTTAGGTGTATTTGCATATGATTGAGGCGGCTATCAAATGCAGACGTTGCTTATTTGAGCTATCATAAGAAATTGAATAAAGGAACAATCTGTATATGCACATTTTTTAAATGGAAATATGTGCGAGGCGATATTTTATGATATTTTTTGATGGAATAGAAAACACTCTTAAGAAAAATTTTATCTATATATGACTATCTACTCCTACTTTTTCTTTTATTTTAAAAAAAAATATATTATTTTTTTCTTTTTCAACATTTTCTCAATAAAATATATTTTATAAAATGTATTAAAATCTAATATTTATTAAATAATGTAAATTATTTTTAGTAAAATCTTTGTCTTTCAACTGTGAGAATATTTATATTATTTATATTATATTATATTATATTATTTTCAGTTTATTACACATCAATTTTATGCAATTTATTCAGAGAGAAAATTAGTCATACGATCGTTAGATCAAGCTGATAAAGGAGCACAAAAGATAGAAAACATTCAACACCTTGCTTGAGCTGAAATTCCTAGAAAGGATATGTGTTGACATAGGTGCACAACTCGCTAGGGGTCTAAGGAAAAGTTCTGAAACTTATTGATCTAGTTTTTTATGAACTATCTAATGAAACCATTCACTATAGTTTATGTACAATGTGTTGACATGGGTGCTCAAGTCTTGAGCAGCTACTATTTGAAACATAAGCTAAAATCTAAGCACAAACTCTAGTTCACCTAATCTAACAGAGACTTATTAATCTAACTAATTTTGATATTTACAAAAGCCACTTGATATCTTGTGATCTTCAAAGTCACAACTATTTTCGGCCTTTTGCAGCTGAAGACAATCTCAACGAGTTGTAATTCATAAATCTGATCAAAGAAAATATTTATACGAAATATTTGCCGTTTGAGACTAGATGGAACTGCTCGCTTATGCATGCAGCTATTTTGTAGCTGACGTCAAGAAAATATTCAAAAATAATTTATAAGCAAAAGCAAAGAGAAATGAAATGGCATGCAAAACGAAGTTATTTTTAAAATAAAATAAAAAAATCAGACCTGTGCAGTGAGTGAATTATGAGCCAGAGCAATTCGCTGTCAAGGCAATGGGCTGATGCTTGGCAAGCGACACACACACGAACAGTAGGAATATATGACTGCATACATATATACATATATATATATATATATATATATACATAGGTGTGATCGAGAGGAGAAGCAAAGGGAGAAAGAAGAAAAGACGCGCCAGGCGGGCAACACCTTACACGATGCACAGAACAGGTTGCAGCCAAAGCAGTCGAACAATAGGTAGATCAACTCACGTATTCAGAGAGTTGTTGTTGTTGTTGTTGTTGTTGTTGTTGTTGTTTCTAACATTTTGAAAATCTGCGCAATCTGCTTTGGTATGCACGGGGCTCTGGGCTGTCAATGTGGCTCGCCTCGCAGCCGATTCTACCAACCTCCTGATGATGAGGATGTGTGCCCCGTGTAGATCGTGGCGATGACTAGGAAATATTGCCTTTCCTAAGAAGGATTTGTGTCAGCAAACGTGACTCGAAACATCAAGTGGTATAGCGTGTGTGTGTGTGTGTGATTATCGATCCTTTTGTATGCACGCCTGTCTATTGTTTGAATAGTTAATTATGGGTTGGATCAGCGTACACTCCTTTGAGCCAAGCCATTGGAGGCCATCGAGATTTCTCAATCTCTTGTTTCCTTCTGATTGTTTGCCACTTTGTTTTAGGCATTTTTACCGGTAATTTGGGAATTATTTTTAAACACTTTTTCGTATTTCCTATCGCCACTACGCCCACAATACACACTGCATGGGCGTGCCAGCGTTGACAACCGCTGACAATGACTTCATTTGTTCATGTGCCAAAAAAATGTATATATATATATATAAAGAAGAGAAAAGAAGAGAATAAATTTTTGCAGATTAATATTACACACATATGGCCAGCGCTGAGTACCAGATGATGGATCGGCATATTGAGTTGTACTTGTTCCTATGTCTGAAATCCAACTACTCATAAGAATATTTATATATATGTATACGTATCTGACATGTGCCATTGTCTTTGCCACAATGTGTTGAATGTGCAATTGCTAGCCATTTAGCAGCGGGCAGAAGAGCAGACAAATATGGCCAGATTTTCTAGTTAAGATATTTTTAATCTTTTAATGACTTGGCCAGAGCAATTTGTAGTAGGCATACGCTATGATTATAAAGATGTACAGAATACATATGAAAAGAGAAGAATTGAAGAATAATCCAAGCGCTACTCAACATTTTGTAGAATTTTTTAATCTAATCTTCAAATTACTAAAATTTCTTCCAGATCCAAATTATAAAAGATTTAGATTCATTGATTTCTTTTTTTTTTTTTAATTGTATACGACTTAACTTTCATCCTTTAAGACTTTCCCTTGCCTGGCAATTGAAGCCAAGTGAAAGCATTAAGGATCGACATGGACCATTTGTGATCTGTGAATTGTCACAGAGAAGAGAAGAGAAGAGACACGAGAGCGCTCAAAGTTTCATCCCACGGTACAAAATGCACCCATGTCACATAAATAAAATTTGTATATGCGATTAAATTTGAAATTCAATCGTAATGCATTTGGAGTACAAGGATAACTGTGCATTCGGTTGTCAGTCAGTCTGTCAGTTGAGGCGCTCGAAGTGGCATCGTTTCAACCCTCCCAAAGGCATTGAGATCATCTCGAAGAAGGAGAACGGGCACAGCTTGAGCTGTGATAGACAAAATCTTGTCATAACTTTGATGTTGTTAGTAAAACAATGGAACTGCTTCACCCAACTGGGCCCCTCTCAAGGTAAGCGACCCATCCCGCCTGGGAATGGGAATGGGAATGGGCAAATTTGCTTACCTTGCCGAGGGATGCAAAACTTGGCAGCTGGTCGATCGTTGGGATTATGCAACATCAGCCACATCGATGCCATCTAATGTGCTGTGTAATTCACTTAGACATTGAGAAATTGCTGGACCAGACGCATCCGCTCTCTGGCCTGTGGTTTAGCTCGGACAACTGATTTGACTGATTTCAGTGATTAAAGTGCGTTGTTCCGCCAAAGAAACAACCCAAGTCCGAGTTCTAAGAACCAAGAACTGCGCGTTAGAGACGATGCGCGTAGAATGAATAATTACGAATGCTTTTAATGCAGCGTGATAGACTCAAAGATACCCTATTTAGCTAGACATGTAGGCAACTTGCCGTGAAGACTTTAAGTTTGTCCATACAGAAATACGATCTTGCGCAGTCAAAAATATACTGATTAAAACTATATTATCAATATACCTTTGCTCATTCCTTAATCGAGGGTATGCTGTAGATTAGGATCAACACAAAACAAATCATCTTCAGAGATGCATGAATGAATTGCCCCGCCACGGACATCTAGCCATGCCCTTTGTTATCCCGGATCTGGTCAGGCGAATAGCACAAGTCGAACAAAAGGGTTGCGTCCCAAATGTGTTGAAAGGCTGCGCGAATGTAACACGATAAGATCGGCACATCAATCCAAAAAGAAATGCTATCCTTAAGAATGTTAATCAATTAATTACATGCTGTGTACACAGTGCCTCGTAGCGTTAGGGGCAGAGAAAGGATTCAGCGGCGCGAGGGTTGTCCCACTGATTAATTTCCACATATCCCTAGGCTATAGATTGGCTGCAGTCTTATAAATGTATATCGTGCGGTTGTCCTAGATGTTAGCATAGATCCCTTAGGGCGTGAATCTTTTGAGGTTTTACTAAAATTTAACTGACCAATGGTCAGCTCGTGGGTCAGTCGCGTGGCTGTTATTAATCTAAACATAAACATTGACCATTGGCCAAGGGCACAACATCGCGAAGGGGTTCGAATCACATTAAACTCATTAAGGATATCATATTAGACTGACAGAAGTCATTGATCATGACGTAAACATAAACAAATCGGAGTTTGGAATAATCCTTAAGCTGACAAATTGATTTCAGAAATTATTTGAGCTGTGATTAAAAAGAAAGTGAACTAAAAATTAAAAAAAAATTATAAAAAAAAAAATATGACTTATTTTATTTAGAGAATTTTTTTAAAAAATTAAATTAAATTTTTTTAAAAAATTAAATTTTTACCCATTTATTGATAAATAAAAATAGATAAAAATAGCACAACTTTAAATATAGAAAATGTAGTTTGAGTTAAAAAATACTAAGATAAAAAAAATAAATTGTTTTTATTCAAATAAAGCATTTTTTCTGACACAGTCGAGAATCTTTAAGAATTTCAGTTTGAGTTTAGTGAGAATTTCATTAGAAACTTTATGAACTTTATTGAAATAAATAAATAAATAAAAAAAAAAAAAAAAAATATATATATATATATATATATATAATGTTGTATTATAATATATTATAGCTTTGAGCCAAAAAAATTCTAGGCTGCAAATTGGAGCAAATCTTAAGAAGCTTTTCATATAAGATTTTAAAATATTTAATTTGAGTATTGATTATTGATTATTGATTCTATGGCTATGGCTTGTCTACTTTATAATTTTTCAGAGTAATATATATCAGCTATTAGACACAACTTATAACTCGGCATTCTCTCATATAAATATAGAATTATTATTTATCACATATCTATATATAGAAGAATCCTCGAGTTATTTGAAGTCGAGTTTTAAGCGGAACAGAGCCTTGATCCAAATAAGTGAAGACTGTTGCCACAGCCTGAAACACTTGAGAAGACAGTCGAATAATATAAGGGCAAACAAAATAAATGTGTTTAAATTGCACGCTGTGTGGGAACCAAAATGCTGCGCAACATGTGACAATGAAGATTTCGCACTGTCTGCTCAGAATCGAGCAGAGAAATAATGCCAAAAGATTGTTTCAATGTCGGCACTTGTTGTGAACCAAATTGTTGGCGAAAATAAAAACAAAAACTAGAAAGAAATGAACTGAAAAGACAAAAGTCGATAACACAAGCGCAACGAGTGCCTGCCACAAGGCGAATTGTCCTGTGAGAATGGCAAACCACTTGAGCCTGGACAATAGCAGAACATGCTGCTACTATTCTAATTATATAGAAAATTGCAAGCAAAACATAAACTAATTGTTGATCGATTTCAATTGCAAACTAACGCAGCAGTGGGGGGTGTTTCGGGTGCCTGGGAAACTCAAGTGGGACACACAGCGGGCAACCAATGTGGCAGGCAGATGAGCCAAATGCCAGGCAGATTGAGTGCAGCCTTATCATGCCAGTGCCTCCTAGTCAATGCCCCACTAACCTCGACAAATGTGTCATTTCTGCCCCCCCATATCATAATTGGAATCGAAATGCGCGCCAAATTCGCGCCACATACATAAATAATAAAAAGTAACTGTCAAAATAACAAAGAGCCTGGTTGGAGCATGAATACTCTAATATCTTAAGATTAAAATCTGACTCGAATAATATAACTGAAAAGTTTTGTCTGCCCTAATAATATAGAATTTCCAATAAAATTGGAAAAATATTATTAGTTCGATAATAAGTAACACTAAAATTACTGAAGGTTTTTTTCCATTAAAACTACATTTTTGTTCAAACTTTTTCTATATATTCTATATATTTAATGATTATATTAATAATTATATATATATTTTAAAAAATGTATATACAAGTTCTTGACAGCATTGCTTATTAAATTTCACTAATATATAGTAAAGTGATATAATATAATAAATTAATATATTCATAAGTTGAAAATATTAAATAAATTAATAAATAAAATTAAATATAAATATTTAGTGAAAACAAAAAATTAAATAATACTCATATCTTCTAAATTTATATGCAATTAAATATATTCTCAACCTAACGCTATGTATGATTTTACGTATAGTTCATACCCAACTGATATGCCTCATTCAATGCGTGACAAATTGGCACACTAAGTAAAAACAGCCTTAACAAGGGTATTGGGAATATAAAAAATATCTAATAATGTCAAGAACATTGTTCGCTCATTAAATAGCAACAACAACAACCTACTTCCCCACTGGTACACTGTACATTCCGCCACCACCTCCCTACAGCCCCGCCATCCTCATCTCAAGTTGCTGTTGCCTATTCGCCCACATATATTATACAATACCAACTTTTGTTGTGCTGCTGAGCCGAGCAATGTTGATTAGTACTTCCTGAGGCAGCCTCATATCATTCCACATACTCACAAATACATTAGCTAAGTTCCTATATATAGACCCTCGCTTAAATACATATACACATGTATTTATATATATATATATATATATATATATATATATATATATATATATATATATATATATATATTGCTTTGGAGACCGGAGAAGCTTCAGCGCTCCGGCTTATCAGTTGACCGTTAGAAGTTATAACAACAAAATGCTGCTCCCAGGGAATGAACTGCTCCAGCTTGTTGGGTGCGCAGCATAAAACAAATACCTATGAAATACAGGTGTTGCTAAAGGAAATTAATGGAGAAGCTAGAAGATAAATAAATAACGTAAATGAAAGGATCTGTTTGTAAAAGTAATGAAGAGTAGGAATTCAAGATATTAAAAAGTAAATATTATTAGATAACTCAAATATATATATCTTGTTGTTTTTGAAATTAATGCATTATCAATGACAAATTAATTGTTTCAATTTAAAGCAAATACCACAATTCATAAATAAAATCCTTTCAAATCTATGAGAATCGCTGACACCTCCCACAATGAATATGCAGGGCTCGTCACGTGAGCTGACAGACATTCACTGAATGCAGAGTATATACATACATACATACATATGCATATACACTTAGATACATACATATATATGTATGTGACTGTAGACATATGTTTGTATACGAATTGATTGCCTTGGAGTGGCAGGCGGGTGGGTCTTCGGCAGCAGCACATTTAAACTCTGAACCCGGCAATTGATTGCCGCAGTGAAAGCTTCATTTGGAGAATGTGAATATGGTGAATGTATATCGTGAATGATCCGAGTGAGTGTGCCTGTGAGTGTGCGAGTGCTCGTAAATGAATGCGTTCTCTAACATCGAAATGAATTGCTTATTTTGACATTTATTAAAGCTTTAAATAAAATTTATGCAGAGAATCAATTAGTGTGTGCAAGAAACTGAAGCAGCGGGCACCAGTGGAGGAGCAGTGTTGGCGATCGCCAGAATTGAGACTGTGGGATTCGGTGGCCGCCCATGGGTAAGAGGACACGACACCGTGGACAGACAGAAGGAACACGCACAGCAGAAAGTCAAGTAACGAAAAATATTTCTCACAATCAGCTTGTAGACAAGGCGCAAAAAGGAACAAGCAACGAATACAGTGCGAGGCGGCGAAGGAAACATAAAATAGCAACAACAACAACAACAACAAAAAGCGCGGCAGAGGCAAAAAGACAAACGTCGAGTAGCAAGAAAAACAACAACAATAACGAATATACTGCACATAATCAGAGGAGCGACAAAGACTGCAAGAAATCACAGCAGCGACTGCAGCAGAGCTCAAAGATAAACAGGCTCGCAGACGGCTACACAAATACACATGTATTTACAGGCATATAAATACGCACACATATTTACGTATAGATTGCGACGATCTCGGCAGCAGAGTTGCCATTTTAGCTGCCATTTGGCTACTTCTAGCATTTTTAAGTGTCACAGATTAAAAAGCTTAAATTTTAATAATTCAAATTAATAAAAAGGAATATTGATTAAAAGACTTTCACTTTTGCATACATACATATTTAAGTTTAATACTACCCCAAAGATTCGTTAACTATTTTAATAAATAGTTATAATAATTTATTACTATTGTTTCTTTTAAATTAAATTAATTAAATAAAATATAAGTAACATCTTCCTTACGCCTTCAGCAAAATTTCACTTTAAAAGCAATTTGTTAATATTTTTTAGCCATTTGTGCCTTTTAAGCGACAACACTGCCGATCAGACGAGTCCTGCACACACACCGGCACAGCGCTCTCACACGGATACACACACACACAGAGGCAGTGATTTTTGGCGCAAAAATCAAAACACGTTTCCTCTTTGTGCACTTATTCCGAGCGCCGATGTGCTCTTCACCTACTTCTTTCTTCGGTCTGCCTGGCCAATGCACTACGGCGACTGCAAGCAATCTGTGTGATCCCCCCTGCTTCGTCTTGCGTAGACACACAGACGTGCACGCACACAACACACAGAGCGGCCGATGTTGTTGTTGGGCTCGTGTTAAGGAATTTTGCGCGCGCGTTGAGCTCGTTCCCCGTGCCTCTCCTTCTGCTCGTGTCACACACATACCACAGAACAGCAGGACTAATTCTCTACTCTGTTATGTGCATGTCCTTCGGGCTACGCACGATCAGCTGATTGAACATATGTACAGGCAGAGCCCCGAAAGGAACAGGATTGTGTATGGGAATTAAAACGGGACCGAGGGTCATTCCCCGTGCACCTATCCTTTTCTAACTGTTTGTCCTGAGCACGTGTGTGTGTGTGTGTGCTTGTGCGCCCACAGACGAGCATTCTTTCTGATCAGCATTTGTCTATGTTACGCTGTACATTATGTACATTCTTAGATTTCCCCTACTTTTCGGGAATCACATGGCCTCGGCTCCGTCCAAATTCTCCGCAAAGTTCAAATACCTTCAATGCCGAAAGCCTGTCAACACCTTTGTCAATCTCCAATTCAAATTTGCAATAGCATTTTTAGCTGCCAATGTGGAGCTCAAACTAAATATACAGTAAAAGATCCGTTAAACAAAAAAAAGTAGTATAAACGAATTTAAAAAAAAAATCTTAATTTTTAATTCTGTTTTAACGAATGAAATGTAATTTTTTTTATTTCATTTCCTAATTTAACATTTCTTTTTAGACACAAGTGTCCGCTCAAGAGAGTTTTTACCGTACATATTCTGAAATTTATATGCACGCACACATTCGCACGCAAATGCTGACAATATGCAAATGTATTAAATGGTCATAACTTACCTATCCATCAAATTATTCTATCTCCGTTTTATTGCACACTAATTGCACGTCTCTTCTCCGCCTCTTTTGTATGCAAAAGCTCTAAATGCCGCATACACTATATACACTACACACACACACACGTACTCGACATACAATAATAGCCCGCTGCACCCCGCTCACTCAAAGGCTTTCGCGCGCGCGCGTAAAAGTATCTCAAACGCTTTTTTGCACACTTTTTTTAATGCCGCCGTCGCCGTCAGGCGCTTAAAAAAAAACAATACTTGGACCAAATCTCAGACCGCACTTCTTGGAATTTCGATTTACAATTTAGTTCTTCACGTTGTTCATTCCACTCTTTTTTTTGGAAGTTTATTTGCTCTTGCTGCTCCCGCTGCTATTGTTGTGTTCCATTCCCATTCAAGTTGTTACTGCAATTTCATAGTGATCGACGCATGTATGAGTGCGATGCCTATTCTTTGCTCGTAATCAAATTCACTCATTGCATATGTGTGCGAGTGTGCTTCGGCGTATGTGTGCGAGTTTTTTGCATACAATTTTGATTTCTCAGTTTGCCCTTTTTGTGCTCTGTGTTCGTCTTCACTGTGTCGCCGTACCGTGGTACGTGATCTATGATCTTCAAATGAGCATTAAAAGCGAGTAATGAAAAATACAAATATTTGCCTATGACATTTCAATTAAATTCATAATGGATATTTAAAAATAATAATATAATTTTTATCGGCATATGGAAATACATTTGGCTGAAGCTTTATCGTGTACAATTTTTCTCGATAAACACATAACGCACACTGTGTCACACTATGAATGAGTTTTAAGCTGTCTTGCCGCATGTTTTAACTTGTTCGAAACCACTTTATGATTTTTACGTCCTTTTTAGTTTGTTGTTTATTCTTTCAAAAAGATGATCCTCTTCCTGCACAGCACAAAAGCAATTCAAGAGAATGAAACCGTAGCTCATTTAGCTTTGAGCGCATTTCGTAGCGGCTGGCGACGCTCGCTCAAATCATTTGCCTTCGCCCATATGATTCGCATGATAGTTTTATAAATGATGTCGCCCCATGGTCGTCGCCGTCCAATTTAGTTCTTTCTTTTGTTGTACATTGCACTGAGCTGTAGATTTTGCTTGACGAGGAATTCGCCAAGTCTTTACAAGCAGCTCTTGGCTGGCACTGCTATACTGCTATACTGCTATACCCAAGGGTGCCCCCACCACTTCCCCTGCCTGATACGACATGACTCCCGCAGGGCTTGCATACACAAATACAAAGATACATAGATATGTACATGCATATGTACACACATACATACATACATACATTCATACATACTCGCATATGTAACTCGATTTTTGCTTTAACTTTGCCGCAACTGCCCACACACACTCAAGCACACACATTGAGCGCTGCTCATTTAACGACATTGGCGTCTACGTCTGCAAAACACAAAAGAGCCACGCCCCTCTCCACCTCCCTCAAAGAGCAGAGTGTCGATCATATGACTGGGACCTGGCACAACGACTACCTGCTGATGTACGCCTGGTGTGTGTGTGTGTATTGGGTCAAGGGGGACGAAAGCGCGGGCAGGCGTCGCGGAATGCGTGGATCTCACATTATTACCTGCGAACGACACAATCGATGCCGCGCACAGTCGATGCCAGCGTCGTCGAAGCCGCCGTCTGCGTCTTCAATTCTGCTTAAAGATTTGCACGCTACCCGAAGACGCAGGCAGAGGAGCCCGCCGGCTCCAGGCTCTGGTGCCCGCCATTCGTCGGTTGCAACGTAAATCACATGTGTTTCTTCTCGCTTCGGCCTCCACACGAATCGTTCGTTGCTCGGCCCCCAATCGGAGCCCACTCGGCTATCGGCTTGGCGCTTTGGCAGTATAAAAGCTCGCCCGCCAAAATTCTCGCATTCAATAGTGCTCCGGCCGCGCATTGGGTAGGGGAAATTTTTGAGAGCTACCTGTTGCACTGGCACTAGCCAGTGATCGAACGCTCGCTCCATCTCCATCTACACAGATTTTCCGATGTCTTCTATCCTATTTAGACTCATTGCCTATTTGGTATTGGCATAGGGACATGGTAAATGGGAAATTGTTCAGTACATATGTATGTAGCTGCTGCTCCCGCTCCTGTTCCTACTCTCGCTCCTGCTCTCTGTCTCTCTCTCAGCTGCTTCAATTCTCGATCCTGCTCCTGCCGTTATACTTGCTGCTGCTCACACAAAAGAGCAGCGACGTCGGCAGCGGGGGTTGCATCGACGGCCGCAGCACTTTAAAACCAGCTGCGTTCGACTCGAGAACTACATTTGTTTTCTGTTCGTCGTCGTGTCAACATCTGCGCCTCGAGCTGCTCGCCCTCTCTCTGCCATTCGTACGGTAGTGAAGTAAATTTGTGTGTGTGTTTGTGTTAAAACGATTGGGATATAAAATATTAATACAAAACGCAGTACACAAAGAACTCACAAAGTACGCGCAACTACAAACAAATGCAACAATGTTAAAACGGACACAATAATGATGCAAAACTCCAAATATAATAAAAATAAATATATGTATATGCAACAATAAATGCAATATTAGTTTATAACAAATACATTTTACAAATGCAACAACAACAAATTCAACGAAGGACTACTAAGTGCAAAGCCGCAACTAACGAAAACAAAACGAACTAACAAATTCACTGTAAATGTGCCAGCAAAAGAGACGTGAGAGAATTGTGTTTTAGCAATTTTCAAAATTATCAAATAACGCAAAACATTCACGAGTTGGATTTCTTCCACCGAAATAGCCAAATAATATTTACGGCATCCGCTACAAATAAACATAAATTAAATAATCCAAAATGCTGTGGGAATCAATTGCCGAAGAGAACAACTGCACCATGGATTGCAATATCAGGTAATTATCACAGAAGAATTAGAAATAAAGCATAAGAAGCAGGATAGCATAGATAATGTAATAAAACAAAAGTGCAAGTAAACTTTAACAACAAAAGAATCGCGCTTGAACTTGAACAGTGAGAGCCAGCAACAAAACAACAACAACAGCAGCGACAAAACCCACTCACACACACACACATACACACGCCCAACACATAAAGCAACTGTGAACAACGGCACTGAGCAGCGGCCGCAAGGCATTCGCCGCAGCAGCGGCGTCGACTCCGCTGCTTTGCTTTATACAGTTGAACAAAAGTAAGAGTAAAAATGTTTTTTGTTCTCATTATTTTTTGCACGCTCCACACGAGCGATCGACACGTTTTTTTTTTCGGCTGTGGCGCTCAGCTGTTGTTATTGTTGCTGTTGCTTTTTCATTCATTAAACCGGCTTCCGCGAAGCTTGCGCAGTTCCAAGCTAAATGCCAGCAACAACTGTGCTCGGTCAATTTGTATACACAGCTCCTTAAACTGTAAAAGAGTATATTATGATTAGCTGGAATGTATTTTCCAAGTCGAAATTTCGATGTTTTAGCAGTTGAAAAGTGTGAACAGAGTATGCCAGAGTCGGTAAATGACGATCGCACTGTTCTTTGTGTTCTTCTGCCTCTTCTTATTCTTCGGCTGTCTTGCGGTTCTGCGTTGCGTGACCCAAAAAGTCGTCAAAAGTGCAGATGCATTTGACCGCTGCGGCAAACAGCTCGAGCGTAACGTGCAAAAGGGAAATTCCGCTTGGAGTACCGCAAAAAAAAGAGGCGGGGAGATTTTAAAGTTCTAATTCAAATTTCCTTATTTATTAAAAAGAGACAACAACAACATGCATGGAAATTGAGCCCAACAACCCCTCGCTGTTGCTTGTGCTTCTTCTTCTCCTGCTTGTTGTTGTTCCCTCTTTACACCGTCACCACCACCGCCGCCGCCGCCACCGCCGCATATTTTTAGCTGCGGGTTTAATGACCCGCCGCAGTTTAGGCATCAGGCACAACCAGCAGCAGGAAGCAAACGAAATTCAGTTGACTAATCCTCCCCCTCTCTCGCTCTCTCTCCCTCCCTCTCTCTCAACAGCAACATGAACAAAAACAACACAAATCGCCGCGTTCGCCGCGCGCTGACCAACAACACCAACACCAACAACATCATGGCCATGGATGCTGAGGAGGAGCTTTCCTTCTACGACGATGACGTCTTGCCGCTGTCGTCGCCGTCGCAGCGCTCCGTTAGTCCGGCGCTGCTCGGTCTGCTCTCGCCGGAGGGCTCGCCGCAGCGCTTCCAAATTATACGCCAGCCCAAGCTGCTGCAGCAGCAACAACCGACGCCAGCAGCTGCTGCTGCTGCAGCTCGGGCAACAGCAACAGCAACAGCTGTGGCCACAGCGGGCAGTGCTGTGACGCCAGCGCGCAGCTTTCGCATATTCAACAGCCTCTCCTCCTCGGGCTCCATGGAGTCGTCCATGGATGATGAGTACATGGAACTGTTCGAAATGGAATCCTATGCTGGCATTCAGCAGGCACCCCCATCTGCGCTCACCCTGCCCAGCGGTCTCAACTCGCTGATCAGCGGGCAAATCAAGGTGCCGCCTAAGTCACCGGAGGCCTTGACCATGATGATGCGTCGTCCATCGGTGCGTCGTTGCCTCAGCATGACAGAGACGAATAGCAATCAGCTAACATTATCACAACAACAGCAGCAACAACAACAACAACAACAACTGCAACATCAACAGCAACCAAAGACGTCAGAGACTGCACGGGATTGCTTCAAGCGTCCCGAACCACCCGCATCGGCCAGCTGCTCGCCCATCCAGAGCAAGCGTCACCGTTGCGTCGAGAAGGAGAATTGCCCCACAGCCGCAGCGACGGCGACAAGTGCAACAACAACAGCAATGTCGACCGCCCTCAGCCACGCCCATCCGCCTCCGCTACGCAAATGCATGTCGCTGAACGATGCCGAGATCATGTCTGCCCTGGCGCGTTCCGAGAATCGCAATGAGCCTCAGCTGATTGGTGACTTTAGCAAGGCGTACGCCCTGCCCCTGATGGAGGGGCGTCATCGGGATCTCAAATCGATCTCCAGCGAAACGGTTGCGCAACTGTTGAACGGCGAATTCGATCAACAGGTGGCCAGCTATCGCATCATCGACTGCCGCTATCCATACGAGTTCGAGGGCGGGCACATACGCGGCGCCAAGAATCTCTACACCCACGAACAGATCCTCGAGGAGTTCCTCAGCGCGACACAGACTGAGCTGCAGCAGCAGCAAAATGCCCTTGCCGGCAACAAGCGCAACATCATCATCTTCCATTGTGAATTCTCGTCGGAGCGTGGACCGAAAATGTCCCGATTCCTGCGCAACTTGGATCGGGAGCGCAACACACATGCGTATCCCGCTCTGCACTATCCGGAGATCTATTTGCTGCACAACGGCTACAAAGAGTTCTACGAGACACAGTCGGAGCTCTGCCAGCCAAATGCGTACCGCCCGATGCTGGAGCCGGCCTACAACGAGGCCTATAGACATTTCCGTGCCAAGTCCAAGTCCTGGAATGGTGATGGTGGTGCCGGTGGTGCAGCAACGGGTCGCTTCAAGAAGTCGCGTTCGCGGCTGATGCTGTAAAATTCGCTGCTTCAACAACGACAGGGTGGCAACGCCTACAAAATAACACTCGTATTTGTATATAAAAGTGAGAAAGAGAAAGACAGAGAGAGACATAAAGATAGAGAGAGTTGGGTATTTATTTCATTTTTAAAGAAAAAACATTTTAAGTTGATTTTGTTGATTTTGATTTGTTAATTTTAGTTAAGACTTAATTGTAAAACTACACACACACACACACACACCCTCACACATACACCCACAAAAGTCCTCACACACATACAGACACACTCATGTACATTTTAAGCTGAAACGTTCTTTTCTCGTGAATTTTCCAGATTTTGTTTAATTGTTTTTTTTTTATATGAAAATTTTTAACGATTTAGTTCAATTAATTTAGAGTCTTAGTTTGAATTTTTATAACGTAACAAAAAATGTGCATTATAATCTAAAATGAACAAATTTAATGTCATACAAATTTAAGTGTCCCACTCCAACTCCCCCTCCATTCCCCACCACACTCATTAGTCATAAGCAGAAAACAGGCTAAACACACGCATACTATCATCATTCATACACACACACACACAGACACACATACATATATATTTTAGCTATGTTAAGCATAAGAGTTGAAAGTTGAAAACTTGTGTTAGGTACAATTTACGCTTATTTGTTTATTTTTACCCCTTCCCCCACGAACCTTGAACACACATGGAACTCAAATATGCAAAAAAAAACAAAAAACAAAAAGAAAACATCCCCTTATTATATAATGATTATTTTAAGCAAAGCTTATTTTTGCATCAAAAAAGGCAATATTATTGAAAAAGATATGTACATTTTAAATATAAACACAAAAACCCTGAACTGAAAATCGAATGACTTTTATTAATTTTAATAGAAATTTAATGTGAGACACGAACTCAAGTTGTGGCGCCGAGTGTCGAATGTTGCCAGACAGTTGTTGGCGCTGTTGTGGTGCGTGTCTTTGCTAAGTTAACAGTGCGATGTTTGCGGTGTACGTACAGCACTTTGCAGAGTGCACGTTGTTGCAACATTTCACGTGAAGTTAGCTGCGAAAGAAGTGTAAGTTCATAGTGCGCTAGATGGCGCCAACTCAAACGACCGTTGAGTTTAAGTTTGTTTAAATTTAGTAAATTAAATTTTAGCTTCAATGGCGAAATCTATTGGGTTTATTTTGAATTTATTTATCAAAAATGCATTGAGCTGTATGAATTGCTCTAAAAATATATATTAAATCAATCTCTGATTAATTTAAGCGTTACTCATGATTGCAGATTGGGCAAATTACCTATTAAGTGGGCTCTTAAGCGTGTGCGGCAGACAATTAGCGAGCACAGCTAAAGCCACCTCGAGGGCGCCAACCATTAACTTAATTCCCTTTGACAGCAGATAAGCGCAAATGTTGCAATTAGCATTTGTGGCAATTACCGCTCGGCCTAAGTGCTACTTAGTTAGTTGCCGCACACGCCACGCCCACACGGCACACTTTTTCAGTTTCCCACTTTGTCGCCCGCCCTCGAGCAGGCACTCGGAATCAAATCTGAGTGCCAGCCACTTGCATTGGGGCCTTAAGCCCTTTCCTTTCTGACTAATGCACAAATACACTCGCACAAAA